>QGSO01000164.1:1499241-1606318 GCA_011037825.1 Carya cathayensis | reverse complement strand
GTCTGAACTCAGTCATATATATACACACACACACACAATAGTAGATGGACAACTTTCAAGAGATATTGGTGCAGCGTATAGAAATATTATTTTTATGAAGAAAAAAATTTTGATTAATAATATAATACTTTTAAAAATATATATATAATTTCTAACATCAAATAATAATATAGACTTAAATAGGTTTTAAAATATTTAGAATTAATATCAAACCGTTAACAGTAAAGCAATGTACAAAGCACATTTTTTTAGTTTAATAAAACAATTATTTTTAAAAAGTGATGTAATTTTTATAAAGAAATAAAATACTAAGATTTTTATAAGATATTATTATTTGATTTTAATGTTTCATAATGAATTTAAATTGATAAATAAATAATATTTTATTAGAATAATTGTATTAGTAAATGTAATTGGTAAATAAATTTAAACTTAATTATTTTACATTTCTCTTTGTTTATATAAAGAATGAATAGAAATTTTAAATCACATATATAAATTTATATATAAATTATAAATTATATAAAATATCATATATATAATAGAATATAGAATATAATTTATATAGATATATATAATAGAATATACATATATATATATATATCTAATATACCTCCTAAATAAATGATCATCAATGCATGGATTCCAGAATCGATACGTATTGTATGAACTTTGATAACTATGAATTTATTCATAAATGATTGAGAGAGATTAAAAAAATAAGAACTTTTAAGAAGAGAGGGACGGATATATGATTACCGAAACCACGCAAGCAATTAACTTTATTATAATTCTTACAACTAACGGTGTTAATTTTAACGGTAAAACAACAAAAACAGTTAAACCAATAAAATTCCATTAAATAGCCATTTTATATATATAAAAGATAAAGATATAGGTACGGACTTTCTTACGTAATTCTGATGTTATGAATCTTACGATTCAAAAAGCTAGATAATGGAACCTGAATATTTCTAAGAGATGCTAACGACCGCAACAAGGATTTATTTTTATGTCTTCGTATTCAGACATATTGTAATCAAATTACCTTCCACTAATTTTTAGATTAAAAAAAAAATACACCCGAAAAAAGAAGAGTGGAAATATAAGTTTAAATTTTCAGTGTTCTCACAGTGGAGTTAATAATCCATATGTAAAAGAATTCCAACTATGATTACAGNTATATAATATAAATTATAATTTATATAAAATATTATATATATATATATAATAGAATATAGAATATATTTATATAATTTATATATATAATCTATTATATATATATATATATAATATACTTCCTAAATAAATGATCATCAATGCATGGATTCCAGAATAGATACATGTTGTATGAACTTTAATAACTATGAATTTATTCATAAATGATTGGGATAGATTAAAAAAATAAAAACTTTTAAGAAGAAAGAAGGGCGGGTATGTGATTACCAAAATCACGCAGGAAAGCAATTAACTTTATTATGATTCATACAACTAATGGTGTTAATTTTAACGGTAAAATAATAAAAACTGTTAAACTAACAAAATACCGTTAAATAGCCATTTTATATATATAAAAGATAGAGATATAGCTATGGACGTTCTTACGTAATTCTGATGTTTTGAATCTTACGATTCAAAAAGCTAGATAATGGAAACTGAATATTTCTAAGAGATGCTAACGACCGCAACAAGGATTTATTTTTATGTCTTCGTATTCAGACATATTGTAATCAAATTACCTTCCACTAATTTTTAGATTAAAAAAAAAATACACCCGAAAAAAGAAGAGTGGAAATATAAGTTTAAATTTTCAGTGTTCTCACAGTGGAGTTAATAATCCATCTGTAAAAGATTGCCAACTTTGATTACAGAGCTACAAAGAGGAATGCCCACACTTCTCAGCAAGATTCTGAGTATGGTTTGATTTCACCGAAGTCATGTCCACATGTAGAGGAAGAGCAAAATGTTGTTGAATTGTGGGTTTGGCTTCCACTCAAACTCTGATTTTGCGTGTCTTTATGGAGGTCTCTCATGGCCTTAAACCTCAGGTCTTCATGATAGCTGCTTGCTTCTGGGATCCGGTCCGGAACAGCCAATCGCCCTTCAAGCATGCTTACCACCTCAGACATGGTTGGCCGAAGTGATGCGGATGCATTTGTGCATAACAAAGCTACTTTAACCATAATTTCAGCTTCCTTTTCGTCAACCTCAGACTCCAACCTCTCATCAATGAGCTTCATCAATTTTCCAGTTTGTTGCAAATGACAGGCCTGCAATACAATTTATTCAATTATCATATTGTATAAATTTATGGCAGCTTCGGGAATGAGTTAGTAACAATTGAACAGGGATATGAAGTCGTATGGTACCCGATCTAAAAGACAGACACAGTTGTCACTTGGCATATAATTATTGTTGTTCTTTCCACTGAAAATTTCCAAGGCCAAAACTCCAAAACTGTAAACATCTGCTTTGTATGTCAGATAACCCCATAATGCATATTCTGGAGCCATATATCCTCTGCAGATCAAAATCTGAATGCAATTAATGCCAATTAGCCAAATAAACAACTATAAGATTGTAGATAAGTTAGAAACCGACATGGTTCCAGCAATTCGGGTGGTAATGTGGCTCTTCTCCTCTTCATCTAGCCTAGCCAATCCAAAGTCAGATATTTTAGGGTTCAACTCTCCATCCAGTAACACATTAGTTGCTTTGATGTCTCTGTGAACAATCTTGAGTCTTGATTCTTCATGGAGAAAAGCTAGACCTCTTGCTATCCCAATACAGATCTTAAGCCTTGTAGGCCAGTCTAGTTTAAGCTGACTGTTTTCTGGATGTACAACGACAAGAAATTCATTGAAAAAGCATAAAAAGTGACACTGACACAAGAACACAGTACAAAGAGAAACCAAACTAAATAAAACTGCCAAAACTGAAAGGATAAAAAACAAAAACAATGACTATCTGAAAAATCCGGGAAACCTACAGGGAAAAACAAGAAAAAGGAAGATACAAGAACACATAAAAGGAGAAACAAAAAACCTGAAGACACAAGAACACAGGAAACATTCAAGGAGAAACCAAAAAAATTTAAAGAAAAGAATATAAGATTTGAAAGCCAGATAAGCTCAGCTGAGGCAAACTTTAGCTGCATAAAACTTCAAATCACAAATAGTTCATACTATATTATTTTTGTCATAATATCTGACAGCTGAGCAGAATGACAAATTACTCACCAAATAGGGCACCAGCAAGGCTATTATTTTCCATGTACTCGTATACCAACAATAATTGATCCCCTTCAATGCAACACCCATGAAGCTTCACAAGATTTGGGTGTTGCAAACAGGAAATCATTCCCATCTCATTTAAAAACTCCCGATTACCCTGTTTTGATTTAGACGAAAGCTGCTTAACTGCTATGACAGTGCCATCAGGTAATTGACCCTGCACCCAACCTTACTCAAATAAGCAGGAAAATCCATACTCAAATGGAATAAGTCAAGTGAAGTAAGTTATGGTACCTTGTAAACAGGACCAAAGCCACCTTCTCCAATTTTGTTGGCATAATCGAAATCATTCGTAGCAGCTTTTATTTGTTTTAAGCTAAAAGTCCCCGTCACCGAATCTAGTCTTCTAGCGTCTGTACAAGGACACACATAAGAACCAGTAAACCAGGAATTCAATTTCTTTGTAATTACTTCCTCAGGTTACACTTGAGGAAAGATTAAAAGCTCATCTGCATGGCAAACCATGGGGAATATGCCTACGGATTTTCTTATTTCTCTATATATCATGGTCATAAACTGATTTCTAACACATGCTATCAACTCTTCATTCACAAAATCTGACCGTTAGAAAGCAATACTTCAACCACTTGTATCAGAACTCAATATCGTCATGCTTGAGAATCCCTTTTCGTTGAAAAACAAAATACGCCCAAACAATTTAGCTCAGTATCTCCTACAATAAACTTTTCTCTTTGAAAACAATACCTACATAACTTATGGTCCAACGAATGCAGCATAATTCAAGAGCCAAAAATGATGCTTCATGGACAGATTGTTGTGATAAATATTCCTTATGGAAACACTTTTTAAAGAAGATTTAAGTCTAGATTTTGCTATCAACTGATAAAATTAGGTATAATAATTTAATAATGCACATTTGGATGCATTTCTCTAGCAAGTTTAGATGTGTAAACCACAACCACAAAAGTCAAAAAGTCAAGACATCCTACTCCTTGGACATCATTTGGTCATTCAACTTGGCTGTATACAGGCAATTAAATCAATTTGAGAATCAGACATTTGATTATAGCCTGCACCTTTTTTTCCCCTCCTTTTCCTCAGCAAACAGCCTTTCCACCAAAGGATTCCCCCTAAAAAGAGTAGTAAGCATAGTGCTCCAATTGCAACCCCAACAATGATATAAACAGTTCGATTGGCCCCACCATTCGGGCAGAGTTTGAAATCTGCACATAGAAACAGATTAAACCAACTATGCTTCCAATCAAAGGATTTAAAGAGCAACATATCTACATTGATGCTGCACTGTTCTAATCTTGCAACAAAATGCATACTGCTTCAATTTACAGGGTATGATTTAACAAACAATGGATTGAAAGACCACAGATGAATTCCTTTGATTTGACTTCAAAATAGCAGTTGAGATTTGTCTTTATGCTCTTTCTTATTTTGAACTGTGCGTATATAAGCCCTAACAAAATGGAAGGAAAATGATTTCATGCATCTCAATACAGAACAAACACTGTGATCTTTTCCGAGTCTGATGAAACAGATAGAATATTCTCTTTCCCATACAGAAGCCTGTCCCCCCAAAAGGTTCCCAAGATATTCCCTTGTTGAAAATCATGGGGGCCTAGTGCAAGTAATTAAAGCACATATAGTGTATTTATAGATGGTAATAAGACAATGAGGAAACATTCACACAAACTACTCACCAGAAACTACAGAAATGGCTGATATAAGTGGGCCATAAACTCCTCTATCAGGAATTCTTGTCGTCCCTTTACCAGCCCAATAGAATCTGATTCTAGAATATTGTTTGAGACGATCACATTAGATATAGGTTTTACAACTGCCTTTTGAGCAACACCGGTGTAATCTTCAACATTGAAGTCCTTCGCCACAATATTTCCTGTGGCAAAGAGTTCTTATTAAACCTTCATATGTAACTTCAAATATACAGAATTTCCATCAATGTCACAGATTACCTGAACATAGATATCAAATACACGCTTCCCAAGGCTGTTATATGTTTTGTCATTCGTAAACACTATTTCTGCAAAGTGGAGATTTACGGTGTAGTTCCCATTTTCTAAGCAATAATGGAAATAAGTGAGCGACATAGGAGATACACGTGCTGTGGCATACAATTCAGATATATTGGCTGATGGGAGATGTAGAGTGTAACGTGTATTTTGGTAATCATTATCATCCATGAAATCCCCAGTGCTACTAAACCCCCAGTAACTATTGTCACGAATAAAGTACTCCGCAGCACCACCTTCAACATCTCCATCTCCTTCATATACAACTGTGACTTTATCTTCCTTGATGGCTAACTTGTTTCCACCAGAATTAATATGCAAACAATTTGAATCTGCCATAAAATAATAATTTTAAAAGTATCTATTAGAAAGCAAGCTTTATGATAATCACAGAAATATATGCTTATATATCCCTTTGTAGTCTTTAACAATCAAGTAATCACAACAATTCATAACTACTTTAAAGCATGCTGCCATCATAATTCAATCACTTTCAATTTAATTCTCTCTCCTCTCCAAAATTAAGCTTCGAGAGAATGAAACACTAGCTGTAAAGAGTGTAATAAATCATCCTCAAAGCCAACACATGACAGCCCCACAAATCTGTGAAAATTGTTTACCTTCTGCTGCACCCAGTTGGAGGGCCCTGAACTCATGGAAACTGGAGGTCTACTGTCTAAAGACTTGCATATACTCAGCTTATTCCCAGTGGAGTTCTTCTACTTGCAAGCTAGTATGGAAGATACACCCTCCATGCCACCAACATTGCAAGACTTGATTTTTAATAAAAGTTAAAATTAAATTTTCTTGCAAATCAAAGGCTGTCATGTCGGCAATGTGGAGGGTGTGTCCTCCACACTGGCTTGCAAAAATAATTTTTCTTCCTAGTGATGAAGACTAGTTTAGAAGAAGATGGATGCTCTCCTATTCTCCCACTACATCCATCCCCATGCCCCAACTCCCCCATCCAACATATCAACAACCCCTTTCAATGGAAAATCTCCATTTCCAAATGAATTAATCTACTTAGAAGCCACTATTTAGGTGCATCCATTGCACACATGATGTGGCATAGTGAAAATGACTAATTTATCCCTGCATGGTAGGTGTTGGGTGTTGGATAAATTAGTCATTTTCACTATGCCACATCATGTGTGCAATGGATGCACCCAAATAGTGGCTTCTATATAGCATTGCTCCTTCCAAATTGCCCCCAACTTCTGTGTTGAAAATTTCTAAATTTCCATCGAGCACGTGGCCTCATGTCTTGGTACCCTCCAGCCCACTTGCAATTAGAGACGGGGGGCCAAATAGGCAGATGGGCCTCTCAACAAACTGTGGAGCCCCAGGTCCACAGTCACCTTTTTTAAATAAACCGTTGATATCCTCTTCCATCTTCTCCAATTGGTTCTTCATAAATGCTCACAGTGGATTTCTAAGAGTGCTTCCCTTGCATAAGGATTATCAGCATCTTCCTACTCATGTTGATCCTCATCAGCCTTGAAAGCCTCCGTCCATGAGTCTGTTGCACCTCATAGTCCTCGGATGTCCCCAACCATGCTCATGAAAAACTCAAGACTGTCCCCTACCACTGGATGTCAACCACTTATGTCTTTCTAGTCTAAGTTTCCAAGATTTTCTGGCTCTTTTTCCTTCCCGCTACTAGGAGCTTCAAATGTATACCCCAGCATACTTTATTTTTGAAGCTAGTAAATGACAGCATGATACGTTTCCTATTTCCTTATTTATCTTTTATGAGTTGTATATATATACTTCCTTATCTAGATAGCAGAACTTCCATACTTAAGACAGATTTTGAACATAGTCATAGTTTCCTTTCTTGTAAACAGATTTAATTCCTGTAATTTAGGCTTGATTCCAGCCTTGCATCTTGCACAATTGTGCCTATATAATGAAAGTAAATCCTCACTAAGGAGGTATTGAATCCACTTGACAGTAAATAAAACTTTTTTTACTTCTAAAAACTTATCAATGTTTATGATATCATTTTTTTATGAGTACTACAAATCTGATTAGGAGAAATGCAAGAAAGAAGAGTGCAGCCCTAAAGCATGCGAGCTCTACAACAGAAGCACTATTAAAGCAAAGACTGAAAAGAAAATATTACCAGAACTACCCAGCAAGTCAATGAATAGATGGTATCTAAGAAATAATCATAGTTAGCAACAGAAGCACTACTTTCAACACCCTACAGTCCTAAATTCCAAATTCACCACTTCAAGCAAAGATAAACTGCTCACTATGCCATTCAACTCATCCTACTTCTAAATCATCATCAAGAGAAGCTGACAATATATTTCCAAGGAATGCAGGCATCACCCAGTATACTCAAATAGAAAAATGACCACGAACCAAAGCTCCGTAGTTACCATCAATGTAAAAACAGATAATTTATTTTCCCTCATTCATTCTACATATAAAAACGGCGGATATAAAATTGCCTCCTCTTTGTACCAAACTCTCCACCAAAACAATGCAAAAACTAGCTGCAGTCACTATAAACACTACCTTATGGTCAGAGTTATCCTCAGAACCAAAGACTCTTGCTCAACTTCTAACACAGAAAGTGTTCATCAGAACTGCAGTCTCCATGAAATAAACAAATCAGGACCTCATTCGGTTCTGATTCCAATCTTAGAATGATTGAAGAAACCTAAGATTCCAATTAAATTTTACTCTCATCAAGCCCATATGCTTAGTCATTGTTGCACTTTATTCTGAATGTTGGAAATAAATCAGGGAACAAGGACTCAAAAGGCAAACCCACACCAAGCCCCTGTAAAAGTTTTCCATGCTCCAATTTAATGCAAATGTTCCATGTGAAAACATCATATTGATTTAATGAAAATGTGCCATGTGACCTGCAGAAATTAAGAGCGGCCTAAATTTTTTAGAATTTCTTTTGCAGGGCTAGCTGAGATTCGCTTGAGCAGTTTTTAAATGATTAAAATAGTTTATATGTCTATACTAATAAATGAAAACAATTTCGCATTTTTATATGAGAGTTCAAAGAGAAATTTCAAAGAAAACTTGGAGAATTGATGTTAGTTTCATAGAGGTCAATAGTTTTTGGAACACCAGAAATGTATCCTTACATTGTGGACAATTGAAGTTCTTTAAGCAATGAGGACCTTGTTTTCTGTACAAAAATGAGTATAAAAGAATATATCAATAGGAAATGTAGTCGTCAATCAATATTTGGAATCCAAACCTTATATAAAACTTCTTCTCATTTTCTAGCTGCTTGGAAACTTATTTAAAAAACAGTGTAATAAATCAACAAAAGAAGCATCTTACATGTTGTCCTCCTTGAATGAGCTTCGAAATAAGTTAAGATTCAAATTCCTAATAAAATAGCAGAGGTTGAAAGAACTATCAGCTTTAAAGCCATGTCAAACTAGAAATATACAAAATTAATGAGTATAAAAGTAGTCTGACAAGTTTGCTCCACAAGCTGGCTGTTCAGGACCTTGCCATGTGAAGTTATTGTAGGAAAGATCACTGCATCCATACATCAGAGAAAACCATGGAAATCCTTTAATAAAAAATAAAAAACAAACAAAACTAGAACAAAAAAAAAAAAAGATAACACGAATCTAAGAATACTATTATTTTAGTATTTCAGAAGAATTTGAACCCAAAAGGCATGTTATCAGGGAATATGCCATTTCTTCAAAATGGCCAAGTTATGACACTAATGCTAGTACTCTCACCATCCAGAAAATAAAAGCAAATTTGCATAATTACATGCTGAAAAGCCCAGACAATGTCAGGAGGAAGGTTTAATACTGAAGTTGTTCAGACCTGCCTCGGGGCAGGATGAGCAACAAAGGCCCTTCTCAACTGCCTTAATATTTTTTTTTTTTTCCTTTGCCTCTCACAATATTACTGGAATAGTAATCTAGTGTATAGAGTGACTCTCAAATCGTTTTTTTATTGGCATAGGGACTCTCAATGAGAAACCGTCAAAATATATTAATATTAACCATAAAGAGTTTAGAGGAAATTCTATTTTTAAGTTCCGAAACATGCATTAAAAAGACAGTCCATGGAAGAGAAAATAGAGCATTCATGAACTTGATAGCATTAAAAAAAAAAGAATAGAATTAAGTAAAAAGAAAATCAGGAACCTCCACCCTTATATATGGAAATCGTTTGTTTGCGGTATTCCACTTTTAATATATAATAACAAGAACCAAGAACTGTTTCTGATAAACCAAAACCACATGGGGATAGCACCAAGTGAGAAGTAGACTGCCAATATATCCAAATGATGAAACGAAATTAAAAGCATACCAGATTAAACAAATACATACATATTACTCCCCGCCTTCAAAATTGATTCTGGCACATTTCCTCTTAGCGAGTTGCCAGTTAAAAAGCTAACAAAAAAGCAATCAAATGTTTAGTGTTTTATACAAATACTAAAACTCAAAAGCATTTGAACACATCCTACCAGAAAACATAATACTGCATTCTAAAACATTTATGACATAGTTCTGCCCAGAAAGGAAGCTTGATTATAGAACATCGTGCCATAGGTGTCGCATACACATGTTTGTTTGGGTGTTTGTGTGTGTATAAATTGTGTCCTCTAGATTTTGAAAAATATTTTTACGTATTTTAGCAATGGAAGTTATAATATATAAATTAATACAGCCTGTATTTTGATATACTTACAGGAATCTCAAGCGCTCTAAGTTGGCACTGGTTGGAATCTCCCCAATTAATTTGTTAAAACTGACATCCCTACCACAATAACAAAGTCACAAGATAATTAATATTCATCCTCAGAAACAATTTACCAACCTGGAGAAGTCCTAAGAAAAAGGTGATCTAAAATTTTATAATTTTATAAAATACCTTACATGATGCATATTCAGGTAACCTAGGTCATTTTGCTTATATTTTGCTTATGAAAGTAGCCTAGGTCATTTTGATTATGAAAGAAAACACTGGTTCTATCAATATGTTATGTCTGCTAATAAGCCATGCAAAAGGGAGCAAGCCAGACAATACTAACAAGAAAAGAATTGAGAAACAATAGCAGCAAGGAATTCGGGCCATGTTCAGCAGTAAAGAAATGAGTTTCATAGTTTTATCACAGTGTTTTTGGAACCATAGGTCTCTGCACTTTGATTTTATGTAAACCGCATATCTTTTTTTTGATAGGTAAACGATAGTATTAATACGAATAGGCATAGCCCATGTAAAACAAGAAGTTATACAAGAGATAAACCTATCTAAGTTGCTAAAGAAGACAAAAGAAAATTGTGCATATTTTGACCATTAAAGTCTACAGCAATGGCCCAAAGGACTATAGAAGTGAAAAAAAGGGAGCGAAGCTCCACTAGTGTCCGCTCCTTGTCTTCGAAAATCCGCTCATTACGCTCTCGCCATATGCACCACATAACACAGATTGGAACCATTTTCCACACGGCTTTGATCTGTGGTAATCCACCCGGCATCCCCCAACTGGCCAATAAGCTCAGTCACCATAGCAGGCATCACCCAGTTTAACCCGATTCTGTTGAACACTTCACACCATAAGGCTCTCGCTGTCTCACAATGGAGCAGCAGATGATCCACGGTCTCTCTGTCTTTCTTACACATACAGCACCAATCTGCAATAATTACCCGACATTTTCGCAGATTATCTGTCTTCAGGATCTTATACAGAGCCGCTGACCAGACGAAAAAAAGAGCTTTGGGAGGTGCCTTATTCCTCCACAATCTTTTCCAAGGGAACTGACTATTTGGTGTGGTTATAAGGGATTTATAGAATGAGCGAACCGAGAAGTTCCCCTTACCCGCAAGTGTCCACCACAACTTATCTTCTCACATACCCTTCAGTTTCGTGGAATACACTAAGCTGAAAAAAGCCTCAAAACTGTCTAGTTCCCAATCTTGAGCTGCTCTACTAAAGGTAACGTTCCAATGGACTTGATCCCCTGAACGAACCAAAAAATCCACCACCGAAGCTTCTGGCTCACATGCCACACGGAACACGGTCAGAAAAGCATCCCTCATAGCCGTCTCCCCACACCAAATGTCCCTCCAAAATTTTATACTGGTCCCTTCCCCCACCAAGAATCTTGTGCGATTGGCAAACACTCCCCATCCTCGTCTGATGTGTTTCCAAATCCCCACCCCATAAGGGGCATTCCCATCTCTAGTACACCAACCACCCCAAGTTCTCCCATGTCTGCGATCAACGACTAATTTCTATAAAACTTCTGGTTCCATATTGTATCTCCAAAGCCATTTATCAAGAAGAGCTCGGTTAAACGTCTTCAAGTTCTTTATTCCCAATCCACCTGATGATAGTGGTCTGCATACCTTGTCCCACTTAACTAAGTGAAATTTGAATTTGTTCCCCAAACCACTCCATAAGAAATCCCGATAAAGTTTTTCAATGCGTGAAGCCACAGAGTTTGGGATTGGGAATAAAGACAAAAAATAAGTTGGTAGATTAGAGAGAGTATTTTTTATAAGAGTCACACATCCTCCTTTTGACAAGTATAGTCTTTTCCAACCTGCCAGTCTTTTTTCTACTTTCTCAATAACTAAATCTCAGATTTGTACAGATCGTGAAGTAGCCCCCAACGGTAACCCCAAATAAGTCATAGGGAGATAACCAACCTTACAACCCAAAGTGTTAGCCAATTGCTGAGTGATATTGATTCTACTGACTGGCACTAATTCCAATTTATCAAAATTCACCCTTAAACCCAACACTGCTTCAAAGCATAGAAGAAGGGTCTTTAATGCCCTAAGTTGTTCTTTATCTGCTTCACAAAAAATTAGTGTGTCGTTTGCAAAAAGCAAGTGAGAGATAGAAATAAAGCCCCTATTCGAGTCGCCCACTGAGAAACCAGCCATAAAACCATTGGCGACCAGAGCAGTTAACATCCTACTCAGAGCCTCTATGATGATAACAAATAGGAGTGGAGACAAAGGATCTCCCTGTCTTAAACCTCGGGAGTAGTCGAAGAAACCCTCCAAGCTGCCATTAATAAGGACTGAAAATTTTGCCGTAGAGATACACCATCTGATCTACATACACCATTTCTCCCCGAAGCCACATCTCTGCAATAGATATAGGAGAAAGTTCCAGTTTACATGGTCGTAAGCTTTTTCCATGTCTAGTTTGCAAATGACCCTTGCAATACCAGATTTTATTCTACTATCCAGACATTCATTGGCTATTAACACGGAATCCAGAATTTGACGACCCCTTGCAAAAGCATTTTGAGGCTTAGAAATAATTTTTCCTAAAACTTCCCCTAATCTGTTAGTCAACACCTTGGCCAAAATTTTGTAGATATTGTTGATAAGGCTTATGGGCCTAAAGTCCTTCACTTCCAAGGCCCCAGATTTCTTCGGAATAAGAACGATAAAATTAGCATTCAGGCTTTTCTTGAATTTCCCAGCATGGAAAAATTCTTGAAACACCTTCATGATGTCTTCTTTCACAACCTCCCAACACGTTTGAAAAAAACCCATCAAAAAACCATCTGGTCCTAGCGCTTTATCTTTCTCCATTTTCCTAATCACATCATGTACTTCATCTTCTTCAAAGGCTCTTTCTAACCATGATGCTAATTGTGGTTCAATAGAATCAAAGTCAAGCCCATCCACTGTTGGCCTCCATCCCTCTCGTTCTGAGAAAAGATTTTCAAAAAAACTCACCACATGTTCCCTGATCACTGGAGCCTCTGTGCAGTCTCTACCATTGATATTCAACAACTCAATGGTATTATTTCTCCTACGTGAGTTGGCCACGCTATGGAAAAATTTCGTGCTTCGATCCCCTTCTTTTAACCAAAGGGCTCTTGACTTCTAATGCCACCAGATCTCTTCTAAAGATAAGATTCTTTCTAATTCTGAAACCAGCTCTGTCTTACGTGATAGTTCCTCTGGGGTAAGGACTTTGTCTTTAGTGATTCTATCAAAATTCTGAATCTCCTCGGTCATGGTTTGCTTTTGTTCTCCCACATCTCCAAAACTTTGAGAATTCCAAAGCTTTAAACCATTCTTTAGAGCTTTTAATTTACCTGCAAGACTAAAAGAGGGAGTGCCATGAAACTGATAAGAAGACCACCATTGTCTTACCTTGTCCACAAAGCCTTCACTTTTAAGCCACATGTTTTCAAACTTAAAAGAACGCCGACCACCTTGAATACCACCTCCATCCAATAAAATGGGAAAGTGATCCGAACCTAGACGTGGTAATCTCTTTAGAGATACCTCCGGGTAATGGCATTCCCAGTCCGGCAAAATTAGGAATTTGTCTAGCCGAGAGTACGTCTGGTTGTTGGACCAGGTGAAAGGGCCATCTACAAGTGGGAGATCCACCAAATTCAAGTCAAAAATACAGTCTAAGAACTCAGTCGTGGCTGGGCTTAAGCACCTGTCTCCCGATCTTTCGCTAGGGAATCTTGTGGTGTTAAAGTCACCACCTATGCACCAAGGGAGGTCCCACCAGATCCAAATTCCAGCTATTTCCTCCCATAAATGTTTTCTGATGTTGTCATCATTGGGCCCATATATACCTACAAATGCCCACATAAAATTATCTTCCACCATCTTAAAGGATACAGCCACTGAAAATTCTCCCACAAACTCCTCCATTTTCTCCATCACCCTCTTATCCCACATCACAAGAATTCTACGCGAGGCCCCATTCGAGGCTAGATAAATCCAATCTACATACGGACAATGCCACACACTTCTCACTAATTTTCTGGTCACCAATTTCAATTTAGTTTCTTGTAAACAAACGACATCCACCCCCCATTCTCGAAGTAAATTTTTTATGCGAAGGCATTTATTGATCTCATTCAGCCCCCGAACGTTCCATATTAAAATTTTTGGCTTCATAACAAAACCGCATTACCCTTCCCTTTGATTCTATCACGGCTTGAGCTCCCCTCGTTCAACGACCAGTCAAGTCTCTTGAGTTCCCTCTGTTTCTTGGAGCCATTTTTTTTCATATGCGCATGACCCACCTCTATTGCCGTGAGAAGTGCCATGAATTGTTCTTCGTAACCCACACTTTATTCCCACATGTTGTATATCCTCTACCTTTCTGAGGACCCAATCCAACATCTCAAAGTCTCTGGGTAATAGGCAGTTCAACGGGTAAGGGATCCTATCACCAACCTCGTTATCTTCCCCAGATAAATTATTTCTTCCCCATTCAGTCATGGTGTCCACGTTAGCAGCAACCATTTGAGTATCCGGGACCATAACGATGTCTGTGTGATTTTGCGAGCTCCCTTCCGATCTATCCTCCCCAGTTTCCAAGTTTCTGTCGTCGCCACCTTCTGAAAAAAGATCCAGATGTTCACCCGAAACTAAGGGGGCCTCCACTTGGGTTGACGTTGACTCCTTACCCATATTCGGCATGCTCTGTGTGTCAAGGAACTCGTCCGAAGCCATGGGATCCTCCATCTGGCCTGGACGAAGATCAAAGCACCCTGTCCTTACGTTCTGTGCGTGAAAATCAGGGAGAAACGTGTCAAGGATCTCGCTCGAATCCACTAGAGCCTCCATCTGGCCTGAACGAAGATCGATACCCCCTGTCGTTACGTTCTGTGCGTGAAAATCCGGGAGAAACGAAGAAAAATGCCTACTATCCTCTTGTTCGACATCCCTTGACGGCAAAATCTGCTCCACTATGAGCGCTGGAGTTGTCTGTTCCACCTGGGTTTGGTTCACCTTCTATATCGGTGCAACCGATAATTTCTTCTTTGGAGCAGGTCCGGTCGAAGCTAGCGGGTCGCCGTTTCGGATTCTCCATGTGGGAGCCTACCCACTGGGCCGAGATGTAAGGTTGGGCTGGGAATGGCATAAAGTGAGGTTGGGTTGGGACGGGCCTATAATGGGGCTAGGTTGGAGGGAACTCATGTGTTCCGGTGTTTTTCCAGATGCAAATCTAATTCCCCATTTGGGCCCAAGGAAGGCCCATAACCTTTTGGCCCTTTTTCTTTCCTTATTAAAAAGTCAACTTTAGCCTGCAAATCACATAACTGA
The DNA here is from genome assembly GCA_011037825.1 of Carya cathayensis. NCBI lineage: Eukaryota > Viridiplantae > Streptophyta > Magnoliopsida > Fagales > Juglandaceae > Carya > Carya cathayensis. Next base: position 1,590,963 of record QGSO01000164.1, on the reverse strand, counting down.
ACCTTAGCTTCCAGAAGAAGCCTCAACGTCTCCCTTCTGTCACGCAACCTTCATTTCTGCACCCACTACCCTGGCAAATTGCTGGACGTCTTTCACTGTCAGAGGGTTGTCCCGTGTTCAGACCGCTGTATCCTTTCTTGCCTTTGCTTTCAAACTGATGTTCAGTGGGTTGCACCACCATCAGTGCTTCCCGATAGGAACGAGACTGTGGCTGAGCTGCCGTATGTGTCCTCTTCACTCCTCCATTACTGTGAAAATTTCTGTTGACGACTAAAGACTCCCGCAACGCCTCCCCCATTCTCCTCCATCCATCATCCTCTTCCTCTGGGACAAAGATAAAATTCCTCCTCCCTCCACCGCTAAATTCCACCACCGCCAAGTAGCGGCCTCTTTCATTCGAGCACCGTTGGGCAATGTAGCTTCGGTTACCTTCCCTCATTGTGGTGTAGAAATCATTTTTCTCAAACTTTGAACAAGAATCCATGGCCTTGGCCAGCCATTGTATTGCAGTAGGTCCCAGTGTAACCATAGCCACCACCTTCCAAGACCTTTCTGTGATAACTAAGTTGACCCCCTCTTTTGCAATTGTAAACTGCTTAGAGTCAATAACTAAAACTTGAATGGGACCCATGACGTGTGTTGAAACCAGAAAACAAAACAACCTTGCAAACCGTCGCTAACCACCCTAATGTTCTTATATCATTCGATTGCCTTTTCTCTCCGTACCTTTTCTCTCCATACCGTTTCTTATATCGATGATGATACCACTTACTCAAAAGTGTGTTGTGATACCCTGAGTAGGGAAAGCGTTGCATGGGTGTTAAGTTCCACATGGGGTATTTACTAGGTGGATTGACCTTTCTAAGTGATTCCTCAAAGTTCCATATAACTTCAACTGGTTCTTTTTAAGGTCATGACAAATGGTATCAAGGTCAACAAAGTAACACCATATGACACCAGAGCACTGCATACAAGACAAGACAGCCAGAATGTCAAGAATTCAAGTGAGGGAAGATTGTTACCTTAAAGCTCTGTTCCATATGGATGTTTACTATATAGAACTGAGCTTGATAAGTATTACAGGAAGCTCCATGTGCAACTTCAACTGGTCTTTTATGGTATAGCATAGATGTAGTTAACAATTCCTTGGGTCATGACATGTGGACACATTTGCACACCAATAGATTGTGTAATTTGCATAAGTACGTGCCCAAGTGTCTAACAACAAAAAGATGTGCCCATTGCTATCTTCAGTTTCTGTAATTAGGTTGCTTAAGGAGAACACAATATTCATGGTGTTTTTAGCCAGGTTATTTTCTATTGTGTTGATCTTTGCAATAGACTCAGAACTTATTTCTAAACCTTTATTAAAGCCATTTTCTATTCCTTTCTTTTTATCTGATGACTTTACACGAAGCATGAATGTTGAGATACTGCTTATTATCTTTGCATGAACATTTACTATGTTCTTTTGCCTTGTTAAGTGATAATTGAAAGCTTGAAGCACCGGACAACACTTATAATCCTGTCTTCAAAGGGCATAAATGATACTTCCAGAAATAGTTTTCTATTTTCAGTTAAGAGAAACTAACACCATTGAAAATATCATGTTTTTCATTCTTCTTTTTATTCTTTGGAAACAAAATTGAGAAATACTTCTTTGAAATACGCAACATACCACATTTGGGATTTGGGCCCAAGAGTTCCTACCCAAACTCTAGGCCTAGAGTGGCAGTCCACAGCATTTATGGCTATATTATTATCCACTTCTATAATTTTTTTATTACCCACTTTCACAAAACCAAGTATAAAATAAATTTAAAAATTTATTTCGAGAATTCTCAAAAAACAGAGAAGTTTTCACTTAACAAACACATTTCATTTTATTTTTTTTTAAATAGCCCCCATCTTTCTAGTTCATTGCAACAAAAAACATTTTTTATTTAATTATTTATTTTGAAGATACACACCCCCACATATGCCATTGCAAGCTAACAGAACACAGGGCTCCAATACATCACATGCTTTACTTACAACATTTCCAGATTCTTCATAGTCCAGATGTATGCAGGGATCTCCCCAGAAATCTTACAGTTTCTCAAAACCCTGAAATTTAGAACGGAATTATATCAAGTAAACCATCATCAGATCGAACATATACAATTTTTACCATGTAACCAGTTGACATACAATCTTACTATGCCAGACATGTTTCTCAGCATAGGAAAGTCCTGATTTGGCCCATCCATATCACTAATCCTCCTGTATAAAGGATGATAAATCTATTGGTTAATTAAAAAAATACACCCTATTCAAACAAATGCATCGATTTAAGAAATCTTTGTACTCACAACTCAGTTAAATTATGCAGGAGAGATATCTTGGGTGGGATGGGTCCCGCCAGTCCACTTGCATGCATTTCTCTTCAGGAATTCAAATTTGAATGAAATTAATAGAAATATGTGTAAGGTTAAGGTCTAATGTCGAAATCTCAGAAAAGCACTTGAGAGTTTTTGACAAACAAGGATCATACAGTCTTGTCAGTTGTTTCCAGTTCTGAATGAAGTCAGGCAGCTTTCCTTCGAAGTTGTTGTCATTTATCCTACTGCATATGGAATAAAATGATGTTCATCAGCCAATATTTGATACCTGTGCTTTAAAGCAAAGATGAATATGTCAACAGAAGAAAATACAACAAACTCTCACAAATCTGTTAGATTTTGCAGCCTAGAAAAAGTCTTCGGCAAGTTTCCTGTCAAATTATTTGAGGAGAGCATCCTGCAATTACAATATTGCAGCAATGAAACAACAAAAATTTTCATAAATGTGAAAAAAATGCAAAGAAAACTAAAGAATTATAAAACACCAAAATGAAGAAATAAGATGCCTCACAAAGTCTGCAAATTGATCAAGTTGCCAAGCTCAGGAGGAACAATGCCTGAGAATCGGTTTGCTTCAAGGCACCTATTTGGAAAAAAAATAACTCATAAATAAACCCCAAGGGGACTAACTCATGATTAAACCCTCCAATAGTAAAGCAAAGAAATCATTTAACAAGAACTTCAGAGCCTTGTACTTCATTGCACAACTTGAACAAATTCACGAAGACTTCTATCACCATAAGACGTCCAATATATTAATGGAGAGAGAGAGAGAGAGAGAGAGAGAGAGGAAAAATAAAGATTAAAACGCACATGTATTTGAGAGTCGTAATATTTCCCAATTCCTTTGGAATTTCCCCTGATAAGCGATTCACTAGAACAGAGCTGCAAGTCACTTACTGGTTAATTTAAGATAAAGCAACAAAATTAAAACTTAATAGATATTGTTTTACAAGTGCTCACATAGAAGTCAATTGCATTGAAGTCCATTCCAGTGGTATTGTCCCATTAAGATAGTTGTATGCAAAATCACTAAAATGGGAGGAAGATCAGTGTAAATTGAAAAGAGTGAAATAATTATAGTGAATTGTGTTCGAAACAATTTCTGTAAATTCATACACAAAAGTGGAGCATTTCAAATTATCTTACATATTTTGGAGATAAGGAAGCTTGACCAGTTGAGGTGGAAGCATGCCAGAAAGGCTGAAACCCTTTAGCACTCTACAAACACATGGAAAATCATATATATATATAGTGTGCTACCATCAATTTCCACTAAATTACATATGTCATGGATATAGAAAAAAGGCTGCTTTTGAAAACAATGTTTGCGGGGCTTCATTTACAATGTACGAGGCAAAAAACTTTTAGCAACATAATAAAAATAATCAAAAGAATAGATATAGATATATATATATATATATATATATATATATATATNTTGGAGATTAAGGATGAGATGAGTCAAGTAAGATTGCTCACCGGAAAAAAAAAAAAAAAAAAAAATGTTAACATAGATTGCCCATCCAGATTATAGAGATGTACAATGATGCAAGATGGAAGATTTGATGTAAAACTAACTAGTAACAAGATGGGGAAACTATACATCGTTACGACATGGCAGACGGTGTTGTTCTCGAAGTGGCAATCACAACCAATACTGCTCTCAGAATTCCTTGGTGGCTCTGGTGCTACCCCAACCATTTCAACTTCACATGAATTGCCATTAAACTTCCAATACATTGCGCCCATCGTACTAGTTATTTGTTGAAGTGCATCAACTAAACATCGTCAACAATCAAATAACCATAACACGTCAAACCACTATTGTACAACTGTACTTATTAAAAAAAAGACAATTGGCAATCCTACTTCGTTGCTCCACATTTGGCCACATGAAACTTAAAAATTTATGTTACAAAGAACCGAGGAAAATGCAAGATTTAAAGCAACCTTCAGGCTTGAGGTAAATGCAAAGAACTAAAAAGGAAATTTATACGTTTCTTCGTTTATGTTTGTCTTCCTAAAATAACTTTTGCTTTTAGTTTCCCTTTCTTCTTTAAAGAGATATCAGCTCACGATCCAATAGAAACTCGAACGTTTAGATGATTAAACTCCCAAGCATTCTCATGATTAAACTAGAACATTTATATACTTCTATCAGCAAACTTGCATTTCCTCCACAAACAAACACAACTCAATATGAAATTCCAGATTTGGGTTATGATTAATCCGTAAAAATTTTAAAAAACATAGAAGAAAAAGAAGCGAAGCCAAACAATTATGCTATAAATTTTTATTTCAGGCCAGCAAGAACGAGTCAAATTAGACTGAATGGAACTTAGCCCATGCAATAACAGACAACCAGAAAACCATGAACAAATTAAGCACCATGTTATCATAAATTTTCAAGGGGGAAGAAAACCCAACTTTCCGTTTGGTCACCAAGAAAATCAAAACAAGAACAAGAAAACCCAACTTTCCGTTTGGTCACCAAGAAAATCAAAACAAGAACAAGAGAAGAAAAGAACACTTTGGTTTCTTACAATGAAAATGATAAGCTAAGCCCAAATAGTCCATGCGGTTAACGGGTGGTGACATTCAGTACTACGAGCTACCCAAGATTTAAGCTTTTCAGCTTCTTTCATTTACCTCACCAAACAGAATGGAAGAGAGCCCGTACCTTCTTCTTGGGGCACCCTTGCCTCCGCAAATCCAAGCAACCTGAAGCAACTCGACGCAAAAATCATAAAACCGAAAAGGTTCTTTGCCATCATGATCAAGAATTTGACAAAAACAACCGGAGCTTCTGTAGGAATCGAGTTGTTTTCGAACTGAGTTGTCTTACACTTTCCTGCAGGTTTCGCAAAAGCTTTGGTATGAGAATCCACCACTGTCGGCAGTTGACACTTGACAAATCTTATCCTACCCAGATGTGAAAATGCGTTTCAAGACAGAGACGCTAATTACTAGCCTAAGAATACGATTTGATTGCAAGATACGTTCAGAATCCTCGGATTCTCCAAGTTTTGGACTTTCCACCCTCTCTCTGGGTAATCCACCGTTGATTGCTGGAATATAACATGAATTTCGTTACAAAAAACCAAGTTTACAAGGAGAATTTACACCCACTGTTTTGTATATTTTATACTTTGAAACATCATTTCATCTGATTATCAAAAATATAATTCTAAATGAAAAAATAGATAACATGATATAATCTTAAAATCGTTCTTTAAAAGTATCATGTGTAAATCTCATGAAAAATTGTTGAACATCTTATTTTCAGATTTTCAAATCCGTAAAATGAAATCTAGTGAGGTTCTCAGTAACATTCTATTTTAGGATATTATATTCCATAACCGTATACTTTCTAAAGAAGACAACTTCGTTGAAAATGGCTATGCATAAACTCCGCCGCGGTGGATGTCTGGTGCTTCGTAAGCTACCGTACACTAGTTGTCGGCATCACGCGCTTTGACGGCTCGTGATGTTTCACTGTTTCCTCATTTTATACTGAACTCCCTTCCTTCTTTTCTTTTTTAAAAAATAATCTATTATTAATTTTCTCATCCTCTTTTCATCATATAACATTAAATAATAAATTCATAATTAAAATATAATAAGTAATTTTTAATTATCTAATATCATATGAGATTTTTTTAAAAGAATATTTGTAAACAATTTATATCTCATCTCATCTATCTCATTTATTTTTCAAATAAATACAAATACTTTCAAGTTAATCATTACAACTTATCTAAAATTAAAAAATAATAATAATTTAAATTTTTTAAAATTCAAAAATAAAAATAATATTATAATAATATTTAAGTTTATAATATTTTTTATTTAACTTTTTCTTTCTTATTTTCTAAAATCTAATAAATAGTTAATTCAAATTTTTTCACTACTATTTATGAACTATTTTATTACTATTCACAAAATTTTAATCTCATCTCTGTCCCTAAATATGACCTATGTTGAACCCAAGATTTCAAGTTTCATGTTATTATAAATTTACACATGGATTTTGATGATAACAAATTAATTCAAAGAATAAATGAGTCTCAAGCTCAAGTTGTCCACACAATGGAGTCAAGCACATCAAAGAACCAAGCATGAGCAAGAAGGAAACAATTTCACATTAAAGTCATAGAGTAATCTTTTAAATCTCTTAAAATTCGAAATTAGGATTAAGGCTCAAAATTAATATTTTATCATAAAACATTAAAATACATTTTCCACATGTGCATGAATATTTTGAAAATTAAATTTGAATATTTTGAAAGATAATTAATTGTCATCTTTCACATGTGCATGACATGATTAAAGGTTTGAACTTTGAAAATATTAAAATGATTGATTGTCATCTTTCACATGTGCATGTTTTATTTGAATATTTTCAAAAGTGATAAATGCTTTTCTTGACTTATGCAAAAGGAAGATGTCTTTATTTGAAATATTTGAAAAATAAAGTGTGCTCATTTTTTCATATGCAAAAAGTAAAAGATTAAATTTGAAATTTTTGAAAAGCAAAGTGTGCTCCTTTTGTCATATGCAAAAAGTAAAAAATTAGGTTTGATTTTTTTGAAAAGCAAAGTTTGCTCCTTTTGTCATATGCAAAAAGTAAAAAGATTATATTTGAATTTTTGAAAAGTGAATGATGATGTCTTTGACATGTGAATCTTTTTAAATTTGAATATGAAGTCTCATATGCCTATAAATAGATCATTTGAAAGCTTCACATTTACAACACCAAGAGCATACAACATTCATTCAAAGCTTTCATTCTCTCTTTTCTAAGCATTGAGTCTTAATCCTTGTTCATTTTGAGAGATATAGTTTGTGCTGTATTGTTCTTATTTCACTCATTGAGGAGTATTTTCTGATATTTTACCCACTATCAATTCTTATATCAGTAAAAGGGTGTGTATAACCCTTGTGCGTGTAGAAAGTGTTCTACACAGGGAATAGTTGATTCACCACGTGTGAGGTGATTGCAAGTGCAGAGGGTGTTCTACACGGATCCTTTGTAGTGGTGTTGTTCAAAGGTGTAATAGGTTTCTATCTCCACCTGAATGAGGTTGAATAGTGAATTCAGGGATCCTCAAGGGGTAGCTTGAGGCGAGGACGTAAGCAGTGGGGCCGAATTTCGTTAACATACTGAGTTTGTTTCTCTTACCCTTACTCTTTATATTTATTGCTATTTTATATTTTGTTTATATTTTATATTGTATATTTGATTTATAATTGTTATTTTTTTAAATACAATTCAATTCATTCCCCTCTTATATTAGTCATCTGGGCAACAACCTAATATAGCGTTATTTGGATTTAGTCATAAAAAATGATAAGACATGAAATTCCGTATATACTTTACAGATTTGATATGAACTTTTTATATTGGGTGCAATACAAAACCTTTGTGTCCCTTCTAAGGGCATGTTTGGATAAATAAATAATTTTTAAAATTTTTTATAATTTTATTCTTAAAAATAATTCAAACATAAAATATTTTTTAATATTTTTTTAATTTTTAACTTTTTATCTAATTATTACTTAATCATTATTCAAAAAAAAAACTAATACAAATTTTACAAATTTGAAAACAAAACACAAAAATTAATAGAATTTTTACAAACCTTGAAAAAAAAAATAATATTAAAAAATAATATTTAAACAAGTTTTTAACTTTATAAATTGTTATTCAATTTTTTCTTTTAATTTTTCAAAATTCAATAAAACATATTCTCTCAAACTATTTTACTTACTATTTATAAAATTTTGATATATATATATATATATATGTAAGTATATATAGAACACATTTATCACACCATTTAATCTAATATAATTATAAATAATGGTGTGAATGTTTTTGATCTAATAAATTAAATATTATCTAATTCATGCGTTCGACATAATCTTTTTAGTTCATGTCCTTCGATGCCTCACAACTTCCGTGTGGCTGCAGATTGCTTAGTAGAATCGAAAGAGAAAATATTGGGAGCAGCCACTATTCATCATTGCATACCACACACCCTATAAAAAATATCTATATATCCTATGAAAAGCATCCCTACACCCTATAAAAATCTATAAATGTGTGGTGTGTAGCATGAATAGTGGCTGCCCCTAGTAAGTCCCGAATCGAAAACATGCAATGCTTGCATGCTCTTTTTTTTTTTTTTTTATTGCACTAATTAGGAGCACTTTATCAACTTTTCAGTGGCGGCACGACAGCTTGATTTGGAAGAGAAAACAATTTTAACTTTGAATAGTTTGGTGGCCGGGCTTCTCCGAGGGCCCTAGATTCCACCGAACATACTTAAGTATTATTAAAGATTATATGAATGACTATCTATAAATAAAATATTTATTTTAATAATAAAAAATAATTATTTTTATAGAAAATAACTTATCATAATTAAACAATTTTCTTATATTGCATGCACGAGGTACTAGGCACATGAATTCAACTACATATATATATGTTACAATCATGGGTACATCCTAGTGGTTCAATAATTTTTGGACTATTTTGTAGATTTTTTCAAAAATTTTCATAATTTTTTTTTAAATATCTCTCAAATATAAATATTTTTAAATTTTAATTTTTAATTTTTTTTCATCTAATCATTATAAGAATTTTCTTAAATAAAACACAAAAAATGATACAATTTTTTCAAATTTTAAAATAAAAATTATATTCTAACGATATTTTAATTTTAAAATATTTTTCTTTAATTTTTTTCTCTTTATTTTCAAAACTCTATAAAAACATCTTTACAAAATAACTTTCCCAAGCATCTCCTTATAAAAAGATCCATTGAATTTCCTATTAGAACTGAAATTAGAAAAAATCCTCGCAACTTCTCACCAGAAGCCATGCACGCACCCAGTACTTCGATCTACCCTTTTTGTCTACAACAAAAACATGCATGTATTAAAAGTACATTATTATGTAAATAAAAATGATATTTCTAATTTAAAATTTTGTAAATTTCATATATATATTATTTTTAAAGTAAATAAATAAATCTAGAACCAATAAATTATTTTTAAAGTGTGCGGGATATAGTACATCAAGAGTAGTGCTAGGCCACCGAAGATTCCACACCTTGTGTCTACCGAATAGTATAAATAATTTTTTTTTTAATTTTGTTTGCATTTTTTTCAAATATTTGTTTAAACCCATTTAAAAATTCTTAAAAATAAATAAAAAAATAAAAAATTATTAAAAATAATTTCTTAATTTTTAAATAAAATAAATTTTTTAAAAATAAAAATAAAAATTTGATATAAAAGAGATGTACACTTTCCGATGGCTCTGTCATTTGTTATAGATCAAACATGATATAAAAGCGACGTGGCTACGTAAATGCATGCATGAGCGAGTCTTATAGATCAATACTTCAATTCTTCCATGCGAGTTGGTCAAATTAATAAATTCTACCACGCAATAATCAATGATTATTCCGAAAATGAAAGGACCAGAAAAAAGCAATATCAATAAATAAAGAGGATCGAAGACTAAGAATAATTAAGTTTGTTGTTGACCGTTGACCATTGCAAACGAGAGGGTAACGATCGAGGTGTCTGCAATGGGATCAAAACAGCAGGCCAATTGGCCCCAAAAGGCCGAAGGAAAGGCAGATATTCAAACCCAATGTTAATTCCGTTTCATACCCGAATGCTTTTTTTTTTTTTTTTTTTTCCCACGAGGGTATGGAAATCATTAGGTTGTAAGGCACTCATGATCATTGACAATCTGTTGCCTGTAAAGATTACAATAATAAAAATTCTATTTATCATTTTCACACACCACACATCTTTTTTTTTTATTTTTTTTTTAATTTTATTCTTCTTAAAATAATTAAATTCTTCTAATCATCATCTATATATCACACATTTAGTAATATAGATTTTTGAAACAAGTTCTCAACGAGTCTAGATTCTTCATCCATAAACATGAATTTGACTTTCTTAGATTTGTTTTTCCAATATTGTTGTTGTGTCTTAAAGCAAGTCGATTGAGGTTCACATCATTTCAAGAACTCGTTTCAAGAAACTAAATTATATTAAAATCTAGACCCGTTGAAAAACCAGTCTCAAGAATCCAGATTACAAGGATAAATGCCACAAAAGTTGTAATCTATCTTTGATAAGTTCAAAAATCCAATTAAGAACAAGAGGAGTAAACTCAACTCACAATGAAAATTTAATATTGTCTGATCTTATCAAATGAGGCTACAAGTGGTTTAAATAAACAATCCCCAAAAATCCTAAGTGAATAGTGTCTCAGGGACTGTAGCATGAATAGTATCAAGGGTACTATAGCATGAACAGTGCCACACTACAGTAATTTCTAAAACTCTAGATCAAATAAAATAATAACTTTCCAAATAATCTCTTGGTTAAAATACAAGGCATTCCCAAAAATCCTAATTCATAAGAAATAAGACATATGTGAGCTAAATATCTTCAAGTCCACTCATTCTAAATTAATAATAAAAATCCTTTAACCAAATTGAAAATATTAACAACAACAGGCTCTATCTCTAAATCATGCCTTCCAAAACTTGGATCAAATGGGTCAAAACTGATTCTTCTTTTTATAAGTCCACCTTGAGTATTTGGCTCTTGCTAGCTTCATCCCAAGTGGATTGCACCAATCCTTACATTACTTCCTTGATCTTCTTGGCTCTTGATTTTGTAATTTATCTTTAAGACTTGATCCGCCTTGAGGCCCATAAATTCAACTCTACATCCAAATGCAATCTAAAGGGAATTTTGGCAACTTCAAATTTGCTAGCAGGCGTGAGAGGCCTTACTGCACACATTGTAAGATGCAAGGACACACTTTAGAGACTTGTTTTAAGGTTGGAAGTGCCAAGACTCCTGTATATAGTCACTGTCATATGAATAAACACTCAGTAGACAAATGTTATAAGCTGCATGGATACCCACCAGGGCATAAACTGCATAATAAAGGGAAGGGGTCCAGTGCTTTTGTTATCCAATCGAACATCCCAGTTGAAGTACATCACAATGAAGGGGATGGTGATAAAATGGCACTCACCAAGGGGCAATATCAACAACTTCTTGCTTTGCTCCAACAAAAGAATCACTCAGTCAAGTCTTCTGCAAGGCAACATCAAACCACTTTTCCCACTGCAACAAACACAACCAGTATTTACAAGATGTCTGGTATTTTTTCTTGCCTCTCAATCTATACATAGAAACCCTCCAGTTTTTCTAGTGTTCCTTAGATTTTGGACCCGGGTGCAACTGACCGCATAATTTGCAACCCCTCTTTTTTCAACTCAGTCACTAGAAATGTATTTTACTCGGTTAAGCTTCCCAGTGGTGAAAAGGTACTTGTCACACATATAAGAACTTTTAGAATTACTGAGCACATTATTTTACATTATATGCTTTGTGTCCCACCATTTTCTTTTAATTTATTGCATGCAAGAAAAATTGCTAAGGACCTTGCTTGTTGCCTTGTATTTCTATCAAACTGTTGTTTACTACAAGACCTTTTGTCATGGACCACAATTGGGATGGGTGAAGCCTAGGATGGATTGTACCACTTGCTGACAATGAAAGTATCTCCCTTAGCATTGATGACGCTTCTGTCATGAATAGCATTTCTGTTTCAAACCTTTGGCATTGTCACCTAGGCCATATTTCAGATTCTAGGTTATCCTTGATCAATGATCCTATTATACAAAACTCCTTACCTTCTAATAACAAAATCCTTGCTGTATTTGTCCTATGGCCAAGCATCATTGGCTACCTTTCTCTCACATCTCTCATTGTTCATCTAACAACTTTGAAATTGTCCACTTTGATCTTTGGGAACTTCTTCATAGATTGCTTATGATGGTACTCGATTTTCCTCACTATTGTGGATTACTTTTCTCGAACCACTTGGGTTTATCTTCTTAAGAACAAATCTGACACAAGGCAGTGCATAGAGTCCTTTTTCAACCTGGTTGAGACCTAATTTGGAACTAAAATTAAAACTATTATGAGTGACAATGGTGCAGAGTTTCAAATGAAAGATTTTTTTTGTAAGAAAAGTGTAATTCATTAAAGAAGTTGTGTCCAAACACCTCAACAAAATGACATTGTTAAGAGAAAATATCAACATCTTTTGAATGTTGCACAAGCTTTAAGATTTCAGTCTAACATCCCTTTCAAATATTGGAATGAATGCATCCTTTCAAAGGGATTCATCTCCACAGCAGTTATCCATACCTACCACTGAGCAGGTATTTGATTTCTCTTTGGCTGAGAATTTTCCTTACTCTACTGGTCCTTCTAGCCATGACAAGTCACCAACTCTTCAATCACCAAATTCTGAACACCTCCAAATAGAAAATCACCCTCTCTCCATCAAGACCATCACATTTTCCTGAAAGGATTTGCAACCCCGATGTTACCACGTCAAAACTCTCATCTACACCTTAAGCCTCTGAAGATAGCCACCCTATACACTCCCCTGCTTGTATTGATCAAGTTTTGGCATCTCCACCTCAAAAATCAGCCAAGCCTAAGAAAGCACCTCATTATCTCCAAAACTATCATTGCCAGCAAGTCATTTTTGGCTCCTCCTCCCACCTACGGTTCAGACAATTCCACTCTCTTCAGGTACACCCTTTCCTTTGTCTAATACTTTGTCTTATAAAAAATTCTCTCTTAATTTTCAAGCCTTTTCCACCTCAAGTTCCACTCAAATTGAGCTACAAACCTACAGCCAAGCTGTTGAAGATCCTAATTGGTGCAAAACTATGAAAGCTGAGTTAACAGCTTTAGAGTTGAACAATTTATGACTTATCACCAAGGAAGGTTCAAATTGGTTGTAAGTATGTTTATAAAGTGAAGTGCAACTCAAATGAGACAATTGCGATGCTAAAAGCTTGACTTGTTGCAAAAGGATATACGCAACAAGAAGGGATAGACTATTATGAAACATTTTCCCCTGTTGCTAAGATGGTTATAGTGAGAAGTCTGCTTTCCATAGCTGCAGTTAAAGGTTGGCAATTACATCAATTTGATGTAAATAATTTTTTCCTTCATGGAGACTTAAAAGAGGAAATTTATATGCAAAAACCTCTAGGATACAATAGAGGGAAACCATATAAGGTATGCAAATTACAAAAATATTTGTATGGCTTGAAGCAAGCCTCGAGACAATGGTATTCTAAGCTTTAAGCTGCATTACTCGAGTTTGGTTTTAAGCAATCAAAGGCTGACTATAGCCTTTTCACAATGAGAGGAACTAATTCATTTACTGTTCTATTAATATATATGGATGATATCATTATAGCTAGTGACTGTTCAAAATTTGTCGCCCTCATGAAAAGCTTCTTGCATCAAAAATTCAAGATTAAGGACTTGGGTCACTTAACGTACTTCCTTGGAATAGAAGTGGCTCGATCCTCCAAAGAAATCTACATTTGTCAAAGGAAGTATGCACTTGACATCTTTGCAAACTTGGGCACCCTTGGTTCAAGGCCTGTTAAGTTTCCTATGGATCAAAACACTAAGCTAAGCAAAGACACTGGCCAAATGTTATTTGACCCTGCAATATACAAAAGGCTCATTGGTCGATTGCTTTATTTAACAATTACACGACCTAACATCTCTTATAGCATACAGAATTTGAGCCAATTCATAGACTGTCCAACCAACATTCATCTAGTTGCAACACAAAAGGTTCTGACGTACATAAAAGAAGCTCTTGGTTAGGAGATTTTATTTTCTTCCTCAACTGAACTTCAACTATCAGCATATTGTGACTCTGATTGGGCCTCCTGCCCCAATACTAGGAGATCAGTCATTGGGTATTATGTGTTCCTTGGGAGTTCCTTGATATCTTGAAAGTCTAAGAAGCCATCCATTGTGTTCCAATCTTCTGCTGAAGCAGAATATAGAGCTATGGCTACAACTTGTTGTGAAGTAACTTGGCTAAAGTATCTCCTCACAGATTTACAAGTACCTCATGTACAAGCTACTACTCTTTATTGTAATAATCAAGTAGCCTTGCACATTGCATCTAACCCTGTATTCCGTGAACAGACCAAGCATATTGAGCTAGACTACCATCTCATCAGGAATAAAATATTAGAAGGTAGTATTCAAACTATTCACATTTCTAGTAGGTTACAGTTAGCTGATGTGTTCACAAAAGCACTTCCTACTTATCTCATCAACTCACATCTTTGCAAGATGGGAGTAGTCAATTATTACTCTCCATCTTGTGGGAGGCTATTGGAGCATGATAATGAAAATGCAACAAAGGAGGGTACAACACAAAAGGTGGCCTCGGCAGATGCAATCACCTGAGCATAATGGTGCATAGCCGTACCAATGTCAAGGACATTTTGTCTCTATATATTCATTCTTTGTAGTGGAGTCATTAGTCCTTTTTCTTGTCTTTTGTTTAGACTTGTCTGTATGTAAAGCTGGCTGCTGCATAGCAACATACACGATTGTTTTCTTTGTAAAGATAGTTATAGATGCCTTTCATAAGTGTTTTCTATATATATATATATATATATATATATATATATATATTGTTTTCTGTAATATCATTTCAATTAGAATGAGAAATTTCAAAGCTTTCTCTTCCATTTGAAGCTATTTTTCCCTTCTCATATTGTATGCAATTATCCAACACTTGACAGATAAAAATTCAGAACATAGCTGAAATACAGAGAAGAAGGCATGCAAAAAGGGAAAGATTTAAAGAATAGATGAGCTTTTCAAATTATTCTCATACAAATCTTCTTCTGATGTTGAGGAAGGGCCAATCCCTGAGGAGATAGACGTCGAGTTTTGAGCCTGACTGGCCACTGAAGTCTTGCTTTCCATCTGCTGCATATAATTATATCTCATGGCTTTGAACCTCAGATATGACTCATCAGTAATTTCATAGAGGTCATGGGCTGATGCAGAGGATGAGCCATGCAATGAACCGACTGACGTTGAACGATGATCCTGACTTCCTTCCATACTTCGACTTTGCATCTGGCTGTGATGGTCTCTTACGGCTTTAAACCTTAAATCTTTACTATAAGTACTTGCTTCAGGAATCACTTCGGGAATGACAGTTGTTCCTTCGAGCATGTTTACCACTTCAGACATGGTCGGCCTTAATGAGGGTGAAGCATTAGTGCATAAGAAAGCTACGTTCATCATCCTTTCTGCTTCTACCTTGTTGAATTCAGATCCAAGCTTTTGATCTACTAGCTCCATTAGGCTTCCAGTTTCTTGCAGATGACAGGCCTGCAATGATAAAAAATAGATATATAATATGTATACATCTTTCAAACATGGAAGTTTGCAAAGACATATTCAAATTTGATTATGTAGTAATTTACAGAAGTATAGAATGAGCTTGTCATAATTACAAGGGATAAAATAATTAGCTATTATATGACTAAATCTGACATTTTTTTATCAACCTAATTATTCTGATTATCTGAATCTATTCCTTTTCTTTTTGTTTCACCACACTCTATTCACCTGCTCTCGACAAAAGTACACTCTGATTCATCTTCTTTACAGTGTCTTCATCCTACAATAACTTGAGCGCAAGCTACCTCACTTTTTGAAGTGTATTTTAAGTTGAAGGAACAATTACTATCATATCTATGGTAGAGACACAAAATAATTAATCTTTTTAATAAAAGAAGCACAATATGTGTGGAGTTAGAGAATTCTAAGCATTCCAAGAAAAATTAAAATGCAGATTGCAAGGCAGGACATCATCAGTCACAGATCTCATACTAGATGCAAAAAAAGGACATAAAAGTAGAGAACTACCCAATCTAGAAGACAGGCACAGTTAGTTGCAGGCCCATAACTCATATTGTGCTTCCCACTAACAATTTCCAATGCCACAACTCCAAAACTGTAAACATCAGCTTTGTAGGTTAAATAACCCCAAAGAGCATATTCTGGTGCCATATATCCACTGTGAATGAAAATAAAAGATGATGAGATACTTTTCTTAACAGCCGGGGACGCAGGAAAAAAGAAATAAAATTTGTGGCTTACATTGTTCCAGCTATTCGGGTACTGATGTGGGTTTCTTCCCCTTCATCAAGCCTAGCCAATCCAAAATCGGAGATTTTGGGGTTCAGATCCCTATCAAGCAAAACATTGGTACCTTTTATATCCCTGTGAACAATCTTGAGTCTTGATTCTTCATGGAGAAAAGCTAAACCTTGAGCTATTCCAACACAAATCTTGTGCCTAGTCGGCCAGTCCAATTTCAGTTGAAATTTTTCAGGACCTATTGCCAAGGCAAAATTCATTAACGCATAAGTAACATTTGTAAAGTTTGAACTCTATTTTTGCAATGTAACACCATCAATTAAGTAAATTGCACAGCATAATTCTCACCAAACAAGGCTCTGGCAAGGCTATTATTCTCCAGATATTCATATACGAGCAACAGTTGATCACCTTCAATACAACAGCCATAAAGTTTCACAAGATTTGGATGTTGCAAACAAGAGATCATGCCTATCTCATTCAAAAATTCACGATTTCCCTGACTTGATTTAGATGAGAGCTGCTTTACAGCAATCACAGCACCATTGGCTAATAGACCCTACATACCAGTCATGGAAGGGAGAAAAATTTATACTCTTGAAGAAAAGGCCATACAGCAGTATGATTTATTATAACTCAGGGTTAGCGTGAATACCTTGTAAACAGGTCCAAATCCACCTTCTCCAACCTTGTTTGCAGGATCAAAATTGTTAGTGGCAATGTTAATTTGCTTTAAACTAAAAGAACTTGTTTGGAGCTCTAGTCCTTTAATATCTGTTCAATGAGAAGAAAGTATACCTTAGAAGTCAATAAACTGGCACATTAGCAAATATAGTTCCTCCTTACCATTACAAAGAAACCCATTATACACAAAACAATGCCTAAGTTCTAACATCTTAGTACACAAGCTTTCTAATTTACAAACTATTTTCTTAATTGATCTGTTCAGCTAGATAACAAACCACACTTTATCCTACAATTGATTGAAAGACAACTCCGAAATTTGAAGACGCAAACACATGGATTTAGAAATTCTGCTTCCGTAGTTTTTCAAAATGTAGCAATAGTGAAACAGTATTCGGTGAAATAAAAGATGAGTGCTAAGAAAGAGAAGAAAGGACACATGAACGTAGGGCTTGGAAAGAAGATAAGAAAGTGGCCCTTCCCAAAGCTCTTTTTTCTATTCATTTAACTAAGTAAATGAAATTAGAATAATACCCTTCTTAACATTAAAAAAAGAAAAAAAAGAAAAAAAAAGGAAAAAGAATAACACCCTTTTAGTTTACCAAACTAACAAAAACAAAAAGATTCTCAAAACATCTTTATAAATCAGTGCAAGTACCCCATCAAGGAAAAGCAAACCATAAACAATTTCTAGACATTCTTAGAAGAAAGCAACCAGATTTTATTAAATTTTATAGTCGTTGAAAAACCCCCTCCAATTGAAAAGTTAAAGCTGAATACTTTAATTTCACATGCTTGAAAAGAACAATAACTAAACAATTAAGTGATTGCTTCAAAGGATTAATAAATCAATTTAGATAAAAACAATCGACGGTGCTTATAATGCTATAAGCAAATCCTAGGTTTATTACCTAAGAGAAAGTGAGACATTACTGCAAAATCAGAGTTGATAAATGTCAATGTAGCTGAGCATCCTACAAACACTATTAAAATCTTTAAGAAAATGAAAAATCGTTCAAAAGAATAGATCTCACAAGATAGTGGGCACTCATGCACAAAACAATGACTCAATGATAAAAATAGGAAAATAAATTATCTTTTATTTTATCTGAAGCAATAATATGTGCATCTGATAACACCCAAACCTTGTTCTCTCCCAGATTTGGCTCTAAAATAGCACCTCCACCAAAGGACACACAATACCAAGAATATGAGGCATGATCCAACAGCTCCTACAATAATTGGTGCAATCCTTGTCTTCCCCCCTTCTGAGTGAGGTATGGAGTCTAGTAAAAATTACCAACAAAGCGAGTATGTGAAACAGGAGTTAACTTTAGAAAATGAGGAGAGAATCTCGAAGCATACATAGATTTAAGTGTAAAACTGAAATTGAAAACTAGGTTGTACTAGATAAGAAAAGCTCATAATTATGGAAAAAGTCGAGAAAAATTTCCTCTTGTTTCCACATAGAACAGATCAGTCATATCTTCTTAGTACATGGTCAAATCAAACGAGACAAAAGATGTTTGTAAAAGCATCAAAAGGACCAACAGCAACATACATCACTATGTTAGATTATGCATTCCTTTGCACCTCTGCACTACTGCATACTTCTTTCTCACCATCGGTTTGTCCTCGATTTCTATAACTCATCATCCTGCTCTAGGAAAGCCCCAGAGATTCTATCCGAGGAATAGGGGGATACAAAAAAGTTCAAGATAGTTACCACCTATCTCAAGTGCCAATTAAAGAACAAATATTGGCAAGAAGAGAAAAAAGGATGGATCAAATTCTATTGATTTATAGAGACGTAAGTCGAGGTTTTACATGTGCGAGTCCAAAACAGGAGGTATATTAAAATGAGTAAATATAATTAGAAAGCATAAAATCGGAATCCGAAATGATAATGCAGTTGGAGTAAGGCAAAGAGAACAAACAAGTTAAAGACTGCATCCCATACCAGGGGCACATCCCCCTGAACCCCCTATTTTATGGGGACCTCCCTCCAAACCCCCTACCATACCAGCAGACCAACTTTACTGCATGCGAAGCAGCAAGTTGGGAAGAAAGCAGATGCCAATATTACAAAGCTAATTTAGATTATAAATTCTGAAGGATCACTTCAGTGAGCAAACCATATACCTAGAGTGGTACTCACAAAATGGAATCTTGCTGTGATTACATCAATTGGAGGATTACTACTTGAATAAAATGATCTACTAAAAACCATTTTTGTCAGAATAAATTTAGTTTTATAGTTATGCACAATAAATTATCTAATTAGCAACTACAGTTTTCTATTTTTGTGATAAGTAAGTAGAGCTTCATTAATGATCAAAAGGTGTTTCCAGACTACACAGGGTGTATACACTAGAAACACCTAGCAAAAAGAAGAATAAAGGATAAGGAAAACCTAAAAGTTAGAAAAAGAAAAATGAAAAATGAACAAACATCCAAGGTTACAAAGTTCTGAAAAATAAATCCTTAAGGACTGTGACCATCTTCTCCTTATCCTCAAATGACCGGTCATCTCTCTCTCCATGCACACCACAATAAGAAAACCTTAATCATCTTCCACAAAACTTCTCTCTGACAAGAATTAACCTCCTGTTCTGAAGTGCCAAAACCTCCATCACACTAAGAGGCAATCTAACCTGAACAATCCAAATTTCATTCCAAAGAGAACAAGCCACCTCACAATGCAAGGAAAGATGATCTCTTGTTTTCACTCCTATACATGCAACATCAATCATCATAATGCTCCTCTTCCATAAATTATCCATAGTATTGATTCCTTATAGAAGCTGTCCAAAAAGAAAGAAAGCAACTCTCGGAGAAGGTACTTTGTTCCACCAAATATTCTTCAAAAGAAAAGGGTTACTATCATGATATATATACATAAAACATAATAAAAAGATTTCAATTCAAACACATCATGCTTTGGACGAGCCCAATAAAGCTTATCCTAACCACCAGTTCTAAGCCGAATAGATTACAAACATTCTAATCTTGTATCGCTCTGATGAACTCCACATCCAACTGAGAAGCATCACTAAAAAACTGTAAAAGATCTGCGACCAAACCGTCCTAAAAACAAGTAGTGTTGAATCACTTGGGGAAAGTTACCTTAAAAGATTGATCTTCACACCAAACATCATGTCATAACCTTATCTCTGATCTGTCGCACACCACATATCTAATGGAATGAGCAAAATCTCCAATGACCTCCTGATTATTCCATAGACCTACTCATAAAGCCCAATAACCTCAATAGAACTTTATCTACCCCAGGAACTCTAGTTTTTTGAATGCATAGTTTTATATTATTCAACTGACTAGATGTTATCATACTGATTGAAAGCATGCATATTTATTTTCTCACAGGGACAATATGGTAATTGTAGATTATAGAATTTTGAAATCACTTAATTCAGAGCTTTGACATGAACCATTTAAGTTTCCAATTGCATATACTCATTAACCCTGAAAAGAGTATTGATCTTAGCTAACCAGATCAATTATTTTACTTTATCCATATGGAAATTTTGGAAATCTCTAAGATGAGATCAGTCATCCTGGTACAATGTCTACAATTCTAATGCAAAAATAACGACAGTGTATTCATAAGTAGAATAACATCAGAATAACTATGATTCTTAGAATACTATTAACAAGAAAAACCACTTACTGGGTTCCACAGAAATAGCTGATATCAAGGGACCATAAGATCCAGTTTTAGGTATTCGCGTTGTCCCTTTTCCAGCCCAATAGAAACGAATTTCCAATATACCTTGTTCAACACTGGCATTATATTCTTTTTTAATCGGGGTAACGGCCCCATAGGCTTCAGCTGTTATATTGAAATTCTCCACCACTAATTTGTCCTGAAACATAGTAGTTTATTTTAAACCTTTTTAGTAAACTCACGAAAAGTATGGGCACCCAAGAATCCATTGGCACATGGCACATATAAGGAAACACAATGATATGGGAAAAAAAGGTTAACCAGCTATTTAAAAGGAATCAGTAAAAACTCAAGAAAGCATCCTACTACGTCAATTTCTAGAGAGCTGAAGTATGATCAGTTATATTATTACAACTTTAACTATACACAAATGGGAGTATGAAGGTTCACGTACCCAGACAAATTTAGTAAGCATATATTGTATGATTGTGATGTCTTACCTGAATGTATATATTGAATATGCGCCTCCCAAGGCTGTTATATGTTTTGTCATTCGTAAATTGTATCTCCGCAAAGTGTAGGCTCACAGTGTAATTTCCATTTTGTAAACAATATTGATAGTAAGTAAGAGATAGAGGAGAAATGCGAGCTTCAGAATACAATGCAGAGATGTTTGGTGGTGTCAATTTTGCAACATAACGAGTATTTTGAAAATCATTGTCATCCATGAAATCTCCCGTGCTACTTAGTCCCCAGAGACCATTATTACTTGGAAAGAATGTTGCAGCACGACCACTAGCAATTTTATCTCCGTGATAGTCAATGTCTCCTTCTCGAACATCATCTCCACCACAATTTATGTATAAAGAACTTGAGTCTGCTCCATTCGATACATTAAAATGAATCAGATAAAGAAGCTTAAGATTCTATTAAGTTAGTGCAGAAGTAAATTGGCTACAACAAGAACAAACAAATATGGACGAACACACTCAATTTCACATCATTGATTAGAAATATCACATCAACTTGCATGAATAGCTAGTGATAAATATCAAAATAAAGCATGCTTAATTGTAGAAACTCTGTTGTTTTGGGGGATAACACACTAAAGAATATATATTGAAATTTCAGATCTGATGCTTTCATTGTTCAATTTCCAAAAATCAAAATCTCATTCCAAGTAAGCTACATAGCAAACCAGAAAATAAAATTACACATCATTGAGTCAAGCGTTTTTGTTTCTTTTCCCTAAGAAATCTAGGAAACTAATCATAGAATACTAACTATCAAGCTAAAATTCATATGACACATAACATTCTCAAGAACCAAATATATGTAACATAAAACTCTTACAATTATAGTCCATACGCTTGACTTTAGCCATCTCCACAAAACACTAAATTGCATGCCAATTAAATTACTATTTTATGGGATAACAGATTAAGCAGTTATAGATGACTACTCCATGATTTCCTGATTCTTGAAGAAAGAAAAAATTGTGGGCCATATTTATATTTTGAAGCAATCCAACTAGGGGTGCTACCCGCCCCCTATGGGCGGGGTAGCCCCCTACCCCGCCCCCTGCCCCGCATGGGCGGGGGGGTGGGGTTTTCATCCCCGGACCACGCCCCGCCCCCGGCGGGCGGGGCTGGCCCCCTCATCAGCCCTGCCCCCCACCCACTTTAATAATTAACTACAGCCCACGTTCAAAAATTATTCTTGAGTCCAAATGTGATCAAAAACACATTTTTTGGACCCAAATTGTAAATTTAAATTTGTAAACATGACTATAATTTTAAAACCATGAAGTTTTCAAATTTACTCGTGCATATTTTGTGTAAGTTGTAGTATAGTAGGGTGGCCCTTTTATAGGTTATCTTAACAATACAAGTCTCACACTTAAACAATGTGGGACAATTGTATTGCTTTGGCATATCTATATATTTTAAGATTTCCTTGGATAATTAAGGAAGGGTATATAATTTGAGATTCCCCATTAAAAGAGCATACATACGTTATCCTTAATTTACACCCGTGAGAAACAGACGGTCAAGAATCAATTACGTTCAGAGAAAAATATTTTAACAAAGAATTCCAGTGGGGAATGCCATTATATGAGAATTCTTTCTAGAATGGGAGTAGCACTATTCACGGACTTATGGTTATTATGACTACTAGCCTACCAGTGGGGAGGAAGCTTTATACTTACTGCTAATAGTTTTTAACTTTTTATGCTACTATTTCTTATTCGAAAATAGTTTAGTTACTTTATTTTTTTACTTGTTTTGGTCTCCAGTAGCTACGGCAACACTTTTCCCCCTTTTCAAACCTCTAGATTGGTCTTTAACTATACATGACTTTCGAATACCAGTTATTAAAAAAATATGTATTTTTTTTAACCTCAAGATCAGGATGCTCTATAATTAAATATATATATATATATATAGATGTGTCAAAATCTAAGAAAGACAGAAGTCACTTTCAGATATATAATGCATCAGTCATGTATGAATGCATTCATACGGCATTGATCTTTACCATTAGTCATCATATATCCATGCTGTAAATTATAACAGTACTTAAAAGAAGAGCAACTAATGTATAAATGACATGAGTAAAGTCACTGGGCTGGGGGGTATCATATGCATGCATGCAGCCGGCTATTTTCACTACAATAATAACAAAATAATATGCATGCCAAGGCGATACAAGTCTCACACTACAAGAATCCCACATTGTTTAGATGTGAGACTTGTATTGCCAAGACAACCTATAAAAAGACCACCATACTACATTGCAATTTACATAAAGTATTAAGTAAAGATTCTACTTAATACATATGACTATATTTATATATAGTAAATAAAATAAATATTTATTAATATATATTTATTTAAAAAAAAAATTGAAATATGGGGAGCGGGGGGCGGGATGGGGCCCTACTGGGGGTCATCCCACCCCCCCACCTCCGCTGGGCATCCTCCTTGCGGGGCGGGTAGCAGGGCCCCGCTGCCCGTGTTACTTAGTTTTTTTATTTTATTTTATTTTTTGTGTTGGCCAAATTCGGTGTTCAAAACAATGGATATGATTTTCTCTAATTTGTTGGGATCAAGTATTAGAGAGTGGGTAATCTTATCATAATAGACAAGATTATCTCTAATTTGTTGGGATTAAGCTTTAGAGAGTGAGTAATCTTATCTATAGTTTGTTATATTTTTAATTGGGTTTGGCATTTAAATAGTGGGTAAGATAATCTGTAATAAGTAATTTTTTCAGAAGATTTGAATGAGAAACAGTGCCCTATCGACAACCTGTCATGACAGCTCAACTGCAGATTTTCAGGAGCTCGAATTCAAAATTCAAAAGTAAGTTATTTCAGCCCAATGACTCTTTAAGGGAGCTATGAATTTACTTCCAAACTACCCAATCAGATATTGATCAATCATAAGTGTGCCAAGAGGAAAAACACATAAAGAGCCATTCTCCTATGTTCTCAAAAGATACAACCTCTAGGAGTCTTTTGAAACTACCCTAAAGACTACAATGAAGCTTCAAAGATTTTGACTAGTGATCTGCCACTGGAGGTTCCAAGAGAAGAAGTCAAATTTGAAGACTGTTAGAGGTTCTGGTTGCTACTTGGGTATAGACAAAACAAGTCATTTTGTCGTGGCAAGTAAGAGACTCATATTACAAAGAGTTTGAAAGAAACTTACTTGTATTGATCTTCAAATAGTGTATTTGGTTTGTTCTGGAGTTGTTTTTCCTTTAAAAAACTTTTTAAAGTTTTCCTTTCTTCACCAAAAATCCTTATCTAGTCACTCTAGTGGTTGGCTTATTTTGCTTTATCATTCATATTTATATCTTTGTTCAATATTGTGATTTGATGCATTTGGGCTAATTTGAAATTTAATAAACATTGTTAAACTTGTGATTAATTAAAAGAACAAAGAATTGTGACATACACCAATTCACCCCCTTCAAGGTGTAATCTTGTAATTTCAGTAAGACACTAAGACTGAGAAAGCACACTTACAATGACTACAATTGAAATCCTCCATGCACGGACGAAATGCCCTTCTGGTTTAACAAGTGAAGAACGGAAGGATTAGCACTACCTAGACATTATTCAACATAATACTACTAAATATAAAAAACATAGCTACTGGCTTCACGTGGTGAATGTACAAGATTGTTTTTTTTTTTTCCTATTTCTCTTTTTTAAGCTCCCCTCCGCCCCCCTCTCTCTCCTGGGCAGGGTGCAGGGGGTTGACTCCAATATACATAATATAAAAATAGAAAACAAGGTATGACAAGGAATAGGCACCATATCATCAAACTTCTAATTTTTGGGAACAACTAAAGAAGATAAGAAAAGCAACTTACAAGCCATTTTTCTTTGAAGAACTTTGGAACAAGTTTAAGCTCATGAGATCTCTGTTAAAGAAAATAAAAAGTAAATAACTATTATTACACATTTCACTTTCTACCATTATAAAACATGAAACTATATAGATAATGATATCAACAAAGAAGGAATCATTTCTCTATACTTGTTTTGACAAGCAGGCGTCTCTTCGCTTTGCCATGTAAAGTTATTGTACGAGAGATCCCTGCATTCCCAAACAAGAAAAAGATGGAACTTCATCTTCTTAAATAAAACATTTCGATTCATAAAGTATGTCAATTCTTAATTTGTGAGTGTTGAGTTTGACGAGTGTCTCTACAAAAATTTCTTTGTTGTAATTCAAAATTTTATTTTATTTGTTTCTAAAATTTAACATTATAAGTTTTCTTAATAGGGCATGGTACATGTATCTCTGGATTCATTAAATTCTTTTAAGTCATACTCTTAAATATTTTTTAATTCATCTATTAAATGTATTCATACAAGTTTCCAATTGGACACTATTATGAATGGGAAGAGGTAGATTTTATTATTTGTATTATATTTTTAACACTCCCCCTCAAGTGTAGGCGAGACTTCCCCTCAATGATTGGGCTCAACATGTGGAATATTTAATTAATTGGGGTAGAATGTAGAGTCAGGATTCAAACTCAAGACATTTGCTCAGATACCCTGTAAAATCGCCACTTGTTGCAAAAGCTTAAGCTGATGGGACAAGGTAGATTTTATTATTTGTATTTATATTCTTAACACTCTACACAGAGACTGCATTCAAACTTGGAACTGATTTCTTATTTAATAGCAGCTAGTAAAGTTCGTAGAGCTCCAATATCAATCAATTGTCATCACACTTCTATATATCTAAAAAAATAAACATATCTAGAGCCTCATTTTTGGTGAGAGTTGAAAAATCGAGAGATAGAGGGAACAACCAGCCAACAACTGTATATGACGGGTAAAAAAGCATCCATTCTCAACTAATAGAAGATTAAAAACACTGGGCATCCAAGATCAGAAACATACACGTCAGTTCCTTTCATCAAGATTGACTCTGGAACATCTCCACTCAGCAAGTTGCCACTTAAGAAACTGATGAAAGCCATAGTATGACACAATTAGTTTCGTAATTTTATACTAGGATGTGATTACACTCCAAAAGTATGCATTTACAAAGTTGGAATATTGATATCATAACTTACATAAACTTCAAAGTCTTTGTGCTTATAACACTGGGTAATTCTCCACTTAACTTGTTGAAACTGAGATCCCTGTCAAAAATCATGAGATAAAACATATATTTATCACTTTATCCCATAGGACATCTAGTAATATGCTGTATGCAATGTGAATGAGTCATTCTTGCAGCCTATGTTTGTATGTACAAGTGAACCAAGCACCATAAAGAACTAATGGTGGGGTATAATGTATTAACACCAATGAACATGAAAGCTCAAGTTTTTGAGGAATAAAGCCATTTGTGAATACTCCTTTCTTCATCCTTAATACCCAATCCAGGTGATCCTCAGCAAGTTTTTTGAGTTTTATTTAAGGTTTTTATAATTCCATTACTTTAACAGAACTAAATTATGCCTCTGCAGCTGGGGATTGTCAAGATATGAAAGGGACAGAGGACTCTAGAAAACACATTCGCAGCATCAGCACAAATAATAAAAAAATTAATGAACATAATTTAAATCATATTCGGGACATCAACAGAGACCAGTAGTGCACAGGAAAACTCGATTCAGTAATAAGTTTCCTGCATCAATAGAGCATTATTATTATTCTTTTCTTTTTTCTTTTTTGTATTTACTTTATAGCACTTCATCTATGTATAGCACCTCATCTATGCATTACTTGATTTATTACTCAATTCTATAAATATTTCAAAGGAAAAAGATGCATATGGTAAAAATACTAAAACAAAAGTTAAAAAAGATAAACACTGTTGTGTCCTTACAGATTCTCCAGAGAATTCATGCTCCAGATGTAGTCAGGAATTTCACCAGACATATTACAGTTCCTCATAACTCTAAAAGAAAAAGAAAAAAAGGGATCAATTCTTATATGATAATCAGATAGTAGATAAACATAAGCATTCATGATAATTACAAAAATCATTAGACATACATTTTCTTAAGGCCTGTCATGTTTATCAGCTCTGGAAAATCCTGACTTGTCCCACTTATATCGGTAATTCTCCTGTATGTAAAGCTAAGGTCAGGAACAATGCTTCAAGTACAATCAGTATAACTAACAAAGAAATACGAATACGTGCATCATTTAAAGAGTGATCGAGAATATCTTCACTCACAAATCTTCTAACTTTTCCAAAACGGAAATAGTTGATGGTATGGGTCCTTCAAGTCCACTAGCAACCATTTCTCTGCATTGAAGAGAAAAAAACAATCAGGAGAAAATAACAAGCCCCAGTTACACTACTTGCCTTGAATCCAAAAATGCATTAGGAATTCTGAAAGCTTAGGAACTTACAGTCTCGTAAGATTTTTCCAGTTCTGAATAAAATCTGGTATCGTTCCATTTAAGTTGTTATCGTTTACGCGACTGCAATGAGCATTAAAACGTCATTGACCCTACATTAATATATTAACAAGAGTTCATATGCTTGATGTAGTATATATTATAGAAAAGCTTACAAATCTGTCAAGCTTTTCAGCCCGCCAAGTTCCTTTGGTAAATTACCACTCAAATTATTAGAGGATAATACCCTACAAGGACGAGTATTAGAGCCAAATAGACAAATCAACAATCAGAGCAAAACAACCAGTACATACGACCATGTAATAAATAAATAAAATTAATAAAATGATAACAAGGACTCACAAAGTTCCCAAATTAACTAGCTTCCCAAGTTCTGAGGGGACTGTTCCAGAAAATTGATTTGCTTCAAGACTCCTGAATAAAGAAAAAAAAATTTGTCATTTCGTTTGTTAGCTATTTCCCACCACGCAAACTCAAACAGTGTTGTGTTTCGTAAACAATGTGTTCAAAACAGATAAAAGCACAAGAATTCTAAGCTCTTAAATTCCAACATAATGGGAAAGTAAATAAGCAATTGCACATATCTTATGCCGTAAGTGATACCACAACCTGTGCTCAACATCATTTTGCTAGAAAAAAACCTGGGATCCCCGAAGTAAAAATAAAAAGCTTACAAGTATGTGAGACTGCTAAAGTTACCCAATTCCTTTGGTATCGACCCTGACAACCGGTTTCCGAGAAGAGAGCTGCATTAATGGTTATCAAGTTTATTCATCAAAGAATTCGAGTATTCTCGAAAATTAAATTGATGAAAATGAGAGGTAAATTATATTGCTTACACAAAGTTCATTTGCGTTGAAACCCATTGGATAGGAATTGAGCCACTTAGATAGTTGTAAGCCAAATCCCTGCCAATGCAAATATGGGTATAGTTTGTATTTTATTTTTGAGCTTTCCTGGAAAAGAAAGAGAAATTTTTGAAGTCCATTTTCGAAGTACAGCTCACACGTATTGGAGGTAACGAAGCCGAACCAGCTCAGGAGGGAGTACACCCGGAAGACTGAACCTCTTAAGTTCTCTGCAAACAATAAACCAAAATGCAGACAATAAAGCAAGGAAAATGATAAAATACATATCCATTTACAATTTCTTTACAATCTTTTAAAAATGTAATTTTTTTAAAATATTTATTTTAATTTTAATTTTAATCTGATGTATTTGAAATTTAAAAAAATATTATTTTATTAATAAGTTGTAAATAAATTACAGATGAATTGTAAGGCAATCATCTCCAGTAAAGCAAACAAGAAGTCTTTAACTTAGGATAGAGACGTAAGTTGATCTTAAAATACGGTATATAAAATTTAGAAATTAAGGAAAGAAAAAGGATAAATAAAAATTATTAAAATTAAAATGTTAACTCAAACTATAGAAAGGAGAAATTAATATTCTACAAAATCTTTGAAATTAGATCCCTGTCGCCTCCTTTGTCAAGATTTCGTCGTACTGCCTACTTTTCAATTTTCATCCATCAGAAGGGTCAAAATGACAAAATAAATACTTTTCATATTTCTATCGGAGGACTATCTGACAGAACTTGTTTCAAATGTCGCAGTCGGACTCTATTTTCCCTTTCTCCAAATCACCTCGCCCAAAGCATGCTTTTTTATTAAAATGGACGAAAATGTTTCAGTAAAATAAATTCAAAAATATAAATTAATTACTTTATAATAAAAATAATTTTATAATTTAATATATCATATTAAATTTTATTAATTTACTTTTATAAAATATACTAAAACATGTCTCTTATTATACGTTATAACGATGTATATTAAGAGGGAGAAATAATTTAAAAGTAGGTTGTGAATGTAATCAGTTTAATTATTTTAAAAAAAATGATACTTACCGTTTCATGTGTGTGCAAGTATCGCATAATTATTTTGAAAAAAATAAATAAATACAAGATCTATATAAAAAAGTTAATTTTTTAATAATAATTTCTATTATTTTTCTAAGTGACTACATAACATTTACACAATATATAATTGCATGTAATATTATTCTTATAATAAACATACATGCGTACGATGTAGGATGTATTGTTCAGAAATATTGAGGAATCACATGTAACGTTCTTCACGGAATCATTCGGCGGCGGATCCGACATAACCGATTCGACCTGGCAAGTATTGGCATTAAACTTCCAATTAGTAGCCCCCATTTTCTTTGCAATTTGCTGGAGAGCATCAACTGCAATAATGCAAACATATCACAATCTCAGTACTGTTAGAAACCAAGTTCAAATTGTATTGTATGACCACATTTAGCCATCAATGGTAATCTTAGGTACACCTACCCCCCAATAGTGATTTTAGGTACACCTAACCTCCTTTGTACTCTTTACCATTGGATTGATGACAAGTGTAACAATCCTAACCATCCTTTGTACCAAGAAATCCCTATAAATAGAGGGAGTCCTCATTTGTGTAAGACCCCAAGAAATAAGAGAAAACAAAGTTCTCTAAACATCTCTCTCTCTTTTGCTCTCTATCTTTTCATTAGTTTCATAACACGTTATCAGCACGAAGTCTCTGACGGTTTTGAAGCTAGTAGTCTTCTACTTCAAGTAAGTTTTTCAATATATTATTTGTAATTCTCAATATGAATATGAAATGTTATATTACTTGATGAAACTCTATGTTTATTCTCATAATTTTGTAAATGTATTTCTTAATATAAACATACTTATGTTCCTGATTTATATATGTAGAAAATGTCAAATCTTACGAAATTGGAATTCGTTGCTCTTGACATTTCTGGGAAAAATTATTTATCTTGGATCCTTGATGCTGAGATCCATCTAGATGCGATGAACCTGGGAGATACAATTAAAGAAGGAAATCAAGGGTCCCGGCAGGACCGTGCTAAGGCAATGATTTTCCTTAGGCACCATCTCCATGAAGAATTAAAAACTGAGTATCTCACGGTGAAAAATCCCCTTATTTTGTGGAATGATTTAAGGGAGAGATATGAGCACCAGAAAACTGTGATCCTCCCAAAAGCTCGTCATGATTGGATGCACCTGAGGTTGCAAGATTTCAAGAGTGTTAGTGAGTATAACTCTGCACTCTTTAAAATTAGCTCAGTATTAAAATTATGTGGTGAAAAAGTCACTGATGATGACTTGTTAGAGAAGACATATACCACTTTTCATGCCTCGAATGTGCTCCTGCAGCAGCAGTATCGAGAGCGAAAGTTCAAAAAATATTCTGAACTTATATCTTGTCTTCTTGTAGCTGAGCAAAATAATGAGCTTTTATTAAGAAATCATCAGTCACGTCCTACTGGTTCTATATCATTCCCTGAAGTGAATGATACTAGATTTACACCATTTCCAGAAGCAAATGGTGCATATTTTCAAAGAAACCGAGGACGAGGACGTGGTAGAAAAGATTACAGAAGTGGAGGTCCTAGAAGAGACCACACTAAAAGGGATAATAGAAGATATACACCGTACCACCAGAAGTGGTTCAACTCAGAGAAGGGCAAAGGTCCTCAAAATAAATCTTTAAAGAAAGATGAAGATGGATGCCATAGATGTGGTATGACTGGACATTGGGCTCGTACCTGTCGTACAGCTAAGCATTTGGTTGACTTATATCAAACTTCTATAAAAGAAAAAACAAAAAAGTTTGAAACAAATTTTGCTGAATCATCAGATGCTTTAGATAGAGAAGATATTACAAATCTTGATGTTTCTGATTTCTTTGAAAATTCTAGTGATAGAATAGATCACTTGATTGGTGATGGAAGTGTTCCTTTTTGATTAATGTATTTTCTTTATTTATA
This sequence comes from Carya cathayensis, assembly GCA_011037825.1. Classification (NCBI taxonomy): domain Eukaryota; kingdom Viridiplantae; phylum Streptophyta; class Magnoliopsida; order Fagales; family Juglandaceae; genus Carya; species Carya cathayensis. Next base: position 1,559,378 of record QGSO01000164.1, on the reverse strand, counting down.
TTTTGCAATGTTTTAATGAAAGTTTTATATATTTTGTAGAATCATGAGTATTACTGATGAACTTGAGATGAATAATAGAGATGTATGTCTGGCTGACAGTGCTACAACTCACACAATTCTTAAAGACAAAAAATATTTTCAAAATATAACATTGAGTAGAGCCTACGTTCATACCATATCTGGTTCATCGAATCTAATTGAAGGCTCCGGAAGAGCTTATATTGTGTTGCCTAATGGCACCAAATTTTGCATCGATGATGCTCTATTTTCTTCACGATCAAGAAGAAATTTATTGAGTTTTAAGGATATACGTCGTAATGGTTGTCATATTGAAACCACCGACGAAGACAATAAAGAGCATCTTCTCATTACTAAAATAATTTCGAGCCAGAAGCTCGTATTAGAAAAACTGCCTGCCCTCTCATCTGGATTGTATTATACAGAAATGAAAACAATCGAATCACATGTGGTAATGCACCAGAAGTGCATTGACCCCAAAGTCTTTATGACTTGGCATGATCGCCTTGGACATCCGGGAGCAATAATGATGAGACGAATACTTGATAATTCGTATGGGCATCCCCTAAAGAATCAGAGGATTATCTTACCCAATGAATATCCATGCTCTGCATGTTCTCAGGGTAAATTGATTATCAAACCATCTATCTCAAAAATTGTTTTTGAATCTCCGTCTTTTTTACAAAGAATTCATGGGGATATATGTGGGCCTATTCAACCATCAAGTGGACCGTTCAGATACTTTATGGTTTTAATTGATGCATCAAGTCGATGGTCACATGTTTGTCTTCTTTCCACTAGAAATATTGCATTTGCTAAACTTCTTGCCCAAATAATTAAACTTAGAGCACAATTTCCTGATTATCCAATTAAAACTATTCGATTGGATAATGCAGGTGAATTTACATCTCAAGCTTTTGATAACTATTGCATGTCAATAGGCATAGATGTTGAACATCCAGTTGCCCACACACACACTCAAAATGGTTTAGCTGAATCATTAATTAAAAGGCTTCAGTTAATCGCTAGACCTTTACTTATGAAATCAAAACTTCCTATTTCTGCCTGGGGACATGCTATACTTCATGCAGCATCATTGATTCGTGTTAGGCCATCAGCATATCACAAATATTCTCCATTACAGCTTGCATTTGGTCAACAACCAAATATTACTCATCTTCGTATTTTTGGATGTGCGGTATATGTTCCAATTGCACCTCCACAACGTACAAAGATGGGTCCTCAACGTAGACTTGGAATATATATTGGGTTTGATTCTCCATCTATTATTAGATACCTTGAGCCTCTTACAGGGGATATGTTTAAGGCACGTTTTGAGGATTGTCATTTTGACGAATCCATTTTCCCAACATTGGGTAATGAGAAGTCGGTGCCTGAAGCACGACAGGAAATTACTTGGAAAAATAAAGCTCTTTCCCAATTTGATCCTCGTACAAATGAATGTCAACTAGAGGTTCAAAAGATTATTCATTTGCAAAGTGTTGCAAATCAATTACCGGATGCATTTACTGACACTAAAGGTGTGGTAAAATCATATATTCCTGCTGTTAATATTCCAGCAAGGATTGCAGTCCCTGAAGGACAAATTGCCAAAACAGCAACAGGTGAGTCCAAGATACGCCTGAAGCGTGGACGGCCTATTGGTGCAAAGGATAAAATTCCTCGGAAGAGAAAAATACAAAATGAATTTGGTACTCCTGAAGAGTCCATACCCACAACACAGGCCATAAGAGTAATTGATACTCCTGAAGAGAATAAATCTCCTGAAAAAGAACCTCCTGAAGAGGTATTTAATGAAATGTCTTCCCTTGAAGAGGGACAGGTACCTGAAAATAACGAGATCTCGATACATTTCATGAATACTGGAGAAATTCTGGATAGAAATAAAACCGTTGTGGACAACATATTTTCATATAAAATGGCCCTTGACATTACCAGAAGTAATGAAGAAATTGAGCCAAGAACTGTCGAAGAATGTCGACGTAGAAATGACTGGCCAAAATGGAAATCAGCTATTGAAGCTGAATTAAACTCGCTAGCAAAGCGAGAGGTCTTTGGACCAATTGTACAAACACCAAAGGGTGTAATGCCTGTTGGATATAAATGGGTATTTATGCGTAAGCGTAATGAGAAAAATGAAATTGTGCGATATAAAGCACGACTTGTTGCACAAGGTTTCCTGCAGAAACCAGGGATTAATTATGAGGAAACATACTCTCCTGTTATGGATGCAATCACATTCAGATTTTTGATTGGTTTGGTAGTTACAAAAGGATTAGATATGCAGTTAATGGATGTGGTTACTGCATACTTATATGGATCATTGGATCATGACATATATATGAAAATCCCTGAAGGATATAGAATGCCTGAAGCTTCTAATTTGAGTACATCTAAAAGTATGTACTCTATTAAACTTCAAAGATCCTTATATGGATTAAAACAATCCGGACGCATGTGGTATAAACGCCTTAGCGAATATTTATTGAAAGAAGGATTTGAGAATAATCCAATATGCCCATGTGTTTTCATTAAAAAATCAGACTCTGGATTTGTTATTATTGCGGTTTATGTTGATGATCTAAATCTTGTTGGAACTCCTGAAGAGATAAGAAGAACCGCTACATATTTAAAGAATGAATTTGAAATGAAAGACCTTGGCAAAACGAAATTTTGTCTCGGCCTGCAGCTCGAGCATTTACAAAATGGAATTCTCATTCATCAGTCAACTTATACAGAGAAAGTCTTGAAGCACTTTTACATGGACAATGCTCATCCTCTGAGTACTCCAATGGTTGTTCGATCACTTGATGTGCAAAAAGATCCATTTCGTCCTTGTGAAGATGATGAAGAAATTCTTGGTCCTGAAGTACCTTATCTCAGTGCAATTGGAGCCCTGATGTATCTTGCAAATTGCACTCGGCCTGATATTGCATTTTCAGTTAATTTACTTGCAAGATATAGTTCCGCACCAACTCGAAGACATTGGAATGGCATTAAACATGTCCTTCGATATCTCCGAGGTACAGTTGATATGGGATTATTTTATCAACATGGATCAAGTCCACAATTAGTTGGATATGCGGATGCAGGTTATCTTTCAGATCCACACAGAGGTAGATCTCAAACTGGATATGTATTTACTTATGGAAATTCTGCTATATCATGGAGATCTGTCAAGCAAACAATATCTGCTACCTCTTCAAATCACTCAGAGATAATTGCAATTCATGAGGCAAGTCGAGAATGTGTTTGGCTAAGATCAGTGATTCAACATATTCAAGAAAAGTGTGGTCTTCCAGTGATTAATGATAGTCCAACAATTTTATACGAAGATAATGCTGCTTGTATTACTCAAATTAGAGGAGGATATATCAAAGGTGATAGAACCAAACACATTTCACCTAAATTCTTTTATACTCATGAACTTCAGGAGAAAGGTGAAATTAATGTCAAGCAGATACGGTCAAGTGATAATCTGGCAGATTTATTCACTAAAGCATTACCAACTGCAACATTTAAGAAACTTGTGCAGAAGATTGGAATGCGAAGACTTGAAGACCTATTATCATGCACTTTTCAGGGGGAGTAAATGTCTTGAAGATTTGTGCTGATTGTACTCTTTTCCCTTCGCTAAGGTTTTATCCCACTGGGTTTTCCTTTGCAAGGTTTTAATGAGGCAATCTTAAAGCACTTGACGATATACAGAATATTGTACTCTTTTTCCTTCGTCATTGGTTTTTTCCCACTGGGTTTTTCCTTGACAAGGTTTTAACGAGGCATATTCTTTATATGTGGTCATCCAAAGGGGGAGTGTTAGAAACCAAGTTCAAATTGTATTGTATGACCACATTTAGCCATCAATGGTAATCTTAGGTACACCTACCCCCAATAGTGATTTTAGGTACACCTAACCTCCTTTGTACTCTTTACCATTGGATTGATGACAAGTGTAACAATCCTAACCATCCTTTGTACCAAGAAATCCCTATAAATAGAGGGAGTCCTCATTTGTGTAAGACCCCAAGAAATAAGAGAAAACAAAGTTCTCTAAACATCTCTCTCTCTTTTGCTCTCTATCTTTTCATTAGTTTCATAACAAGTACACAATACATGAATATTGCACGTTGTATATATGAAAAAAAATAATAATATTTACAGTTTTAAGTTGTGCAAATTCTATGAATTCTTTTTTAAAAAAATGAATAAATTTAAAATTCACATAAAATATTATTTTTTTAATAGTAGATCTAACTTTTTTTAAAATAGAGTGTGTGTGGGCTTGCATGCCCTATGACTATATCTAGCATTAATATTCATATATAATCCCTAACCTAAATTCAAATTAGTTAGTATATAACCATGCATATATATAAATATTCATCCATGATTTGAGTCTTCAATTCGCTTCAATCATATATATATATATATATATATGTATGTATGTATAAATTTGTGTTTATTAATATATGATTGATTCTAGTGATCATCACTACCTAGCTAATTGGTTCTTGATCAGTACGTGATGATCCATGCATGTATCATGTACAGCCAAAGGGATTATAATTACTTATTAATTTTTAGAGATTATTCGATCAAGAAAACAGTAAATACATGCATATTCATCATGGACTAATTAACTCATGAGGATATATCATCTAGCTAGTTAGTTGCTTTCAGAAAAGATGAAAAGCAAACGAGAATTAATGAGTAACATCAAACCTACCTTCATCTTGAGGCACAATAGCAGAAGCAAGTATGTTTGTGCCCAGCAAGCAGCTGATCATCATGAGGCCGACAACAACCGAAAGAAAGACAACTTCATTAGCAATACGTTTGATGGGGAAGATGAGCATTTTTGCTGAGCATCCAAGTGAATTCCCTTGATCTCCTGATGATTTTCAGTAGTACTACGTACTGATCTTCTTCATATATATATATATATATATATATATCTATATCTTTGCTCTCTGTTCACATTTTAAATTAAATTAGGGTGGAAATTTTAATTTTCACGTGATCATGACATGCTTTGAACTGGTCCAAGTACTCATTTTCAGCATTAATGGAGAAATGAAAGATGGCGAAAAATCTGTGTCTGTCTCCATCCATCAATATTGGTTTATGAAGAACAGGAAAATTATTGTCACCGGCCGCCAAGGACTTGCATGTACAGTTTGACGAGTCAACTAACTCATTTTCTAGTATAGGCATGTTAATCATAATACTAAAATAACTTTTTTAAAAACAAATACACATGATGATCTTGACGCACGTACATACATTTACTATAAGAAAAAAAAGGATATTTATAACCACTTTTTTATAACAAAATGGACTATTTGTAGTGAAAACAGACTAATTTTAATTGAAAATAATTATTTTGCTGTAAATAACTAGTCACAAATAAACAGTTTTCTTGTATTACTAATTACATTTACAACAAAATATCATGATTTAGCTTTTCCATGATTAAGATTCTATATGCATTTGACATATATATCCAGATATATAGATACACGTACAACTATTAATTTACAACTTAAAGTATCCATCATGAATTTAAAACATAATTATGTACAAATTAATTAAATGGTTGTGTATTTATTGACGTTACTAGGTGAGATATTGTGAAGCCCTATGTCTCAATTAATGATTAGCCATTTATATATCAAACCAGTTCATTGTTTACGTTCTTCTAATTAAATAAATAATTAAGTTGGGTTAGGGATATTCAGGAATATTGTAACATTTTACATGAACAGACACCAGAAATAATATTAATCCTTTAGTTCATGTCCTTCTCTCACAACTTTCGTGTACGTAACTGCTTGCTTTTTCAATAAGAAAACAGACTTATTTTTTAATTTTTTTAATTGTAAGAGAGTGATTATTTATGATAAAAATAGATTTATTTTAATAAAAAATAATTATATTTATAAAATATATATCTGCTCACAAATAAACATTTTTTGCTGTGACATATGCTAGATTCCACCAAACATGTAGGGCGTACTGGTGGTTCTTGAATGGCGGCTTAACATATGTGTTACAGAGATGAAGGGTATACGTGGTGGTACTACCGTCAGTCTGGTTCAGTAGTTTTTGTACTATTTTCTAAGAAAAATACTAAAGTTACAGCTAGTGGCTTTCGCTCGGTCACCGCTGGTTTTTTTTTTTCTTAATGATTAAGAAAAAATATTTAATATTATTATAAATTTTTTATATTTTTAAAAATTATTTAAAAATATTGAAAAATGATTTGAAAAAATAAAAACAAAATTTTTTTATTTTTTATTTTTTCGCCTAATGGTGGCTCCCTGTAGCACCATCTAATAGTTTGACTGTGACATTTGCGAGTTAGCTTCTGGGCATTCAAATCCGAATATAGATTTAGGGTTTTATTGGAAAATAAGATGATTTGATTGTCTAGTCTTAAAATTTTTTATAATTTTTTAAAAATATTAATTAAATATAAATATTTTTAAATTTTAAATCTCCAATTTCTTCTTTTAATCATTACAAATTTTTAAGATTTATAAAAAAAATACAAATAAAAATACAGTTTTTCCAGACTTCTAATAATATTTTAACTCCATAATATTTTTATTTAACTTTTTATCTCTTATTTTCTAGAACTTAATAAAACATGTTAATATAAATTATTTCATTATTATTTATATAATTTTCATTACATTTCATTACCCAAGCATCTCCTTAAAGATTCATTGAATTTCTTATTGGAACTAGAGTCTAAGGTACGTTTGAAACCCAACCTAGAAAAAATCCGCGACTTCTCACCTGCCACTCCTATCCAATTTTGTCTAAAACAAAATGATGCATCCTAGTTTAGATAGTAAAATTCTCTTAATTCATCTCATCTAATTTTAATATCAAAGTACTACAAATACAAACACTAATTTTTTACTTTCAAATTTTTAACTTTTTTATTTAATCATTACTTCAATATCATTATAACTTTTCTAAACTTGCAAACAAAATATAAAAAAAAAATTAATTTTTTTAAATCTCAAAACAAAAATAATATTAAAAAATTATAATATAATTATAATTTTATTCAATTTTTTCTTTTATTTCTCAAAACATTTTACTGTTATTTAGCTCATTATCAAAAGGAGGCCTAAAAGTGTCATATTTTCATCCTATACTTTATACTTCCATCTTATTTTTATTGTACTGTGTAAGATATATCATATTTATCATCATTAGATGATAAAGAATTATCTAATAAATGATCATTTAAAAATGATAAATGGGTCACATATTCCATAATAAAATAAGAGTAAAATGATGGTGTGGTGTATATAATTTTCGTTATGTAAAAGGAAATGCTATTTATAATCTTAGATTAATATATAAATCATACATATTTTATTTTAAAAATTTAAATAAATATAAAATATACGTAAAAAACAATTATATTTTAAATGATAAACACTACTTTTTCTTGAGGGTAGTGATAGATTGACAATCAATTCATAACTTATAAATAACTTTAAATATAATAATATTTTTTATTATATTTTAACACATTAAATTAAAAGAAAAGTTAAAATAAAATTTAAAATATTATTATTTTTATTAATACAAATTGATAATTAGAAATAAGTTTATCATTTTCCTTTTCTTGTACGGGAATGCAAAATTTAGTCTTATGCAAATATCGATCAAACCTGACATAAAGCGACATGGATACGGAAATGCATGCATGAGCAAGTCTTATCGTACTTCTAGATCAGTTCAATTCTTCCATGCGAGTTGGTCAGATTAACAAATTCTACCACGCAATAATAAATGATGCTTCGGAAAAGCAAAGGACGAGAAAAAAACAATCAGAAAAAAGAAAGAGAATTGACGACTAAAGACTGAGTCGCATCTTACTTAGGGCCGACGTGGATAGTGAGTACTTGTAGGGCTGCAACCCGATGAGTCAAAGCCGGGTCTGTGCCTAGTCCGATCCGACCCGGTTGGATAAATGTGCTAACCCGATCCGTCCGTACATACGGGTATGTACGGATGGATCAGTTTTTTTTTTTTTTTTTAATCTTTGCATGTTAGTTCATTTCTATTTTGATCTGCACCTTGTTTTGTCTCTTTTTCCATACAAATCAATATCAATTTATTATAAAGGAGTGAACTAGTACAAATCTATCAATCAAAAAACTGCAAAATAAACACCTTTTTCTATACAATTACTATTAAAACCATTAAAATTTCTACCAAACTATTAAAACCAATTCCATAATTTGTTGAGAAGGCAGCAACAAAATTTCCCTGCATCTCTCATCCTTGGGTTTCCAAAACTACTACCTACATCCCATTGTAATCTACCATTTTGCAAGTGAATCTACAAATCCAATACCAAAGGTTTAGAAACTAACATTGAGAAAAATCAAATCAGAATTTTTAATTCAAGCAAATCATATACAAATGAGTGAAAATGAAAATCATACCATTCACCTTGAGTCACTACTCAATCTCATCATCATAAGCAAGCTTGATTTTGGACCAAACTCTAAAAAAACACATGATGATTATTAAAATTATATAAAAATAAACATTATGAAAAAATTTAATAAATATGTAAATAACAAATAAATTCATTACCCAATTCTGCTTCAAAACTTTCAATATTATCCAAGGAGGCACGAAGATCAATGGGTATTGGATCCTTCAACTAATTTTGTGTACTAACAAGTGCCTCGACTGTTCTTGGAGATAGTGAACTACAAAATGGGTCAAGCACACGACTCCCTGCACTGAAGGCTAACTCAGAAGAAACTTTAGAAACGAGAATGACCATTACATCCTGTGCAAATTTTGCCAAAATAGAATATTTTATTTCATTGATCTTCCACCAATCCAAAATATCAAAATTTTGGGCTTGTGCCTCACAACCATGTTCTAAGTACTGATCGATCTCTGATTTGTCATCAAATTAAACTCAATAATTTCTTGCTCATACTCAATCCAAAAACTCTGTTGAGAATCAGAATCAATCATAGTAGGATCAACTGAGGAAGGAGGCTCAGAATAGGAAACTCCACTTGAACTCCCATACACAATACTATACTCCCAGTAAATGTCTATCATCAAGTGTTTCACTATTACAATCATTTCTTCGACTAAATTACCACCATATATCTTTTTGAACCAAAAATGTAAAAGACTAAATTTGCATCTTGGATCAAGAACAACAGCAATAAATATCATCAAGTTAGTCTTTTCAATTGATCCCCAATATTTGTCATACTTAATCTTCATATTTTTCGCCATACATTTCAACACTGCATCATTACTTTGACTCATTTTTGACAAATGTGATTGTATGCCACAAAGCTCCTGGAAATATGCATTAGATGTGACATACAAAGAGCCAGAAAGTCTCACAGTAGCATATAAAAAATCTTCAAAAACTTTATCAATACTCTAACTCTCTCCCAATCATTAGAGTTAGGGGGCCCAAGTTCACACTACGATAATAACGAACAAAAGAATCATCATCCTTCTCCAATCGCAAAAAAGGTTTTTTATATGTTTCTGCAACTTCTAGCATTAGATAAGTCGAATTCCATCTCGTGGAAACATCAAGGCATACCAATTTTGTACAATTAATTTTCTCCTTCTCTATACACTTTTTGAATTTCTCCATTCTTGCGGGAGATGATCTAACATACCTAACTGCATTGCACACTCTTGTAATTGAATCATCACAATCTCTTAGCCCATCATTCACAATGAGGTTCATTATATGGGCACAACACCTTATGTGAATATACTTCCCTTCAAATAAATGAACTCCTACAAACTTTCTCAAATACTCAATGGCAACATCATTTGAGGAAGCATTGTCAACTGTAACATTAAAGATTTTGTCAATGCCCCAATCTTGTAGATATGAATCTACACACTTTCCAATAGTTTCCCCTTTGTGATTATGGATCATACAAAAGTTTAGAATTCTTTTGTGTAATTTCCAGTTAGAGTCAATAAAGTGTGCAGTAAGACACATATAATTTAAGTTTTGAATTGACGTCCATGTGTTAGTGGTTAAACTAACCCGCCCAACCGTCTTAAAATTTTTCCTTAACTTCTCATTCTCCATTTTAAACAGTTTAATACAGTCTCTCTCTGCAGTGGTTCGAGATGGCACTTGAAACTTTGGTTCACCTTCCTAAATCCTTGGGCTTCTACTATCCTAAATGGAAGCTCATCACAAATGATCATTTCATCAATTGTCATTCGTACAGTTTCCGAATAAAACTTATGTGCATTTGCCGAGTTACTAACATCACTATCTCCAACTCCCTCAAGAGGCCCATCATGACTCATATTCTGTTGATCCGTAAGTCTGATTCTATGAGGATGTTACTTACAAATACCAAGACGCTGTAGCATACTTGATGTACCATGTCTTTTGGGATGACAAGAGTAAATCTTGTAACAATAATTACACTCCGCTTTTGGGTCATTTAAAGGGCATCCATCTATTTTAGTGAAATGGTCCCACACTACTGAGGGGTCCTTATTTGCCCTCCTTTTACAAGGAGGGAAACGTGTCACTAGACAAGTTAATATTTGATGCCTTTTGTGATCGATTATCCAAAGGAGTAGTCGTCTCATTATCTCTTAAATTGGTATGAGTGTCACTTTCAAAACAATCCATATATGAGCTGACATATAATATTAGATACAAAAATCAAGATATTAGTAATGCATAGATGCATTTAGCGCCACACACACAAATATAAAACTGGTACAAGAAAGGAAAGCTTCCAAGTGTTTAAGTAAGAGAGAATATTAGAGATTTGACAGATAGAACCTTAACTTAAAAAAAGGTTGATTAATAAATTGGTTGTCCACCCTGTGTTGGTGGTACAATTTTTATGGAGAATCTCTTCTATTTGGTTGTATTTGCAAGTGGAATAGCCATATTGTTATGATGCACACCTTTAGAAATTCTTGTTGGATACAAAATGAGGCTAAGCTTAAGAAGGAAGGAAAAAGAATAACAAGAGTTATAGGAGTTGTTTTAAATGCCAGATCACAAGTATTTTTTCAATGACCAAATTATCAGACTAGGGGTTTCTAGTAAGAAGACCTTTTTACACCACTGTAATCTGTGTATAGTGGTCGTGCTAGATCCAATGGTGGCTTTTAATAAGTCCTTAGATATTGCAAGAAGGTTGGGTTTGTCTCAATCTTTTTCAAATGAGGAGAATGGGGTAAAAGTCTGGTTGCTAGCTAAGGAGGGTGTTTGGCAATTGTTGATAAAACTTTGATGGTCATAGGAGATTTCAATATCATTAAAAATGATCTAGAGACGGTTGAGGGTGTTCCTATGTCGACTGCAGCGACAGAAGAGTTTTTTAATTTTATTGAGGTAAACTCATTGTAATATCTTCTTTACTCTGGCTCTACAATATTCACATGGCGTTGGAGAAGAGATAGTCATTTTAATTGAGAATTATTGGGTAGAGCTTTAGTTACTCAATCTTGGCTAGGTTCTTTTTCACATGTTGTTTTATCACACCTGGAAAGATTACATTCAGATAATTACCTTCAGTTAATTGAAAATAAGGGGATTGAAAAGCTAGCCATTCTCTTCTTTTAGATTCCAAAAGATGTGGATATTTCACCTAAATTTTTTGGTGATATTTTTTAGAAGCTATTTGAGTTAATGGATAGTATACAATTTGCTTATAAGACTCATTTTGTTATTTTATTTTTTAAATTCAAATTTCATGATTTTCAAATAATTGACAAGTGAATAAGTTTTTTTTAAAGTAAATTTAGCATTTCCCAACCAGAATCTTTTCCATTTATAATGTTCTTAAGGAATTCTAAAATGAACCGAAAAACATCTTTCTTAAAGCCTCAGAGCATATCTGGTGTGTAAAAGCCAGTGTAATCCTCCATGGAAGCCTGGTGATTTTTATTTAATTTTTTTTCCTTCAAATTAGGCGGGGAGTGACATTTCTCTCCAATAGCTGCTATCATCCATTCACAATGACTGATACACAGCTGAAAATGAACAACAGACCCAGAACAAAAGACTTTACAGTTACTCATCCTTTAAAAGGAACTTTTGGACTTGAAGTGAAAGATGACCCTAAAACTTTGATATGTACCCATGGAACAAAATAATGACTGCTAGTGCCTAAGATCTAATCTGGAAAAAAGTTGAAAAAATGTCGAGAATTGTTACCATGTTTAGCCTTTTTTGTCAATAGATTGGATTGCTTCCAACAAATTTTCCTCTTGTAATGGCTTAGGTACATTAGAATCTAAGTATGATAAAATTTTGTTTCAAGAGGAAATGTTTTACAAGCAAAAGTCTAGAATCCATTTGCTAAAAAAAAGGGATAGAAATTTGAAATTCTTCCATAAGATGTTTTTAGGTAAAAGGAGAAAGTCGAGCTGTATCTGTAACCTTGCCTAATGGGATGGTTTCTACCAATCATGGTGATATATTGTCTGCAACAGTTAGCTATTTTTGAACTCATTTAGCCTAAGAGGTTGTCTCATGTTGCTATGAAATTATCCAAGTTATTCCACAATCATCAAACTCAGGGTTTGCTTTCCTCAACTTTCTGTATTCCCATAAATAGAAACAACATTGCGGTGCATCAGACTCCTATATTTTTGGACATTTCAAATATTACTGAGTACAAATCATTTAAATTGCAGAACCCAACAAAGCACCATTGCCCACTTCAATAACTCCAACCAAACCAAACCCCACACAAAACCCAGCACAAAATCACAAAGATAAATCACACGAAGCAAAACCAAGCAGAAAATCATATTTTCAGTTTTCAGTTATGGAGGAAAGACGTTAAATAGAGGGACTCACTGGCTTGAACGACCACGAACGGTGAAGACGAATGGCGATGGACGACGGTGACGACACACTGGTGGCTAGGGTTTGTGAAACGAGGAGAAGAGGTCTGCGTTGGTTCTGCTTTGGTTCAAAATGCATATACGATATCGGTTTCGACCGATAATACTTAGGCCTCAACCCGCTAGTTACGTGGATCCGAAGAACCCGACTTTTGTCGGGTGGGCCCAAGCCGGTTCTTGCGGACAGATCGGCCCAATGGATTTCATGCACAGGCCTAAGTGCTTGAATTGAAATGAGTTGAGTTAAAAGTTAAAATTTAAATAAAATATTATTAAAATATTATTTTTTAATATTATTATTATTTTAAATTTTTAAAAAATTAAATGATTTATTATATTTTATATTAAAAATTTTAAAAAATTACAATAATTAAATGAGATGAATTAAATTGAATTTGATAACCAAATGCAACTTTAGACTAAATTGAACATTCAAACATATGGTTCGACTATATTCAATTGATTTCAAATGTGAACTCATTGTGAGCCCCTCACATGTGATGCTTTCTTTCATTTCACTGATACATTATTGCATTTATAGCTGGGCCACACCTGAAGGCTGATGCACTGCTACATTGTTGCATTGCTGGCATTTTACAATTTTTTTTTTCTTCTTGCTGCAGGTTTGGCACTATCATCTCTCTCCCCACAAAAGCTATTTTTCTCTTCTTTTTGAAATTTTTTGTCAACTCTCTCTCTCTTCTCTCTTTCAAATCAGTTGTGCCCAATACACGAGATCAAAACTTTTTTTTATCAGAATCTCCTCTGCAGGTTTGGCCCGTGGGGAACAAAAATATAATGTGAACAATAATAGATCTTAATAATTTTATAATTTTTCATAAATATATTTAAATTTATCTTAATATCTAAACACATTTTAAACTCATCTTAAGTGAGTCTTATAAAACTCACTCTACTAACTCAACTCACTATTATTTATAAAAAATTTAACTCAACTCAACATCTAAATGCAGCGTAAAATAAATAAAAATAAGTTTGCTATTGACAATCGACCATAGCAAACCATGAAAGAGTATTACAATCGTGATGTCTGCAATTAATGGGAATAAAACTGCAGGCCACTAGGCCCCAAAAGGTTAAAGAAAAGGCAGATATTCCAACCAAATTAAGGGGGAGTATCGGCTGGTCCGGACCAGCAAAACTGACCAAACCGGCCATTTTGGACCGTACCAAGAGTAGGTCCAATCGGTCTCGGTCTAAATTTTGGTGGACCGAGTAGTTTCGTTCCCATCCTGGTCTAGGGATTTTTTACCCCGAACCAGACCGAATAAATAATATATATTATATAAATATATTTTATTATTTATATAATATTTATAATTAATTATAATTTTTATCTAACCTAATAGGTTAATATTTATAATACTAATATTTATAATTTTATACTAATACTAATATTTATACTAAGACTAAATTACTAATAGTCTAAATTAATACTAATATACTATTATATAGTTATACAATATACTAATCATAAATTCATAATAATTAAATCATTATAAGTCTATAACTATATCTAATAGTATTAGTATTAGTATAAGTTAACTTAATATCTAATATGCTAGTATTACTATATTAGTAATAAGATTATAAGAGTATTAGTATTAGTTAATTTAATATCTAATATGCTAGCATTAGTAATAAGATTATAAGAGACTAAGAGTATCAGTATTAGTTAACTTAATATCTAATATTCTAGTATTAGTAATAAGATTATAAGCATATTACTCTTATTTAATAAATGAATATAGTATTACATAGAGTATTAGTAAATGTGTTGGGTTTGAAGACAATGAAGAGATATAGTAAATTAGTAATACTAGTTAGTAGTTATTATCTATTAGTACTAGTTTTATTACATATTATTAGTTATTACATCTAGTTATTAGTTATAATATTAGTACTAGTGTATTATTAATTATAATAAATAAGTTAATAACTATTACTAATTTACTATATACCAATAGACAAATAGTATTAGCGTATTACTAATATATATATATATATTAATATATGTAATAGTATACCATATGTATATATTAAATATATCACAATATAATTACATAAGTATTAAACAAAATGCCATTGAATTAAAAAAAAAAAAAGTCAAGGGTGGACCAAATGAACTGACCGGACTGGACCATCTTGGTCCTTATGGAGTTTGGTCTAGTCAGGAGAGATTTTGTGGACCAGACTGGACCTATTTAGTCCAAGGTTTTTCCACCTTGGACCGAACCGAACTCTCCCCTAAACCCAACGTCAATTTGATATTCACGAGGAATTGAGGGTATGGAAATCATTAGGTTGTAAAGTTATTACTCATGATTGACGATTTGCTGCCTGTGAAGATTACCACAATATTGCTAATTTTCTTGTAAAAGTAGGCAATGACATTATAAGAAAAAGAAGCATTTGTAACAAATCATTTGTGATGAAAATAACTATTTATGATGAAATAGATTCATTTTAACAGAAAATAGTCATTTTTTAATGAAATAGTTAGCTACAAATAAGCAGTTTTTTTGTAGTGTGATAAGAATTATCGTTTTGCCAAAAGCAGCAACTGATTCATTCTAACTTGCTCATTACTTAATTTGATAACTTGTTCAGTTCTCAATTCATATTTGAATCAGTGGCAGACCCACATTGTCTTCATGGGCCCCCCAAAACATTGTGAAAATATAAATTACTCTTCTACATTTTATACATAATTCTACAAATATAGAAAAAACCCCCCCCCCCCCCCCCGTCCCAAAATTTTTTTTAATAATTTCCATATAATTCCATATAATTTTAAAAGTTTTTTAAATTTTAATATACCTAGAAATATCTCTCTCCATTTTTTTTTATAGTCGCAAATTTTTGTTTAATTTCTATATATTATCTATTTTCAAGGATGTGGCTTCTCCAAAATTAAAATTAAAACTAAGTTTAGGAGAAATAATAAACTTATTAATATGGATCCCAAATTTTTTGTTATAAATATTGTGTTTCTTAATATAGAATCTAAAGTGAAAATACAAGAAAGATTATTTAAGATTGATGATCTATAAAAAAAATAGTTTGTAGTTATATTTTTATGATTTTTCAATCTCTTTTTAATTTACATAAGATAAATAATGTTTGCAGTCTTATGATGTGTAAGTCACGCCCACTTTCTTTTGAAAAAATAAGTAAATCTATGACCTACATGAAAAAAATTATTTTTTAATAGTGGACTCCACTTTTTTTTTCTTTTCAAATGGAGTGCCTAGAGCTTGCATACCCTAAGACTGTATCTACTATTACTCTTTATATAAATGTGTCACACAGTAGAAAAGTTGGCCCCCCTCAACAGAATTGCTAGTTCTGCCACTGATTTGAATATTCGGTTTATTTTATAATATTCTGTTGTATTTATTATGGACTAGCATTGATCTTATATTGGCCTTGAGCTCATAGTGTGATGGGCCAAAATATTGACACATGGGCGGGGAAGCTCTTTCTCTCACCCTATATATAATAGAGTTAACCCATTAACTTGTATTATTGTCTACTGTGGTTAAGAGTTAGAGAAAAGTTTTTTCCTTTAAGTTTCTTAAAGTTCAACTGCCGCTACAATGTAACCCCTACACTGAAAACAAAGATGTCGTTCTTCAACTCATTGAGGTAATCTACCAACCCTTGACTTGATTTTCCAACAATTGGTATTAGAGCCTTGGTTTTAGATCGTTGTGGAAATGGAGTTTTATGTTTGTAAAAGAATGTTTTGTGTTTGTGACTTTTTCACCATTCAAAACCTTTTTTGGTTTGATTTTGAGTGTTTTGGGGTGATTGGAAACTCTTTCTCGTTCTGTTGGGGGTGATCGTTGTTGTGTGATTCACTGGATCTCTCCAAAACCCTCACTTATGGTGGACAAAATAATTTTGAATTTTTTTTTTGTTTTATATTAAAAATATACATATATATGACTGCTAAAGGCATAAGAGGATGCTGGAAATGTCCTCATTGGCGTCCCCTCTTCTAGATCTACTGAAAAATAATGACGGCAGTATACACCGATTTAGAAATTTTAAGAATCGATACCAAACCGATTCACTATTGAAACCAAAACTTCCGGTTTTTCCAATCCAGTCTAGTTTTTCCGATTTTACAGATTATCTATGTTAGTAATAATATGATGTTTATATATACTAAACTATTAGTCTATTTATATTATAGTATAAATACATTATTTTATAATAATTAGCACATATTAGTATAGTATTGAATTTAGCTATAGTCTATATAAGTTCTAGACTTTTTATATGAGTATATATGATCAAATATGTAAAAATGTATTTACTAAAAGAATATATATTATAAATTATTATGCAAAAATGTATTTATCCTTGATATATATATATATATATATATATATATATATATATCAAAACTTAAGTTTATATTAATAATTTAATATTAATGTTTATGTTCAAGATTAAAATTCAATGTGATATTAATTTTATATTATAAGATTAAAATTTATATGTTATATCAAATGTTATATTAAAAATTATAAGATTAATGTTATGTTATAAGATTAATAGACTTGAATAATAAATTAGAATTTCAAGCTATATTAATTAGCAACTTAGCATATAATATATATAATATAATATAAAAAAACTACAAATATATGTATATATATATATATATATATATATATTGCTTTGGTTTGGTTTAAACCCATTTTCAAAATATAAAAGTAGGTATTGCATTGGTTTAGGACTGGTTTTGGTTTTTAAGAACCGGTAAAGCACCAGACTGAATTGGTGGTGTAAGGGATCCTCCCCCGGGTGGGGGGCCTAAAGCCTAGGAACGTAGGCCCAAGCACAAAAGGCCTGAGCTGACCAGATAAACCCCTAGCCCACGGGGGCCTCCAAGCCCAAAGAAAGAGGGACAAGGAGCACCTAACTTCTTCCACTGTATCACATGGTCTCGAAGGGTTTGAATCGGCGGGCAGACCTTACAGGCAAAATACTCATAACCCTCCGATAATAGATAAATAGGGAAGGGCAAACTGACGTATCATACCTGCGACAGGTAGATGGGACAAAGGGCCATGCTGCATTAAATGCACCGACTTGAAAGCCACGACGCATTAAATGAGCATGGCTGAAGAAACTATGGGGAGGACACCTCCTCCTGCCGCAGAGCATGGGCACCTGACCCCAGGGACTAGGTATAAAAATGACTCCCAGGTATCGAGATGGGGTTAGACTCTCTGAACTCTCTCTACTTTCCTACACAAGTCTCCAAAGGCGATATTGACTTTAGTATTGGAGACTTCTTGGCCACCACCACAGCCACCATCTTGCAGTATTTTCTTTGTGTTCGCAGGCCCAAGATAGAAGACTCGAGCTGCTGAGGGTCTAGTCCAAAGGCATACGAAACACGACGTTAACAGTGGTGCTGTCTATGGGATCCTGAAAAATTTTACGTGTCCATCGTATGCCTACAAGAGCCTGCTCTCAGATTGCACAGGAACACAATGAGACAGCGGCACTGGTAAGCATGGAAATGAGTATTGTGGAAATAACGTAACAAGTATGGAAGGAGAAGGAGGTTCGTGATAAAGCTCCCAATGAGATGAGAGACAACATGATGCCAAATGAACATGCGAGCTTCGGTGGTAATGGAGCGGAAGCCTGCACCACGCAAACATGGGAGTGCCCGCAACCGATCCTCCCACCTGGAGCTAAGTGCACCCCAGAAGATGGCGAGGTACGGGACGAGTATACACTTGGGAAGGTGGAGCCAAACGAGTTGCTAGAGTTGGTCTTGTTGGATACAAGTCGCCTAGAAGTCACCGCCAGGATCGGTACTGGGATGACCTATCGAGATGAGGGCTGCTATACAAAAACTCCTCGTGGAACATTACGATGCCTTCGCCTAGAGTCATGAGGATATGCTTAGAATTGACCAAGCAATCATGCAGCACCATCTGAGTGTGGACCCCAGAGCCAAGGGGGTAAGGCAGAGACACAGAAGCTTCAGCGCAAAAAAAATGCCACCATTGCCGTAGAGGTTGATTGGTTGCTCATAGCAGGGTTCATATGGGAAGCACAATACCCAGATTGACTGATGTGGTGCTAGTAAAGAAGCCGAATGGCAAGTGGAGGATGTGCGTGGGAGTGCATATCATTACAGACAAGGGCGAGGAGCACGACTACACTGTTAAGTTCATTTAAAACTACAAACAATG
Source organism: Carya cathayensis (assembly GCA_011037825.1). Lineage (NCBI taxonomy): Eukaryota > Viridiplantae > Streptophyta > Magnoliopsida > Fagales > Juglandaceae > Carya > Carya cathayensis. The sequence continues at coordinate 1,540,167 of QGSO01000164.1, read as the reverse complement.
GGTAGAGTATGAAGCACTATTCTTTGGCCTATTGATTGCTAAGTCCCTAGGTGTCGAGAAGGTGTAGGTTTGAGCCAACCCTAGGTGGCGGTTAGCCAGGTGCGAGGAGAATTCGAGATGAAAAGCGAGAAATTGAAAAAGTACCTAACACTGATAGAGGCCGAACGCACTTGCTTCAAGCTAAGAACCAGAAAGTTAAAGTCTACACCCTAATCAAATAATCCTCACAAAATTATTAAAGTTATCTAACTAATAAAGTAAATAAAGGAAGATCCCACAAATCACAAATAAGAATACTCGAAATCATCACTCCTCTGGTGGGGTCGGTCCATCGTGCTCAAACTCGTCCTCTGCATCAATGTCTACAGTTTCATGAAACGAAACCGTAACTAGAAACACCACATGAGATTTCTCAATCTCAATAAGTAAAACACAATCCACTACCAAGCATTTCAAACACAAAGCATTCAACAAACAAGATTAGCAATAGTGTGAAAAAACCAAAATATAATTTCTTTATAATTTTACACAAAAGTGACATCGGTTAAACCACTCACGCCAAAAATCACATTTCTATTTAGACATCAACGGTTTGATTACGGTGTGGATCACAGTCTCCCATAGGGACCATTCCCACACTTTGGCTCCCTTCGTCACACCATAGATAACAATTGTGCGTGTGACTTTGTAACAAGCAATGCCCAGTTTTGTGCTCGGCGCGTACGTGATCAGGCATCCTCTAGCTCCCGCCAACAAGGAGTCACAAAGTCGGCATGAGAGCATTACAGACTATTCTGAGCAACAACCCAAGGGAAGTCACTCAGTTTTATACGCTTCCAAGTGATCAGAGGAGCTCCACCAAGATAATACCCCATCTCGACTTGGGGTCGTGATACGCACGCACCTACAAAATAATTTCTTAATCCTTTACACCAAAACACAGTTTCACCAATTTCACAGCACAATCCAAGAGCAGAGCATTTATCAATACTATGCCAAACAAATATCAATATAAATGTTGCCCAGATGACTAACACAAGAGGGGGGATGAATTGAGTTGTATTTAAAAAAATAACAATTATAAATCAAATATACAATATAAAATATAAAAAAATATGAAACAATAATAAATATAAAGAGTAAGGGTAAGAGAGAAGCAAACTCAGTATATTAACGAGATTCGGCCCCACTGCCTACGTCTTGGCCTCAAACTACCCATTGAGGATCCCCGAATTCACCATTCAACCTCCTTCAGGTGGAGATAGAAACCTAGAAACCTATTACACCTTTGAACAATACCGCCACAAAGGATCCATGTAGAACACCCTCTACACTTGCAATCACCTTACACGTGGTGATTCAACTATTCCCTGTGTAGAACACTTTTACTGATACAAGAATTGATAGTGAGTAGATTATCAGAAAACACTCCTCAATGAGTGAAATAAGAACAATACAGCGCAAACTATATCTCTCAAAATGAACAAGGGTTAAGGCTCAATGCTTAGAGAAGAGAGAATGAAAGCTTTGAATGAATGTTGTATGCTCTTGATGTTGTAAATGTGAAGCTCTCAAATGATCTATTTATAGGCATATGAGACTTCATATTCAAATTTAAAAAGATTCACATGTCAAAGACAACATCATTCACTTTTCAAAAAATTCAAAACTAATCTTTTACTTTTTGCATATGACAAAAGGAGCACACTTTACTTTTCAAAAATTTCAAACCAAATCTTTTACTTTTTGCATATGACAAAAGGAGCACACTTTACTTTTCAAAATTTTCAAACAAACACATCTACTTTTTGCATAAGTCAAGAAAAGCATCCATCACTTTTGAAAATATTCAAATAAAACATGCACATGTGAAAGATGACAATCAATCGTCTTAATATTTTCAAAATTCAAACCTTTAATCATGTCATGCACATGTGAAAGATGACAATCAATCATCTTTCAAAATTTTCAAATTTAATTTTCAAAAAATTCATGCACATGTGGAAAATGTATTTTAATGTTTTATGATAAAATATTAATTTTGAGTCTTAATCTTAATTTCGAATTTTTAAGAGATTTACAACATTACTCTATGACTTTAATGTGAACTTGTTCTCTTCTTGCTCATGCTTGGTTTCTTGATGTGCTTGACTCCATTGTGTACATAACTTGAGCTTGATACTCCTTTATTCTTTGAATTCATTTGTTATCATCAAAATCCATGTGTAAATGTATAATTACACAAAACTTGAAATCTTGGGTTCAACAATAAAAATGCAGATGCATGACAGGTAGATATTGGATAGCATGGCAATTTACAAACAACACACAGCTCATAAACAAAAATCACTATTGTCACATATCTAGCAAGTACACAATTTTCCTACTATGCATTGTTCCCAATGCTTCATCTAGCCCCCGACCCATAAATCCATCACTAGCTACAATAGTAATTTTCAAATATTTCACAGGGCCCTTGGCCCACAAATCCAACAGAACTAGACTGCACAAGATAATTTATCACAGTGTTAGAAAATCTGAGGTCCGTTTAGAATTTTACTTACTACGCAAAATGAATTTCTAGATGATCGTGCGTGTTGCCAAAATGTTCTCGCGAGTGTGCGTGTGTGAGCGTCGCTGAAAACAAATTCTACAAATAATTAATATGGCGATAAAATATGAATAAATCAAAATGCGGGGTCACACGACTTACAAAAATGGCAGTGATAGTGGCGGCACGACAGAGACAACGAAAGTTTGGTCAAAATGGCAAGAAGTACAATCAGAAAAAAATTAGAGGATGGCCAGTATGTGGTGACAATGGGTGGAGGAGGGGTTTTCACGGTGGAGGTGGCGGAGCACGATGGGGCAATGGCCAGAAGGGTTCTTAGCTCACAAGTTAGGCTGATTCATGGAGGAAGGTGAGCAGGTGGTTGAATAGCCACTGGAACATGGTTGGTAGGGGTGGCGTGCGGCGGTGCACGGCAACGCTGGAGGGGAAAATTTCCTAAGGCCACGGGAAGGGGATTTTGAGGTGAAAATGAAGGGGAGAAGACCCACAGGCGATGAGACCCATCCACAGTGGCCATTCAACATGCCTGGCGAGCACAGGTTACGGGAAAGGGATAAATAGGCCGCAACATGAATGCGTGCAATTCCTGGTGGCCATCGGTGCTCACGAGGTTGAGAGAAACTTAGCAATGGTGCAGGGGATTTTTGCTGGGATAGAGACAACGACGGTGGAAATGGAAACCGTTGCTTGCATTGCCAGCATCGATTGGTTAGTAGTAGCGACGAAGAGACAACAAAATAGAGTAAAAGATACCTAGAGACACGGGTGAGGTAGCTAACTAATCTCGAATGAGGGAGAAAAGGTGGTGGTGGTAGATGCAGCAAGAGGGGCTACGTTTAGCGCACACGTGATGGTGACGTGGTGGTGACTAGAAAGCTGGTGGTGGCTCACTGGTGCAGGCCGATGGTGGCGCAGACCAAGGACTGCGTAACAAGAAGTAAGAGAAAAAAAAAACAAAAAAGAAAGGAGGGGAAGAGCTTGTGTGGCGCATAGAGAGGGGAAGGGAATAAGATGAAGACTCTAGGTTTTCTTCCCCCTTGGCTCAAAACATGACCATTTAGTAAGAAGGGAGGGCTAGACTAGCTTCCTTTGTGGGCTCATAGCACATGGGGCTAGACCTGAATTCTCTTCCAATTCAAACTAGAATTTACCCACAACAACACAAGGGCCCACAAAAAAATAACACACACACAAACTTGGGCCCTCACACTTCGCCCATAGGGATCGACCTGGTGGGCCCTTTCCCCTGGGCAAAGGGAGGGTGAAGTTCATGGTGATTGAAGTGGACTACTTTACCAAGTGAGTGGAGGCCAAAGCGCTGGCAACAATCACGGTAAGTAACATCACTTGCTTCCTATGGAAGAATATCGTCTGCAGATTTGGAGTCCCTGCAACATCATTTCAAACAATGGGAGACAGTTTGACTCCAACCATTACCGGGACTGGTGCCGGGACCTAGGAATCAGGTTTTGACACTCTTCCCTAGGGAACCCTCAGTCCAATGGATAGGTGAAGAGGACCAACATAACTTTATTGAGGGTACTGAAGAAGAAGCTCAATGACTTGAAGGGAGCCTGGGTGAAGGAACTCCTTGTGAAGCTTTGGGCGTATTGAGTTACAGTGAGGACACTGATGAGAGAAATCCCATTCACCCTTGCCTACGGCCACTAAGCCATGCTGCCAATCGAAGTTAAGATCCCCACTTACAGGGTACAACACTTCGAACAAGACTCTAATGACAAACGGCTTGAGGAACAACTTAACCTACTGGAGGGAATCAGGGAAGAAGCAGAAGTGATGATGGCTGCCTATAAGAAAAAGGTAGAGCGTTGCTTCTACTGAAGGGTATGCTCGAGATCGTTTAAGGTCGGAGACCTTGTGCTGAAGCAAATGGGGATGACTACTTGAAAAAGGAAAGCTGGGACCTTAGTGGGTAGGCCCTTACTTGATTGTTGCCAGCAACCTCCCAAGTGTCTATTGGCTTTAAGACTCCTAAGGGAACGAGTTGCAACATCCATGGAATTTCGAGTACTTACGTGCATTCTACCGATAAAGGCTTTGTGATTTATAAATTTGTAGCTTGCTTTATTGTTTGTTGAATAAACTTTGTTAATAGAAAACATGAATGTTTCAGGAATCGGATGTGTAAAAGCGGTACCTCCACTAGTGTGTAAATCCCCTTCAGCACAAATCTTCGCTAACAGAATCTGCAATGACAACCTACCTCCCTGTAGGGCATCAAGGGGATAGATCACTTTTTAGTGTTGCTCTATCCTCCCCATGGAGGAGTGCAGACCAGCCCTCGACTGCTCGACAACTTACCTTCCTCATGAACATCAACATATAGAAGCAGGTCTAGTTTCAAACTGCCTAAACAGATTACCTCCCCGTGAGGGTCAACAGGCTGGACTAGCTCTCGGGCTAGCCCGATCTCCCCCATGGAGGAGAGTGGGTCTAGCTTCGGGCTGCCTGAACAACTTACCTCAACCTCCACCATGATAAAGAGTGGGCATAATACTAGCCTGGCCCTCACTTATCTTCCCTGTGACGTCAATGAATGGGAGCAGGTCCAGTCAGGGATTGCCCAAACAGACTACCTCCTCGCGAGGGTCAACTAGCGAGACTAACTCTGATGGTAGCTCAACTGCCCCAATGGAGGAGAGTAGGCCCAGCCCCTTGGCCCCTCAAACTACTTACCCCATCCCTGTCATGGCGAAGAGCGGACGACTCCTTAGCCATTCGACACTTACCTTCCTCACGGGATACCAAAGGGATGGTTGTAATGCTTATGGCTGCTTGATCCCTTCCACGGTGAAGTGCAGGCTAGTCTTCAACTGCCTAACAACTTACCTTCCTTGTGGGTGTCGACAGGCAGGAGCGGGTCCAGTTAAGGACTGCCCGAACAGACTACCTCCCTGCGAGGGTCAATAGGCAGTATTGGCCTTATGCCAGCCAGACCTCTCCCATGGAGGAGAGCGGGTCCAGCCCCACAGCTACCCGAACAATTTACCTCAACGTCCACCACAACGAAGACTGGGTATAGTGCTAGCCTGACCTTCACTTACCTTCCTTGTGGAGTCAACGAATGGGAGCAGGTCCAGTCACAAACTATCTGAACAAACTACCTCCCCACGAGGATCAACAGGCGCGACTAGTCCCTGAGCTAACCAACCTCTCCCACGGAGGAGAACGAGTCTAGCCCCACGGCTGCCCGAACAACTTACCCTGTCTTCGTTATGGTAAAGGGCTAATTAACTCCCCTGAGGGGCCCAAAATGGAGGGCGTGGCTTGAGGCACCCCTACCCCTCCCTCAGTAGAGTGCAGGAGAGTCCACTAATTGCCCAACAGAGCTCTGAATCATTGTATCAAACAACAGAACGCCCTGAGCATGCGCTACTCCCATTTAATTTGACCAGGTTAGCGACTATCAAATATCAAGTACACTGACGTATTTGACTTTTGCAGCACGGGATAATATCCATGACTTACCTTCCTTGCAAGGTGTTAAAAGGAAAAGTGTAATGCCTAAGGCCGCTTGATCCCTCTCGTAGCAAAATGCGGGTTAGTCCCACGACTACCCGACATAACTCTGGAAAGATTGTCTCCTCCAATGAAACGACAGTGACTTTCGTCTCTCTCTAGAAAAATAGCTCATGTTTGCTAATCTTAGTGATTGCTTACACTCTCCAGGTTAACTTATGCAATGTAATCAAACCTTTGCCAAAGAATTAGGGTGAGCTCGACCTTTACATGCCGCTCGGTCCCTCTTGCCAAGTGCGAGGATCAAAGAGGCAAGTTCAGCCTTAACGCATTGCTTGACCTTTGCCAAAGTATCAAGGCGAGCCCAGCCTTTACATGTCGCTCGGCCACTCTCGCCAAGCGCGGGGTGACTTAAGATGTCCTTGCCTCTCCCCGCAACGTGGGAAGTCACCTACCTAAAAGGGAAAATAGGGGGTCAAGCCTGTGGCATCAACATCACCACCTTTTGCCCAATGCTTGACCTCCCCTCGGAACGAGTGAAGTGAACAAGCGAAGTGTAAATAGGTAGTAATAAAGGAAAGAGCAAAATAAAAATACACAAGCAAAACAATAGAGAATGCTTATTCATTGATAACTGAAGTCTTTACAAAGAGGGAGATTACAACGTCTCTACAAGGGACCTTCCAAAAAGAAAGAATAGACACATACATCTGAAAAGGAAAATGCTTTGCTGACGAGCTTAGAGTCGGTAGGGTCGCCCAAAGGAGCATGACCCCTCGTCTAATCCAAGAAGTGACAAAAGAGAAGGCCTGGCAGGCAACCGTGTTTCATGCACCTCTAGACCTTTGATTCTCGGGATGATCACCAGGAAGACCACCATCAAAGCAAATCACTTTATGGTGAAAGCGGTAGACAAAGGCTCCTGGAACATGATCATCATCACTATCAAGAATGTCAATGATGAGCGGGCACTGAGACAATCCCTAAAGGGGCCCTCCTTCTAGGTGTCCTTCCCTTATTAGTCGGAGAGAATTCACCTAAACCTGAGCAATTCCATTGCAAGATAAGTTCCTGACACTAGCCTAGCCTAAGAGGGAAGCATTAGCCCGACCCATTCAGTAGAATGGGTTGCGACGTCGTAATAGAACATGGACTACACGGCAAGACCTGAGAAAGGAAAAATTAGTGGATGGTACGGCCATGAAGCACATGCCCCACCATCTTGGGAACACACCTCCAAGTGACAGGGTACAACACAACCTTCGACACGATCTCCTCAAGGCCTGTGGTGCCCTTCTCAGTTGAAGTACTCCTAAATTGACAATGTCCAACAACTTGTGCTTGGCCATTAGCGCTCCCAGCTCGTCTCGAGCCACTACTGGATGCCATGACGAGTTACCGAGCATATGCTTCAACACGGGCCTATAGTGGGCCCTTCTCCAAAGAGCCTCGTGCGGGACCAGGAAGCTCATCAGGCTTGGAGTTCTCCAAAATAGAATCCATACAAGAAAGATATAAGAGTGCTTGAAGAGCAGGAAAGGAGATGTGATAATTGCCAATTGAGAATGGAGGACTTATTTAGGCGTTTACGACGGTTACTTCCTTGAGATCTTAGGAACATGCGTATCCCATGGCACCATCAAATTCGGCATGAATCTCATGGTGTGTTCTACACGAATCCTGCACCATGCACTGTGTGTATCTCACGGTAGGCATTGCACTAACCTTGTAGTGCGTGCCGTAGAGGCCACCTGGCACCATTAATGTGAGAAAGGCATAACTGATATGTATTAACATTTAACTGCCCAAAACGTGCCTTGAGAGACTCAGAGTAGCCCCTGCACCATGCCTCATCGCGAACCTGGCGGATATGCGACAACTTTAGCATTTATGGACCCTAACTTCTTCATCTCCTTCTTGGAGGCCTTAAGAGACTCCCTCCTTTTCGTGAGAGATTTTGAAATCTCCTTGAACCTCTCTTCTAACCACTTGAATGAATGTTTGGCAGAGTTGTATTGTTTGACTAACTCCGAGTTTGTGGCTTGAAGCCTTTTCAACTCCTCTAGCTGGCGGATGAACGACTTCTGGAGGTTGTCTCTCTCCTCAAATAGGAGGGTGGCTTCGTGACAATGTAAGATGACTTCCTCCTAGTACCTCTCCAGATCGGCCTCATACTGGATCATGCTGCGATGCGGGTTAGTGAAAGAGTCGTCTAACTTCTTCTTGCACTCCCTCTCCATTTTGGTGTAGCACATGGTCAGATGCAACAAAGATTGGAGCTCTTGGTTCTTAGCCTCTAGCTTCTCCTGGCCATCCATGATAAAGGTTGCCAGGTGCTCTACACCCTATCATGGGAAACCTAAGTTAGAACTATAAGGAAGACGCTAAAAAGGCTTAAAGAATAAGGAAGCAAGCTATAAAGTAATGTTATGTGGCTGACCTTTAGGAAGAACTCTTGTAGACCTTGGGTTATTGTATGGACTTGGCCAGAGCGCAATCCCCCTTGGCCCCCAGCCGCGGGACAACCCTCAACCACAATCCCCTCGCCTATCGTAGCCACTAGGCCTATAATAATCATAATAGGAGGAATCAGGGGAGTATCAACAAACCCCCTCGGACGCCAAGGCTTCCCCGCCCACGGTAACCCTGGCGTCGAACCCCACTATTGTGGGATCGACACCCATCGCATCGACCATGATCTCCTTGGCCCATGACATGGCTCTCACAATCTCCTCTTCGATCTCGATGTCGTCACGCAAAGTGGGCTTGGGATGGCAGGTGAGAGGAGAATCCGAGATAAACACTCGAGTGAAAAGATCCTCAACCCCGAAGGGACGTTCCTCGGGCAAGGGAGGGGGAGGGACCTGCGAAGAACATACCCTGGGCATGGAGGCAGACACCCTTTTAGCCCCAATGCCAATAGAAGGAGACGCAACTAGTGCTTCGCGGGAAGGGTGATCTTGGGAGGCACCAAGAAATAGTGCGTCGAGGTGTTGCCCACCGGGTGAATCCCTGAGGTGCTATTGATGCCCTGCGAGGTAAGAGAATGAGTGTTCAAGGCCACCCCTGATTGATTCGGAGTGGCTGTGAAGAGAGTGCTACGGACCAGCTGAAGGAGGGCCAAGCCACCCTGACCCTGGGGGATTGTGGGTGGTGTGGCTCGGCCCGGAAACCACCTCCCTCTTGGGTGGAAGTGGCATGGGTCACTAAGTAGATACCCCACCAGAGGTTTGCCCGTGAGGGCGAGTAATGTTGTCATCGGAATCTAGCTCGACCAACGTGCTCCTCTTAGGTTTCTTTCCTTTCCCCCCGACTGGTGGGCTAGGGGAACACTTGCACCCTTGATGACTGACTTGCTCCATCGAAATGGAGTGTTCCGTATAGTGTAGCGAAGCGTGAGGAGGTAAGTACCATAACAAGCTATCATTGGATAGTAAGGCATTCGTAAGAACTTTGGCCTGGTCGACGGCCACCTAAGCACGTACAACCTCAAGGCGTTGAACCTCTTGGGGGGTCGATGGGGTCTTCACGACCTTATCTTCTAGCATGACCCCTTAATTGGCCTGAATGGAGAATTTCTACAGAATGACCTGCCCGACAGGGTATTCCAATCTGTCGCCTGACACAAAGAAGTAGTGCTTAGACCACGAGGATCGTTTATCATACTACGGCTCCAGGTGAGCCAAGGCCTGAATAGAATGGAAGCTGCAAGTGTTCCCGCCTTTCTTCAAAATATTATGGGTGGGGAAAAATTCTCAGCTGGTAAGGTGCACCGCCAGTCTGCCCCTGCCTCCTCCAAGGTGCATCGACAGATGATGCAACAGCTCATAAGAATCCTCCATGTGTTAGGATGAAGTTGGGTTGGAGCCACACCTGTAAGGTCTAGCATGTCACTAACAGGGTGGCAAAACGATAGCTGCAAGCCACTAAAGAACATGGCGGGATACAACGCGACCTTGAACGCATATCCCTCAGTGTCCACAGCACCCTCGTTTGGTGGTGGCACCTCGAAGTTAAGGAGGCTTGGCACATTGTACTCCTTCCTCAGTGACTTGAGCTCGCTAGGAGTCATTATCGACTGCCACAAGGAGCCCTCTTATCTTTGAGCCGTCATAGGAGTCTCTATAAACTCTACCTCAACAAATTTTTGAGGGATATTCAAGGGCTTGGTAGGTTTAGCTTATTCGATGCAGCACTAGTAGGGTGCTTGGGAGCCATGAGTGGGTAAGGAAGAAGGGAGAAACAAGCATGGAAAGCTTTAGAAAGGAAATGGGCCGAAAGCACTCAGTCAATGCAAGAAGAAAGTGAGGGACAACCTACCACCTAGGGAGGAGGCTTATATAAGCCTGAGGGGACGGTTTGTGTCCCAAGATCATGGGAACATATGCCCTACATGAAAACTATAAACTCGACGTGAATCCTGTGATGTAAGCCCTGTGAGGGAACGTGGCAGGGCTGCCTTATGCCATTAATGTGGAAAAGACATAACGTACGTCATCAAGTACCTGAAGATAACCTTTGACACGTGCCAATAAGGTGGGAGTGGGAACCATTGCGTTGCACGACGGGAGGCGAAAGGACTGGATAAAGACAAATTGCAGCATGACACATGGAGAGAGCCAAGAAATGAGCACAACTCTGATTCTACAGTGGAGAGGCATTAATAATCAACCACACAAGAGAACAAGGGGGCAAGGGCAAGGAGGAATTCCTACTAAATCAGTCTAGTAGGAATTGGCAGGGTCACTGTAAAGGGGTTCCCCTCCCCCCCTCTCTCATGGGGGGGTCTAAGACCCAGGAATGTAGGCCCAGGCGTAAGAAGCCTGAGCTGACCAGATAAACCCTTGGCCTAATAGGAGAGGGACAAGAGGCACCCAAGTTCTTCTACTATATCGTTTAACCCCGAAGGGTTCAAATTCGTGGGCAGACTGTACAAGCGGAATACCTATAACCCTTTGACAATAGGTAAAGAGGGAAGGGTGACTCAACATTTCACACTTGCGACAGGTGGACAGAACAGAGGGCCACACCGCATTAAATGCACCCACTAGAAAGCCATGCTGCATTAAATAAGCATGGTTGAAGAAACTATGGGGAGGACACCTCCCCTTGTCGCAAAGCATGGGTGTCTGACCCTAGGTACCAGGTATAAAAATGACTCACAAGTATTGGGATGAGGTTATACTCTCTGAACTCTCTCTACTCTCCTACACATTTCTCCAAAGGCGATACTGACCTAGCATCGGAGACTTCCTGGCCACCACTATGGCCACCATCTCGCAATATTTTCTTTGTATTCACAGGCCCAAGACAAAAGACCTAAGCTGCTGAGGGCCCAGTCCAAAGGCGTATAAAACATGATGTTAACAGGTGGGTTTGGTCCAATCCGGTTCAATCGATTTTTTAGTTTTTTTTACACCCCTAGCAGTAGCTTTGTTGTTGTTTTATTTTTTTAAAAAAATTTAAAAGATAAAAAATAATAATATTATATTGTATCATATCTACGTCGAGATCCAGATCTAGTTCAAGTGGGCGACCCGATCAACTAGGTCTGTCATAATGGGTTAGGTCAACCGAGTTAGAGTCAGATGGTCAAATGCGTCAGGGTCAACAGTCAAATAGGTTAGGGTCTGTGACGCCCCCAAATTCCGCTTGGGATTGAACGGACATTTGAAACGTCGAGACATGCAACACAAGGTTACCTGCCCCCGTTCATGACATATAAGATGCAATGTTCCTAACATGCATCTAGCATTATGCAATATTCGCAGCGGATAATCTTTTTCTTTAGCAATACTATGCACCAAACTAAATATATCCCAAATACTTGAAACATAATTCATACATAAAGGCATACTAAAAAGCGTGATCATCACACTAGTCCAAAATGGTTGTGATCAAAAGAATACTTGAGATACAACTCCAAAAGTACAAGTATTAACCTAAGTTAAATACTATACCATCATCAACATCGCACCGTGGCCTAGTCGACCGTATTCAGTTGGTCAGATTCCAATTCTCCTTTGGGTCCTGTAACAAGATCTACCATTCGGGGGGAATGGTAGTTGGGACTACCACAGTGAGATTTGATTACAAATCTCAGTAAGTTAACATAAAACTCACACACAGGTTAAAAATGCATGCATGGCAGTAAAAGCATAAATGCATAATTATAGTCATACATAACCAGAACTTAAGCGTGAACTGAACTTGACTTAACATGGCATGAACTTAAGCTTAAAACATAACATGAACAAACAACATAACATGAACGTGAAACATAACATGGACTTGAAATATAGCATGAACGTAAACCTGCATAACATAAATAAGAACTTGAAAATAACATAAACTTGAACATAACATGTACGTGAGTATAACATAACATGGATTGATCTAAAACTTGACTTATCATGTATTTGATCTGAAACTGGACTTAACATAAACTTGGAATCTTATTCAATTGTCTTGATTAATAACGTGCGTTAATACGTACTCCACAGTTGTTGTGGCCCCACGTATTCAAGTAACATAAAACATAATACGTACTCCACAGTTGTTGTGGCCCCACGTATTCTACATGTCACAATTGCTGTGTCTCATGTAGTGTATGCTCCACAGTTGTTGTGGCCCCATACTTCATGCTCCACAGTTGTTGTGGCCCCATGAATACACATAACATAAAATATAATACGTACTCCACAGTTGTTGTGGCCCCACGTATTCTACATGTCACAATTGTGTGTCTCATGTAGTGTATGCTCCACAGTTGTTGTGGCCCCATACTTCATGTAACATAAAATATAATACGTACTCCACAGTTGTTGTGGCCCCACGCATTATAAGTAACATAAATATAATACGTACTCCACAGTTGTTGTGGCCCCACGCATTATAAGTAACATAAAATATAATACGTACTCCACAGTTGTTGTGGCCCCACGCATTATAATAACATAAGATATAATACGTACTCCACAGTTGTTGTGGCCCCACGCATTATAAGTAACATAAATATAATACGTACTCCACAGTTGTTGTGGCCCCACGCATTATAAGTAACATAGAATATAATACGTACTCCACAGTTGTTGTGGCCCCACGCATTATAAGTAACATAAATATAATACGTACTCCACAGTTGTTGTGGCCCCACGCATTATAAGTAACATAAATATAATACGTACTCCACAGTTGTTGTGGCCCCACGCATTATAAGTAACATAAATATAATACGTACTCCACAGTTGTTGTGGCCCCACGCATTATAAGTAACATAAAATATAATACGTACTCCACAGTTGTTGTGGCCCCACGCATTATAAGTAACATAAATATAATACGTACTCCACAGTTGTTGTGGCCCCACGCATTATAAGTAACATAAATATAATACGTACTCCACAGTTGTTGTGGCCCCACGCATTATAAGTAACATAAAATATAATACGTACTCCACAGTTGTTGTGGCCCCACGCATTATACGTATCATAAAATATAATACGTACTCCACAGTTGTTGTGGCCCCACGTATTATACGTAACATAACATATCTTATCTTTCTTAATGCATGAGATATTAATTAATATCATATACTTTTCTAACATGGCGTATACTTGTAAATGGCACCATATGATTTAATCATAACATTTCATGGCATACTTAACATGGCATACTTATAACATACATCATTGTATGACAGAAAAGATTATGTAACAGATAATTATTCATGAGAGATTAAATCATACGTAGCAGATAAACATGTAATGACATAGCATGACATGGCATATACGATAACATACATACATAAATTGTAGTTCTCTTACCCATCACACATACACAATAAACTGATAGTAAGTTAGAGGCTAACTTACCTCGATCGTCGCGTTCTATGAGAATAGAGCGCGAAACACGAGGAACTGCACAACAGCTGGAAGAGGAACACTCAAGTCCTTAAGATTTTCACTTCTGAACTCAATTGTCATATTATGAGCACTTGCAACACCACGGGCAACTTGAGGTTTCATTGAACGAGAAGACCATTAATTTCCGAATCGTCATAACCTTGTGTAAGGATCCAGCACATCGAAAGTAGCCCAAGTTGCGATAATCAACACTGGCCGCCCATGTGCTACGTACTTGACTTTCCTTTCCTCTTTTTAAGGCACCAGGTTAAACGCCATATCATCACGTCCAACAGGACAATTCATCCGGTACATATCTCCCAGCAATTTTATATCATTCAAAGATGTTCCCTCCATTAGTTCCCCAAAATTTTTTATCATAAATTCTGCATCATATGCAACTTCCATTGTACCCGTTTCTTCATGTTCCCTCAATCGTCCAAGTTTAAAATCCCATATCTGCGTGCAATGACCACTGGGACGAGTGTCCCACAACGTATCCCCATCAACAGTACGGTTGTTCTCCTTCATATCCATCGTAAGCAAAGCCGTAAGGGGCGCTTGTGATAGTTGATGTTGTTTTTGTTGCTGCTGTTGAGCAACACGACTCTCACCCACAAACTCATCAACCTCAACCCCATCCCTGCCATTTCCCAAATCTGCTAGTCTCTCCACACTCATTCCCTGCCAACCACCATTTCCCCTCGGCGATTCCGCCGCCAAATCTCTCTTGAATATCTCCACCAGCTGCTTATACATCACCTGCCTCCGCTTCCCACAGCGCGGACCACCCTGTTTCTTCGACATCGTCAAGATCCCAGAGCCATTCACGCCGGTAATGGCGTTCTCGCTCGGTACAATTAAGTCCTGAAAACACACCACTCCGGCGCTTGATTTATCGAACACCCACGACGGAGAGTCGTCCAAAGCACTAATCGTCCAGTTCTGAATCGACGTCGCCGACGGATTCATCTTCTTCAAAATCATCATAGCTTCGTGTTGAACTTTGCAGTCTCCATTCAATCGTTCTCCATCAAGAAGCTGAAATACTGCCAGGGACAAATGTGAAAGAGCCCTCTATGGAACCTGAAGAAGTCGGTAGAGGTGCACAACTCTCATAAACAAATTCTTTCGCACCAATCACTACAACCTTCACACTGAACCATTAGGTCATCAGGGTTGTAAGGCATCTCACACTTGCAATACACGGCGACTCTGTCGGGATTGAAAGCTCCGGTGGAGGAATTGTACTCGAAACGACAGAAGAAGTCGTCTTCCCGACGGCATCGAGCTTGGTGTAGCTCTTGAAGGAGTGGACCGTACACTTGGCCTCAATGGTATCGGCGCTCTGTGCGTCGTAGTGATCAGATAGGAAAACCTCCTTGGAGCCATGGAATTGACGTCAGCCGCCGATGGACTCCTCGGGCCTGTAGTACCATCTGACGTGGACCTTCACGTTGGTCCCACGGCCGTCCGCTTCGATCCGCTCGATCTTCGCCACGTAGGACGGCTTCGAAGGATCCGACGGCCGCATGAGGACGCAGTCCCCGCCTCGGATGGTTTTGTTGATGTGTTTGACCGTGTAAGACTCAAGTGTTCGCCTCGGAGCCTTTGGTTTGGCCATGGGAGTCCTGAAGAGTACAAAGACATGCACAGGGCGAAAGAAAGAGAGAGAGACAGAGAGAGGGAGCAGAAGTTAGAACCAAAGGGAATCCTCCGAGGCAAAAGACCTCAGCTTCTTGCTGACGCAAGCGGTTACGGCAGTGTATTTGGCACCTAACTTCGTCAGTATAATGTGCAAGGCCAGGTCTCCCACTGGGTCCACCCACGTGCTTTTATCTCCATAGGCACAAGTGGGTTTTTCCTTTACAGGACAGCAGCAAAAATCCATGAAAATAAGATACTGATGCACGGAAACGTCCATTGAGCTTCTATGTTTTGTCGGCCAAGTTGGACCCCACTGCCATCTCCTCTATGACGCTGGAAAAAGCCAAAAGATTTGCAGGCATCGCCAATTTGCTTGACAATTTTGCTTTTATCTGCAATACCCAAGTCGATGATGGGAACATCTTCACAATTATAATATTTTCAGAGCTCATTAAATTATTATAATTGTGCTACTTTAAAAACAAGCTTATCTAATACTTTGAAATTCGATGGATAAGATCCGGGAAAACGCCATCGAGGTACAACGCTTAGGATAAAACTGTTCATGATTTTACAGCTGTCGGTGAAGAACAAATTACGTGATTTACGGAAAAGATAATCTATACGCGTGATTCCAGATGAGGGTAAAGACGAGAGAGATGTGATTGCTGTCGGGAAAGAATCCAAAACTGATTATTTTAACGGGCTGTTACAGGGTCAACCCATGGGTTGTGGGTAGTGGGTACAAGACTTGATTCAGACCAATGAATTAAACCCAAAAGGGTTAAGGCTAGGCCCAACTATGGGCCATATTATATTTGCAGCCCCCCCCCCCCCCCCCCCACCCAAAAAAAAAAAAAAGCTCAAGTCTCAAGCTCAACTTAATACCTTATTGAAATGTTGGATTCAAATTTTGGCTAGCCCAAGTCTTACACGAAGGCTTAAGTCCAATTTCCATTAAGGAATAAACCCTACCTGACTTAAAAATGCATATAGTCCTATATTTACAAATATGGAATAATATAGGCTTACTTACATTATGGTACATGTTTACATGCATTTCTCTAATACTTGTACATTGTTTGCATGCATAAACAATATATGATGGACAAAATTAACAATTCTGATTGGTTATCCTATCGTGAAATAAATCATGATGAATAATTGGATTTTTTTTATTGTTTATAAATGGTTATTAAAAAGAGGAAAGAAAAACTTGTAAATTCATTATGGGGATATTTATGGGTGCATACTTATTGTGTATACATAATAAATTTATGTGCTATCCTCAGCTTTTGGGAATCATGTTTGAAATGAAAATCATGTTTTCATTATGGGGATATTTATGGTGCATACTTCTTGTGTATGCATAATAAATTTTTGTACTATCTTCAGTTTTTGGCAATTATGCTTGAAATGAAAATTATATTTTCATTATGAGGATATCTATGGGTGCATACTTCTTGTGTATGCCTAATAAATTTTGGTGCTATCGTCAACTTTTGGGAATCACGTTTGAGATGAAAATCATATTTTCATTATGGGAATATTTATGGGTGCATATCTCTAATGTATGCATAATAAATTTTGTGTAACCCTCAACCTTTTACAATCTTTCTGCGCCTCTATAATTGTCTTCCATCAAGACGTTGAGCGGAATCAATTAGGATAATTGGTATGAGTCTCTCACTATCAATTTCGTTATCATGAACTTGGATTTAGTTTTGAGGGTGGGCGTGCTTGCTCAACTCATTGAGGAAAGTTCTTATGTGGAAAAATTTCTGTATGAGCATTGTGAACATTCTAATAGAACTTGCCTTAGTATCATGAGATATACCAGATGACTTTTAGATGAATAATAAGAACATATGGTGTGCAAACTAAAGAAGTCATTTTATAGGCTTAAACATCAAGACAGTGGTACTTGAAGTTAAATGAGATTATCACCTTTTGTGTTATTAAAGAGAATGTTGTTGATTAAAATATATATTTGAAGCTCAGTGAGAGTAAATATGTTTTTTATTGTGTTGTACATAGATGATATGATATTCACAAAAAATGACACTGAGCTCTTATTTGAGACAAAGCATATGTTGTTTTCTCACTTTCACATTAAGGTTTATATAGCTTATTAAATTATGAAGGCATAGTATATTGCTTGTTATGAGACTACTTGCCAAACTATATAGTTGCATAATTTTATCTCAAACCTTGGTATTGTGAATACCATTATGAGACCCCTGAAGATATTTTGTGATAATTCCACAATAGTTTTCTTCTCATGAAATACTAGGAGCTCTTCACTCCAAGTATATTGACATTAAATATTTATTTGTTACAGAGACAGTGGCAGTCTCATATTCGTGTTGAGCACATTTCCACTGAACAAATGTTGATTGATCCACTAAAAAAAGGTTTAGGTTAAAAAATATTCAAGTGCATGTGATGAATATGTGTTTGTTTGAACCTTTTGTTGTATTTAGTTAGTATGAGTTTTATATGTATGTGCGAATTGTGAATTCTGGTTGTGTTGCCATAAGTTATTGTGCGCACATTTTGTTTGTGGCATTAATATAGCTGTAATACAAGACATTCAGATTTAGTCTTGTTGGGCTTCTTATGAAAGTAAATGTTAGCCACTTTTTCATATTATTTCTCCACTATACTTGTATCTCACCTATCTAAGTCACCTGGTTGTGAGTACTAGTTAAACTTCATACGTCTTGTCAGTATATGGCTAGCATAATTAAATGCTTGCAAACACATTTTAGACTTGTTATGTTATGAAGATGCTTGGTTGGTTTTCATTTTGTGATTGAATAATTTATGTTGTCCAAGTGGAAGATTGTTGTATTTATTATGAACTAGTATAGATCTTATATTGGTCTTGGGCTCATAATGGGATGGACCAAAATATTAATACATGAGAAAACCCCTTCTCTCACCATATATATAATAGAGTTAGCCCATTATATTGTATTATTATCTGTTGTAGTTAAGGGTTAGAGAGAAGTTTTTCCTCTCTCAAGATTCAGCCGCCTTGCCATGAAAATGTAGACGTGGTTCTTCAACTCATTGAGGTAATCTCTTAACCCTTAACTTGATTTTCCAAACATATTCAGATGCCTTAAATTTAGAATATTACGCATTGATTTATAAAGTTTAAAGTATAAACCAGTGTGCACACATCTTGCGCAATATTGCCCCAACCAAGATCATGTTGGAATGCATACCCCTTATCACAATCCTCTAATGCTAATTAGACAACAATGTAGGTGTGAGTGCATCTGCTGACGTGGCAAGGAAAATTTTGGGTTTTGCTAGGGTTTTTTCGTGGTTTGTTTTTATGGCTGCCATCAGGGGTCTCCAAGGCCCTTTGACATCGGTGGGGAGGCTTAAAAGGCTTGTTGATTTGGTTTTGCACTCTCCTCAGGCCATCTCTGAGGTCATTGTTCCATTTCGGCAACAAAAAATGGTAGAAGGTGAAGTTTACATCCAATTCTCTAAGGAGGAATTGGAAAAATTGGCTGAACATTTCAGATTTGCTATTGTGTTGAAGTTTTTGAGACAATGACCCTCACTAGCAAGATTCATGGTTTCATCCATGGACGTTGGAGTTTGTCACACCAACTAGTGGTGTTTGCTATGTGAAAACTTCAGAATGTTTTTGTTTGATTTTTGAATGAGGAGGACTTTCTCAAAGCTTTGTCCTGAGAAAGTTATGATGTTGATGGTGTTGGATATTGACTCTTTCAATGGACAACAAATTCTAATGAGGAATCAGAGACAACCTTGTTCTTGGTTTGGATTATGCTCCTTGGTTTGCCGCTAAATTTTTATCATGAAGCTTTTTTTTAAAACATTACAGTGCTGATTGGTGTATATCTAAGAAGGGATAATGCTACACATTGTGCGATGAGGATTGATAGTGCTAGGGTTTGTGTTTTAATGAATATTTCTCAGGAACCAATTCAGTCTTTTTGGAATGGCACACCAAAGAACCCAACGAGTCTTTATCAAGAGGTTGTCTACAAAACTTTGCTAGCTTTTTGTTCCTTTTGTAAGGTGCAAGGACACAATTGTATGTAAAGCGTCCAAGAAGGAGTATAAGACGAGAAGAACAAAACTGTGCCTAAGTCAAATCGTGTTTGGGTTTCTAAAAATACTAGGATTTCTGGAAATATTGAGGCGAGCCTTGTTGGCCACGAGGAATGTGTTTATGAGAAACCTGTGCCTGTGCCAGTTTTATCTGGAGAAATAAAAGATTTGATTCAACCTGATGTCGGTGGTGTGTTGGTAAGGAATTCTAAGTCCGACAAAGAGCCTGCCAATGTGCAAGATGTGCATGGTGAGACAAATCTGCTGATTTTAGGTATGTCGACTGCGAATGGCTATTTTCTAGATGGGGAATCTAGTGGGACCCAGGCTAAAGTTGATACCATATGTTTGCCTTCAATTACTGGATGGAACATGTGTGGAGTTGGAGCTGGGTAATTCTGTGCAGGGTTTGTCGGGGATTTGTTCGGTGCCACCATTTAGGGAGGTGGGGGTAAGGATTTTGTGGCTTTGAAATCTAATGGCGAAGGGAGGCTTCCCCATTTAGGGAAGGATCGCGATGGTTATTCGGATTCAGAAATTATGGCAAAGGGTGTGACTAGAGAAGAGTTTTAAGCAGTTCATCTAGGGCTCCTAGCAAGCCCTGTCAGTTGAACTTATGATTAGTAAAATTATGTTTTAGAATGTTCGAGGGCTTGGCACCTCGAAAAAACAACTTCAGTTGTTGCTGAAGTTTCACAAACCAAAGATTCTGGTTGTGGTGGAACCTTTTCATGCTTATTGTCATTTAGATTATTGGAAACAAATTTTCATTTTGATGCATGCTTTTCGAATGCTGATCAGTCAGGCAAGCTATGGGTCTTTTGGGATGCAGAGATTCATGTTAGTATTATGGGGTCTTTTAATCAGAAGAATACACTTTTAATTAATTCTTCAGTGGTGGTATCAGCGATTTATGAGAAATGTTTATACTTGGATCGCCGAACTTTGTGGTTTGTGCTTCTTGAGTTCAGTGCTTTAAATTTTCCGTATGTTGTAATTGGAGACTTTAATGTTATTCGTGATGATGGAGAGAGAAGGGAAGGCCATCTGAGGTTGTCTTGTGTAATGGTGGATTTTTGCACTTTCACTGATGATGGGGGTCTGGTAGAGGTTCCATTTAGTGGGAATAAATTTTCAAGTTGTAATGGTCAGGGTGGGATGGCGAGAAGTTGGGTTAGGCTTGATAGAGCCTTGGTGTTCTTCTGATCATGCTCCGATGATTTTGGGATTGACGAATCCATTTTTAAGGTATGGGCCGAGCTCCTTTAAGTTCCAACAAATGTGGACCATGCATGAGGAGTTTTGGAGATGTGTTTCTAGTTCTTGGCATGGGAGCGTAGGCGGTTCGGGTTTATGGAAGCTTGCTCATAAATTAAAAAGACTCAAAGTGGTGCTTCGTAGTTGGAATAAGGAGGCTTTTGGTTGGACATGAGAGCATATAAAAGAGTTGGAGGCACGTGTGGAGGAAGGGGAAGCTCGTCTTCAGGATGGTTTCTCTGAAGAAGTTGAAGTTGATGTCGTGGCTTCCAGAATTGAGTTAGCTGCTTGGTTAAAAAGGAAGGAATCTTGTCTTGCTCAAGAAGTCAAGAATAATTTGGTTGCCCATGGTGAGATAACTTCTTTAGTCTTTAAAACTCTATAGGTTCGAAAAAATAATGTGGTTCAGGAAATGAATTTGAATGATGGCCGAGTGTTATCTTCTTCAGAAGCTATTCCTTCAAGAGCATCATGGTAGCTCACTTCTTGATTTATTGGATTTAATTCATGTTGAGGTGGCAGATGCAGAAAATCAGATTCTATGCGGCATCGCTTCAATAGACGAAATTAAAGAAGCTCAATTCTCTATTCCAGTGGATAGTAGTCTTGGGTCCAATAGGTTCAGATCTAGTTTTTACTAACATTGCTAGGATTTGGTGCAATCCAATTTGACTGAGGCAGATTGTGATTTCTTCAGGGCTCCTCTCTCCATTTTTTATACTTCCTCATTTATTGTCTTAATTCCAAAAGTGTTGAACCCGACGTCCTTCTAAAAATTTCGACCTATAAGCCTTCATTCTGTGATGTACAAAATATGCTCTAAAATATTGGCGGCTCTATTAACCTTAGTATTTAGTTGTCTTATTTCTCTAGAGCAAGGTGCTTTCCTCCCTGGTCGAAGTATTTTTGATAACATAAGCCTTACTCAAGAGTTAGTCCATGATTTAAATAAGCCAGTTCTCGATCGATCCCCTCTCTCTCTTAGAAAGGTGGGGGTATTTTCTCTCTATTGTTCGCTGAACATGGAGGTCCTTGTTGGGAATCTTGGTCAAGCCTCCAAACACTAAGGGTTCGATCCTCGCCTTGTTGCTCCTCTAGGGACCAATGAGACTCTTTTGCTTGGTGTAGATCACGTGTAGCCCAATGAGAGCTTGGGTGAAGTGAGGCTAGGGTTCAATGGTGGGAAGTATGGATGATGTTTAGGTTAGGTGATCAAGATTTAGGTGATGATGGTGCAATGCTAGTGACCCTTGGTGTGCTAGGCGCCACTTGTGTGCTAAGGTTGGATGAAGGATGGTCTTGGCTAGGGTTTAGAAATGAGTGAGTGGGGCTAGGTTTGATGAGGAGTTCGGCCAAGGCTTATAGAGGTGTGTTCGGCTAGGGCAAATGTGGCTTGTGAGATCCTAAAAGTTAGGAATTGTGAAATTCCTAAAAAATAGGATTTGAGATCTAGAGATCTAGGAATGCAAGGGTTGGCCCAAAATGGGTAGGATGGATAGGGAAAATGTGTTTTGGTGGGAAGATGATATTTGAGTGAGCCAATCAAGGAAATTGACCAATCAAATGATAGAGGGAAAATTGAAAGTGAGACTTTTTAGGATCTAGGGTTTCGGCCAAGCCAAGGAGGCTATGGTCGAATGGTGGGTTGTGAGATCTAGGGTTTTTGGGTCTTTCTTGGCTATGGGAATTGATGGGGGCATGTATGGCTTGATGGGAGGCTAGGGTTTTGTGGTTTGAGGCAATTGAAGGTGATGGAAAAGACAAAGGGAAGGGTTGGCCGAAATTGATATGTGGGAGATGTGATTCTTCAAATAACTTTAATGAGATCTCATGAACATGTGAGGAATCACATGCAAACAAGAGATCTAGCACAAAACACCACAAATCCAAATTCCTCAATGGGAGATTCGGCCTCCACACTCCAATTCAATCAACAAAATCCACAAGAACACCAAATAGAGAAAATAAAAATAACAAAGGAACCATACAACTCTTGATTTACGAATTACACAAGAAATTGAAAGGAAATCTCAATATATTAAAGATAGAATGAACCAACACCGATTCACGAATTGCACGGTGAAGATCCTTTCCTTGGGGATTCACGAATTGCACCTCAAAAGAGCCCAAGTGCATGTGCACCGAAAATCACAATCCTCCAAGCCCTATGGCCGGCCACTCTATAGTCAAAATGCCAAAAGATCCTAATGAAATGTCTAAGGGTCCTATTTATAAAGTTTACAAAGTGGAAACCCCCCAAAAGGTCTTTAGGTAAAATAAAATAAAATAAATAAACAAATGAAATAATAATTAACCAAGTCTTTTAATAAAATAAATAAAAATAATAAAAATGATAATTTAGCCATGGTGGCCATGGCATGCATGGCCCATGGTGGGCTAAGGTGGTGCATGGTCTACGGCTAGGCTAGTCATGGTTTGGTCCGCGGTTCGTTGCATGGTGTGGCATGGTGCCACGCGTTGGTCTGGTGGTGGGCACGACATGGCGCTGTGCGTGGCCTGCTGATGGTGGGCATGACATGGTACCAAGCTTAGGCTTGATGGTGGGCACAGGGTGATGCCATGCTGCTGCTGTGGTGCCCAGTCAAGTGGCTTGGGCGGTGGTCCTGCATGGCCTGGGCTGGTGGCCTAGGTGATGAACATGCATGGCCCAAGCTGACGCTCTGGGCTATGGGGCTGCAAGGCACGGGTTGGAACCGTGCGCTGGTTGGCATGCCTGGTGGGCATGCCACTAGCCTCACTTGCAAGGCACAGGCTGGAGCCGTGAGCTGGATGGCGTGCCTGTGGGGGCATGCCACTAGCCTGGCTAAGTAGTGCGGGGGCACACATGTATACGCGCAGGTGCACGCGTAAGCCTACACACATGGTCTGTGCACGTCCAGTAGTCTCCACGGTCGCCCGCTGTGTGTTATCGTTTGAGTCAAGGCATACAAGCAGGCTACCCATGTGACTGTCCTGACCCTCTATGAGTCATGTCGAGGTGTGGTCCTAGGCATTCTCTTAAGGGCTGTGATAGTCCTCTCTTAAACGTCGTTCGAAGATGGTGTTTTGGTGAGTTTCTTCTAAGTTTGGTTTTTGGTTTCCGTTCATGGCGGAAGAATTGTCCAACCTATGCGAGGGGTTACATCTTACGGAGGAGAAGCAGGAAGTCTATGTTCCATCTGAGGAAGTCCTGTTATCCATTGAGAAGAGCAAGAAGTGAGCAAGAAGTGCTTGGCTGCTCTTGTAGTAGCAGATAAAGAGGTTAAGGGTATCATGCACACTAATCATAGTGGTTTAGCTCAATTACGAAAGGTTCATTGATGTTTTGGTTGGAGCTGTTGGAAGTTCGATCATGACCACTGGGTGCTTGCTGTGGTTTTTACATGGGTCTTTAGTTTTTATTCTATCTGATTCATTGGTCCATTTGTTTGCAATAAGAAGTTGGTAGTTAGTTTTTTTTTCTTAAGGTTGATTTGTCTACATTTCCTTTTGGTTGGCTATAGGCATTGTAACTACGGTATTCCTCTACCACAAATGAGAGCTTTTCAATAAAGATCCGGAGGTTCCATCCTCCTTTTCCCAAAAAATAAAAAAATAAAAAATTAGACAACAATGTAGTGTTCTTTTCAGTAGTATGATGCTTGCTTAGAGAGAAAAAGGTTCTAAGTGAACATAGCCCATTGGTTCACTGCATATTGGCTAGAGCAGCTGTTTATGCATGCCTCGTCAGTACCGAAGCAGAAGAGTTCCTGGTTTTGAAGAAAGAAACCAGAATTATCGGCGTGGAAGTAAAAAAATTAGCGTATCTAACCATATCAACTTCTTTAATACAAATTTTTTTAGGGTTCCTGGAAACCTACAGATTATGCTCCCCTCACAGCTTTAATTTTGTTTGTGTCCGAGTATGAATTATGGTAGTACGTATGNAGGTGCTTGCTGTGGTTTTTACATGGGTCTTTAGTTTTTATTCTATCTGATTCATTGGTCCATTTGTTTGCAATAAGAAGTTGGTAGTTAGTTTTTTTTTCTTAAGGTTGATTTGTCTACATTTCCTTTTGGTTGGCTATTGGCATTGTAACTACGGTATTCCTCTACCACAAATGAGAGCTTTTCCGGAGGTTCCCTCCTCCTTTTCCCAAAAATAAAAATAAAAAATTAGACAACAATGTAGTGTTCTTTTCAGTAGTATGATGCTTGCTTAGAGAGAAAAAGGTTCTAAGTGAACATAGCCCATTGGTTCACTGCATATTGGCTAGAGCAGCTGTTTATGCATGCCTCGTCAGTACCGAAGCAGAAGAGTTGCTGGTTTTGAAGAAAGAAACCAGAATTATGGGCGTGGAAGGAAAAAAATTAGCATATCTAACCATATCAACTTCTTTAATACAAATTTTTTTAGGGTTCTTGGAAACCTACAGATTATGCTCCCCTCACAGCTTTAATTTTGTTTGTGTCTGAGTATGAATTATGGTAGTACGTAAGCTATCATCCAACACTTGATAGATGAAAATTCAGAACATAGCTGAAGTAGAGAGAATAAGGCAAGCAGAAAGGGAAGGATTTAAAAAATCGATGGGCTTTTCAAATTAATCTCATTCAGATCTTCTTCTAATGTTGAGGAAGGGCCAATCCCTGAGGAGACGGACTTCGAGTTTTGGGCCTGACTTGCCTCTGAAGTCTTGTTTTCCATCTGCACATAATTATCAATCATGGCTTTGAACCTCAGATATAACTCATCAGTAATTTCATAGAGGTCATGGACTGATGCAGACATTGCAGAGGATGAGCCATGCAATGAACCGACTGACGTTGAACGATGATCCTGACTTCCTTCCATACTTTGACTTTGCATCTGGCTGTGATGGTCTCTTACGGCTTTAAACCTTAAATCTTTACTATAAGTACTTGCTTCAGGAATCACTTCGGGAATGACAGTTGTTCCTTCGAGCATGTTTACCACTTCAGACATGGTCGGCCTTAATGAGGGTGAATCATTAGTGCATAAGAAAGCTACTTTCATCATCCTTTCTGCTTCTACCTTGTTGAATTCAGATCCAAGCTTTTGATCTACTAGCTCCATTAGGCTTCCGGTTTCATGCAGATGACAGGCCTGAAATGATAAAAAATATATATATATAATATGTATACATCTTTCAAACATGGTAGTTTGCAAAGACATTCAAATTTGATTATGTAGTAATTTACAGAAGTATAGAATGAGCTTGTCATAATTACAACGGATAAAATAATTAGCTATTAAATGAGTAAATCTGACATTTTTTTTTATTAACCTAATCATTCTGATTATCTGAATCTTTTCCTTTTCTTTTTGTTTCACCATACTCTCTTCACCTGCTCTTGACCAAAGTACACTCCGCTTCATCTTTTTTACCGTGTCCTCATCCTACAATACCTTGAGAGCAAGCAATCTCAGTTTTTGAAGTGTCTTTTAGGTTGAAGGAACAATCACTATCATTTCTATGGAAGACACAAAATAATTAATTTTTTTAATAAAAGCACAAGATGTGTCGAGTTAGAGAATTCCAAGAAAAATTAAAATGCAGATTGAGAGGCGGGACAGCATCAGACAATCCGTACTACATTAAAAAAGGACAGGATATAAAAGTAGAGAACTACCCAATCTAGAAGACAGGCACAATTAGTTGCAGGCCCATAACTCATATTGTGCTTCCCACTAACAATTTCCAATGCCACAATTCCAAAACTGTAAACATCAGCTTTGTAGGTTAAATAACCCCAAAGAGCATATTCTGGTGCCATATATCCACTGCGAAATGAAATTAAAAGATGATAAGAAACTTTTCTTAACGGTTGGGTACGCAGGAAAAAAGAAATAAAATTTGCGGCTTACATTGTTCCAGCTATTCGGGTACTGATGTGGGTTTTTTCCCCTTCATCAAGCCTAGCCAATCCAAAATCTGAAATTTTGGGGTTCAGCTCCCTATCGAGCAAAACATTGGTACCTTTTATATCTCTGTGAACAATCTTGAGTCTTGATTCTTCATAGAGAAAAGCTAAACCCTGAGCTATTCCAATACAAATCTTGTACCTAGTTGGCCAATCCAATTTCAGTTGATGTTTTTCTGGGCCTATTGCAAAGGCAAAATTCATTAACTTATAAGTAAAAATGTGAAGTTTGTATTCTATTTTTGCAATGAAACACCATCAATTAAGTAAATTGCACAACATAATTCTCACCAAACAAGGCTCTGGCAAGGCTATTATTCTCCAGATATTCATATACAAGCAACAGTTGATCACCTTCAATACAACAGCCATAAAGTTTCACAAGATTTGGGTGTTGCAAACAGGAAATCATGCCTATCTCATTCAGAAATTCACGATTTCCTTGACTTGATTTTGATGAGAGCTGCTTTACAGCAATTACAGTAACATCGGCTAATAGACCCTACATACCAGTTATGAAAAGGAGAAAAATTTACACTCATAAAGAAAAGACCATATAGCAGTGTACTTTATTATAACTCAGGATTAGCTTGAATACCTTGTAAACAGGTCCAAATCCACCTTCTCCAATCTTGTTTGCGGGATCAAAATTGTTAGTGGCAATGCTAATTTGCTTTAAGCTAAAAGAATTTGTTTGTAGCTCTAGTCCTTTAATATCTGTTCGGTAAGAAAAAAGTATACAATAGAAGTCCATGAATCTGGCACATTAGCAACTATAATTGCTCTTTACTATTACAAAGAATCCAATTATACACAAAGCAAGGCCTAAGTTCTAAAAGAAAAGTATGCAAGCTTTCTAATTTAAAAATTACTTCTTTAATTGACCTGTTCACCTATTAAACAAACCAAAACTTTATCTTATAATTGATTGAAAGACAATTTTGAAATTCGAAGATGCAAACCCATAGATTTAGAAATTCTGTATACGTAGTTTTTCAAAATGCAGCCAACAGGAAAACAGTATTCGGAGAAATAAAAGATGGGAGCGAGTGCTAAGAATGACAAAAAAGGAAACAGGAACATAGGGGAAAGAAGATTAGAAAGCGGCTCTTCCCCTCGCTCTTTTGCCTATACATTTAAGTACTTACATGAAATTAGAATAACAGCCTTTTAGTTTACCAAACAAATAAAAAAAAAGTTTCTCAAAACAGATTTATAAATCAGTGCAAGTACCCCATCAAGGAAAAGCAAATCATAAACAATTTCTAGACATTCATAGAAGAAAGCAACCAGATTTTGTTAAATTTTATAGTTGTTGACCCCTCCAATTGAAAATTTAAAGCTGAATACTAATGTGAAACTGAATACTTTATTTTCACATGCTTGAAAAGAATATTAACTAAATAATCAAATGATTTCTTTGAAGGATTAATAAATCAATATAGATACAAACAATCAACGTGCTTGTAAAGCCATAAGCAAATCCTAGGTTTATTACCTAAGAGAAGTGAGACATCACTGTAAAAAAGGAGTTGATAAATTTCAATGTAGCTAAACATCCTACAAACACTGTTAAATTCTTAAAAAAAAATGAAAAATCATTAAGAAAAATAGATCTCACAAAGATATTGGGCACTCGTGCACAAAACAATGATTCAGTGATAAAAATAGGAAAATAAATTATTTTTTATTTTATCTGAAGCAATAACATGTGCATCTAACAACACTCAAACCTTGTTTTCTCCCAGATTTGGCTCTAAAATAGCATCTCCACCAAAGGACACACAATGCCAAGAATATGAGGCATGATCCAACAGCTCCTATAATAATTGGTGCAATCCTTGTCTTTCCCCCTTTTGAGTGAGGTACGAAATCTAGTGAAAATAACCAACAAAGTGAGTATGAGAATCAGGAGTTAACTTTCGAAATGAGGAGAGAATCTCAAAGCATACATACATTTAAGTGTGAAAATAAAATTGAAAACTAGGTTGCACCTAGATAAGAAAAGCTCATAATTATGGAAGAAGTAAAAAAAAAGTTTCCACTTGAATCTACATAGAACAGATTAGTCATATCTACTTAGTACATGATTAAATCAAACAAGGCAAAAGATGTTTGTAAAAGTATCAAAAGGAGTGGCAGTAATATACAATATTCTTAGATTATACATTTCGAAGAATCACTTCAATGAATTAACCAAAAACTGAGAGTGGTACTAGAAAATGGAATCTTTGAATGATTACATCAATTGGAGGATTATTACTTGAATAAAATGATCTACTAAAAATCATTTTTGTAAGAATAAATTTAGTTTTATAGTCATGCACAATAAACTATCTAATTAGCAACTATAGTCCTATTTTTTTTTAAATTATTATTATTATTATTTTTGTGCTAAGTAAGTAGAGCTTTATTAATGATAAAAAAACGTGTTGCTAGACTACACAGGGTGCATACACTAGAAACGCGTAGCAAAAAGAAGAAAAAAAAACAAAAACAAAAAGGATAAGGAAAACCTGAAAGTTAGAAAAAGAAAAATGAAAAATGAGCAAATATCTAATGATACAAAGCTCTGAAAAATATATCCTTGAGGGCTGTGACCATCTTCTCCTAATCCTCAAACAATCGGTCATTTCTCTCTCCATACACACCACAATAAGCAACCCTTAACCATCTTCTGCAAAACTTCTCTCCGAGAACAATTAAACCTCCCATTCTGAAGTGCCAAAAGCTCCATTAGACTATAAGGCAATCTAACCTGAACAAGCCAATTGCATTCCAAAGAGAACAAGCCACCTCAATGCAAGAAAAGTTGATCTATTGTTTCCACACTCCTATACATGCAACACCAATCATCACTATAATGCTCCACTTTCTTAAATTATCCATAGTAATGATCTTCCTTATAGAGGCTTTCCAAAAAGGAAGCTAGTCTCTTGGAGAAGGTACTTTGTACCGCCAAAATATTCATCCAAAGAAATATCATGAGAGATGTAAAACATAGTTAAACGATTTCAACTCAAAACACATCATACTTGGGAGCCCAATAAAGCTTATCCTAACCACCAGTTCTATGCCGAATAGATTACAAACATTCTAATCTTGTACCGCTCTGATAAACTCCACATCCAATTGAGAAGCATCACTAAAAAACTGTAAAAGATCTGCAACCAAAACGTCATGAAAACAAGTAGTGTTCAATCACTTGGGAAAGTCACCTTAAAAGATTGATTTCACACCAAACATCAGCCAGAACCTTATCCCTGATCCGTCACACACCACATATCTAGTGGAATGAGCAAAATCTCCAATGCCCCCAATAGAACTTCATCTACCCTAGAAACTCTAGGTTTTTGAATGGATAGATTTATGGTATGCAAATGAATAGATGCTACCGTACTGATTAAAATCATACATAACTATTTTCTCACAGGGACAATAAGGTAATTGTAGATGTTGGTAGATTTTTGATATCACTGAATTCAGGACTTTGAGATGAACCATTAAGTTTCCAATTGCATATACTCACTAATCCTAAGGAGAGCGTTAATCTTAACTAACCAGATCAACTATATAACTTTATTGATATGGCAATTTTGGAAATCTCTAAGATGAGATCAGTCATCCTTGTACACTGTCTACAATTCTAAGGCAAGTATAACCACAGTGTATTCATAAATAGAATAACATTAGAATATCTATGATGATAACAATACTATTAACAAGAAAAATCACTTACTGGGTTCCACTGAAATAGCTGATATCAAGGGACCATAAACTCCAATTTCAGGTATTCGTGTTGTCCCTTTTCCAGCCCAATAGAAGCGGATTTCCAATATTTCTTGTTCAACACTGGCATTATATTTTTTTGTAACTGGTGTAACAACCCCATAGGCTGCGGCAGTTATATTGAAATCCTTCTCCACTAATTTGTCCTGAAATAAAGTAGTCTATTTAAAACCTTTGTAGCAAATTCACAAAAGGTATGGGCACCCAAGAATCCATTGGTACATGTATAAAGACTCACGCAATAATATGGGAAAAAAGGGTTAATGGTAAAAACTCAAGAAAACATCCTACTATGTCAATTTCTAGAGAACTGAAGTATGAGTAGTTATATTATTACAGCTTTAACCATACACAGATGGGAGTATGAAGGTTCAAGTACTCAGACAAATTTAGTAAAAATATATTGTATGATTGAGATCGCTTACCTGAATGTATATATCAAATATGCGCCTCCCAAGGCTGTTATATGTTTTTTCATTTGTAAATTGTATCTCCGCAAAGTGTAGGCTCACAGTGTAGCTTCCATTTTGTAAACAATATTGATAGTAAGTAAGAGATAGAGGAGAAAGGCGAGCTTCAGAATACAACGGATAGATGTTTGGTGAAGTCAAAGTTGCAACATAACGAGTATTTTGAAAATCATTGTCATCCATGAAGTCTCCCGTGCTACTTAGTCCCCAGTGACCATTCTCACTAGGAAAGAATTTTGCAGCACCACCATCAACATTTGCATCTCCTTGATAGACAATGTCTCCTTCTTGAACATCATCTCCACCACAATTTATGTATAAAGAATGCGAATCTGCCCCATTCAATATGCAGTAAAACGAATCAAATAAAGAAGCTTAAGATTCTATGAAGATAGTGCAGAAGTAAATAGGCCACAACAAGATCAAAAAAATACACGCACACACATGCAAATGTACACACTCAATTTCACATCATTGATTAGAATCATCATGTCGAATTGCATGAATGGCTAGCGATAAATATTAAAATAAAACCTGCTTAATTATTGAAGCTTTATTGTTTTAGGGGATAACACACTAAAGAATATATATTGAAATTAAGATCTGATGCTTTCATTGTTCAATTTCTTTTTCTTTTTTTTTTATTGGCACCGAATGTCTGAGAACAAAGTCTCGACTATTCCGATGGGTGCATAGGCTCTCAGCTAGGAGTTTCCCAAAGTACATGTCGGGTAAATCAAGAGAAAATTCCCCCAGTTCGATGGCCCCTAGAAATTGTTTGCACCCTAGAGGATTCAAACCTTGGACTTGGAGAGAGCATACCACCACAACCAAGGCCTTTACCACTTGAGCCAACCCCTAGGGTTTGCTTTCAACGTTCAATTTCCAAAAATCAAATCTCATTCCAAGTAAGCTACATTGTAAACCAGATAATAAAATTACGCATCATTGAGTCAAGCATCTTCTTTTCTTAATCATGAACAATAAAAGTTTAAAATCTAAGAGTTTTTGTTTCTTTTCCCTAAGAAATCTTGGAAACTAATCACAGAATACTAACTTCCAAGCTAAAGTCCATATGATACATAACATTCTCAAGAACTAAGTGGAAGTAACATAAATATCTTACAATTATGGTACAATTATAGTCCATGCACTTAACTCTAGCCATCTCCACATATCACTAAATTTCCTGTCAACTAAATTACTACTTTATGTGATAACAGATTAAAACAGTTAAAGATGACTACATTCCAAGATTTCCTGATTCTTGAAGAAATCCAAGAAACAATTGTGAGCCATATTCATATTTTGAAGCAATCCAACATAGTAAGTGTTAGGGCTGGTTTGGGGAGTGGGATGAGATGAGAATTTTATGAATAGTAGGAAGATAGTTTGTGAATAGTAGTGAGATAGTTTGAGTTAAGTATTTTTTGGGTTTTGGGAAAGGAGAGAGAAAAAGTTGAATAAAAAATATTATAAAGTTAAAATATTGTAAGAATATAGTTTTATAATATTATTTTTGTTTGGGGATTTGAAAAAGTTGGAATTATTTTTTATTTGAAAGTTTGAAAAAGTTGCAATGATTAGTTTGAAAATTTTATATTTGAATTATGCTTGGGAATAAAATGGAATGAGATCAGGTGAGAATTTTGTATCTCATCGAGGCCCTTAGTTTCTTTTTGTGTTGGCCAAATTCGGTGTTCAAAACAATGGATAAAGTTTTCTCTAATTTGTTGAGATCAAGTTTTAAAGAGTGGGTAATCTTATCACAATAGACAAGATTATCTCTAATTTGTTGGGATTAAGCTTTAGAGAGTGAGTAATCTCATCTATAGTGTGTTATATTTTTAATTGGGTTTGGCATTTGAATAGTGGGTAAGATAATCCGTAATAAGTTCGTTTTTAGTAGAATTTCAAGTTGGGGCGTTTGATAAGGTTATCAAAAGACTTGAATGAGAAACGGCATCCTGTCGACAACCTGCCATTACAGCTTGAATTCAAAATTAAAAAATGAGTTGTTTCAGCCCATTGACTCTTTAAAGGAGCACGAAATTTACTTCCAAACTACCCAATCCGATATTGATTAATCATAAGTGTGTGCTGAGAGGAAATACACATAGAGGAGTCCTCCTATTTTCTCAAAAGATACAGCCTCTTGGAGTTCTTTGAAACTACCCTAAAGACCAAAATGAAGATTCAAAGATTTTGACGAGTGATCTGCCACTGGAGGTTCCAGGAGAATAGATAAAGTTTGAAGATTGTCAAAGGTTTTGGCTGCTACTGCAATAAGGACAAAACAAGTCATTTTGTCATGGCAAGGGACTCATATTACAAAGAGTTTGTAAGAAATTTAATTGTAATGACTTCAAATAGTGTAATTGATTTTTTCAGGAGTTGTTTTTCCTTTAAAAAACTCTTCAAAGTTTTTCCTAAGTCACCAAAATTCCTTGTCTACTGGTTGGGTTGTTTTGATTTATTATTCATATTTATATCTCTGTTCAATATGGGGATTTGATGAATTTGGGCTAATTCGAAATTTAATAAACATTGTTAAACTTGGGATTAATTAAAAGAACAAAGAATTGTGACAACACCAATTCACCCCTTCAAGGTGTAATATTGTAATTTCAGTAAGACTGAGAAAGCACACTTACATGTGACTACACTTGAAATCCTTCCATGCAGGACGAAATGCCTTCTGGTTTAACAAGTGAAGAACGGAAGGATTAGCACTACCTAGACATATTCATCATAATATGACTAAATATAAAAAACAATTCATGGGGAAAAATATAGCTACTGTCAGGTGGCCAAGCCAAAGAAGAAAAGTATACTGCCTTCAACATTGCTTTTTTTTTTTTCTTTTTCTTTTTCTTTTTCTATTTCTCTTTTTTAAGCTCTCCCCTCCCCCCTCCCCCCTCCTCCTCCTCCTCCTGGGCAGGGGGTTGACTCCAGAATACATAATATAAAAATCGAAAACAAGGTATGATAAGGAATAAGCACCATATCATCAAAATTCTTATTTTGGGGGACAACTGAAGAAGATAATAAAAGTAACTTACAACCCATTTTCCTTCGGAGAACTTTGGAACAAGTTTAAGTTCAGATCTCTGTTAAAGACAATAAAAGTGAATAACTATTATTACATATTTCACTTTCTAATAAAACATGAAAGTAAATAGATAATTATATCAACGAAGAAGGAATCATTTCTCTATACTTGGTTTGACAAGCGGGCTGCTCTTCGCTTTGCCATGTAAAGTTATTGTATGAGAGATCCCTGCATTCCCAAACAAGAAAAAGATGACCTTCATCTTCTCAAATAAAACATTTTGATTCATAAAGAATGTCAATTCTTAATTTGTGAGTCTTGAGTTTGACAAGTGTCCCTACAAAAATTTCTTTATTGTCATTCAAAATTTTATTTCATTTGTTTCTAAAATTTACCATTAGAAGTTTTCTTAACAGGGTATGACACATGTATCTCAAGATTCATTAAATTCTTTTAAATCATGAATGTATTCATAAAAGTTTCTACCCGGCAACCCTACATGGAGACTGCATTCAAACTGGGAACTGCTTTTTTACTTAATAGTAGCTGGTAAAGTTTGTAGAGTTCCAACATCAATAAACTGTCATTACACTTCTATATATCTACAGAAATAACATATCTCAAGCCTCATTTTTGGTGAAAGTTGACAAATCAACAGATAGAGAGAACAACCAGTCAACGACTATATATTACAGGGGTAAAAAAAAACAACATCTGTTCTCAACTAATAAAAGACTAAAAAGACTGGGCATCCAAGATGAGAAACATACACGTTAGTTCCTTTCTTCAATATTGACTCTGGAACATCTCCACTCAGCGAGTTGCCACTTAAGAAACTGATGAAAGCCACATGACACAATTAGTATCGTAATTTTATACTAGGATGTGATTACATTCCGAGAGCAAGCATTTACAAAGTTGGAATATTGATATCGTAACTTACATAAACTTCCAACTCTCAGTGCTTATAACACTGGGTAGTTCTCCACTTAACTTGTTGAAACTAAGATCCCTGTCAAAAATCATGAGCTTAAATATATATTTATAAATTTTCCCCATAGAACATCTAGAAATATGTTGTATGCAATGTGAATAAGTCATTCTTGCAGCCTAAGTTTGTATTTACAAGTGAATCAAGCACCATAAAGAACTAATGGTGGGGTATAATCTATTAACACCAATGAACATGAAAGTTCAAGCTTTTGAGGAATAAAGCCATTTGCAAATACTCCTTTCTTCATCCTCAATACCCAATCCAGGTGATCCTCAGCAAGTTTTTTGAGTATTATTTAAGGTTTTTATAATTCCATTACTTCAACAGAACTAAATTATGCCTCTAGGTGAGAATTCTCCCCTGCCTGCTGGCTAAAAATCTCATTCAGGTATATTTGTAATACAGGCCTGGCTGCAGCAGCGGATTGTCAATATATGAAAGGGACAGATGACTCTAGAAAACACATTCGCAACATCAGAAGAAATAATAAAAAATTAACGAACATTATTAAAATCATATTCAGGACATCAACCGAGACCAGTAGTCTACAGGAAAACTCCATTCAGTAGTAAGTTTCCCGCATCAATAGAGCATTATTATTCTCTTTTTTTTTTCACTGTATAGCACTTCATCTATGCATTGCATAAATTGAGATCATTAACGACTTTAATGAGATAAATTGATATCATTAAACTAAAGTCACATTGAGATTATTATTATTAAAGATAAGTGAAAACTGACAAATATTCAGTGAAATTACAGTGGCATATATATATACACACATATGAAACTAATATTGCTGAGCCCATTGTCATTATGTTCAAAGGCATTACTTGATTTCTTACTCAATTCTATACAAATTTTGAAGGAAAAATATGGACATGGTAAAAATACTAAATAAAAGTTAAAAAAGATAAACACTGTTGTGTCCTTACAGAATCCGCAGAGAATTCATTCTCCAGATGTAGCCAGGAATTTCACCAGAGATATTACTGTTCCTCATAACTCTACAAGAAAAAACAAGGGGACCAATTCTTATATGATAATCAGATAGTAGTTAAACATAAGCATTCATGATAATTACAAAAATCATTCAACATACATTCTCGTAAGGCCTGTCATCTTTGTCTGGTTTGGAAAAGCCTGAATTGTCCCACTTATATCGGTAATCCTCCTGTATATAAAGCTAAAATCAGGAACAATGCTCCAAGTACAATGAGTATAACTAACAAAGAAATACGAATATGTGGATCATTTAACAGAGTGATCGAGAATATCTTGACTCACAAATCTTTTAACTTTTCCAAAACAGAAATAGATGATGGTATGGGTCCTTCAAGTCCACTAGCAAGCATTTCTCTACATTGAAGGGGAAAAAAACAATCATGAGAAATTAATAAGCCCCAGTTACAATACTTATCTCGAATCCAAGAAATGCATTCAAAATTCTGAAAGCTTAGGAGCTTACAGTCTCTCAAGATTTTTCCAGTTCTGAATAAAATCTGGTATCGTTCCCTTTAAGATGTTATCGTTTATGCGACTGCAATGAGCATTAAAACGTCATTGACCCTACAATATATTAACAAGCGTTCATATGCTTGATGTAGTATATACTA
Organism: Carya cathayensis; assembly: GCA_011037825.1. Classification (NCBI taxonomy): domain Eukaryota; kingdom Viridiplantae; phylum Streptophyta; class Magnoliopsida; order Fagales; family Juglandaceae; genus Carya; species Carya cathayensis. Next base: position 1,503,363 of record QGSO01000164.1, on the reverse strand, counting down.
TAGAAAAGCTTACAAATCTGTCAAGTTTTTCAGCCCGCCAAGTTCCTTTGATAAATTTCCACTCAAATTATTCGAGGATAACATCCTGCAAGGACAAATATTAGAGATAAATTGGCAAATCAACATTCAGAATAAAACAACCACTATATACGACTAAGTAATAAATAAATAAAAATTAATAAAATGAAAACAAGGACTCACAAAGTTTCCAAATTAACTAGCTTCCCAGTGTAACTGGGGCTTGTTAATTTCTCGTGATTGTTTTTTTCCCCTTCAATGCAGAGAAATGCTTGCTAGTGGACTTGAAGGACCCATACCATCATCTATTTCTGTTTTGGAAAAGTTAAAAGATTTGTGAGTCAAGATATTCTTGATCACTCTGTTAAATGATCCACATATTCGTATTTCTTTGTTAGTTATACTGATTGTACTTGGAGCATTGTTCCTGATTTTAGCTTTATATACAGGAGGATTACCGATATAAGTGGGACAATTCAGGCTTTTCCAAACCTGACAAAGATGACAGGCCTTACGAGAATGTATGTTGAATGATTTTTGTAATTATCATGAATGCTTATGTTTAACTACTATCTGATTATCATATAAGAANCTAAAATCAGGAACAATGCTCCAAGTACAATGAGTATAACTAACAAAGAAATACGAATATGTGGATCATTTAACAGAGTGATCGAGAATATCTTGACTCACAAATCTTTTAACTTTTCCAAAACAGAAATAGATGATGGTATGGGTCCTTCAAGTCCACTAGCAAGCATTTCTCTACATTGAAGGGGAAAAAAACAATCATGAGAAATTAATAAGCCCCAGTTACAATACTTATCTCGAATCCAAGAAATGCATTCAAAATTCTGAAAGCTTAGGAGCTTACAGTCTCTCAAGATTTTTCCAGTTCTGAATAAAATCTGGTATCGTTCCGTTTAAGATGTTATCGTTTATGCGACTGCAATGAGCATTAAAACGTCATTGACCCTACAATATATTAACAAGCGTTCATATGCTTGATGTATATACTATAGAAAAGCTTACAAATCTGTCAAGTTTTTCAGCCTGCCAAGTTCCTTCGGTAAATTTCCACTCAAATTATTCGAGGATAACATCCTGCAAGGACAAATATTAGAGATAAATTGACAAATCAACATTCAGAATAAAACAACCACTATATACGACTAAGTAATAAATAAATAAAAATTAATAAAATGATAACAAGGACTCACAAAGTTTCCAAATTAACTAGCTTCCCAAGTTCTGAGGGGACTGTTCCAGAAAATTGATTTGCTTCAAGATTCCTGATTAAAAAAAAATCAATGTAATTTCGTTTGTAAACAATTTCCCACCACGCAAACTCAAACAGTGTTGTTTTTCGTATATAATGTGTTCAAAGCAGATAAAAGCACAACAATTCTAAGCTCTAAATTCCGCAACAATGGGGAAGTAAATAAGCCATTGCACATATCTTACGCCATGAGCGATACCACAACCCGTGCTCAACATCATTTTGCTAGAAAAAACCTGGGATACCCTAAAGTAAAAATAAAAAGCTTACAAGTATTTGAGACTGCTAAGGTTACCCAATTCCTTTGGTATCGAACCTGACAACCGGTTTCCGAGAAGAGAGCTGCATTAACGGTTGTCGAATTTATTCATCCAAGAATTCGAGTATTCTCGACAACTGAATTGATGAAAACAAGAGGTAAATTATATTGCTTACACAAAGTTCATCTGCGTTGAAACCCATTGGATTGGAATTGACCCACTTAGATAGTTGTAAGCCAAATCCCTGCCAATGCAAATATGGGTTTAGTTTGTATTTTATTTTTGAGCTTTCCGGGAAAAGAAAGAGAAAATCTTGAAGTCCATCTTCGAAATATAGCTCACACGTGTTGGAGGTAACGAAGCTGAACCAGCTCAGGAGAAAGTACACCTGGAAGACTGAACCTCTTAAGTTCTCTGCAAACAATAAACCAAAATGCAGACAACAAAGCAGACAAGAAGTCAGCCAGGAGGTTGATCATAAAATACGGTAGATAAAATTTGGATTCAAGCAATTTAAGAAAAGAAAAAAGAACAATAAATTTTATACCTTTAAATTATTAAGATCTTGTATTAATCTATAAATCATATTGAAGAAAAAAAAAGAAAAAAAGAAAAGAATACTTTACAACATCTTTTAATATCCCATCATCGTCCCTTCGTCAAGATTTTGTCATACTAGCAACTTTTCATCCATTATGACGGCCAAAATTAATACTTTACATATTTCTATCGGAGGACTATCTGACAACTTGTTCAAATGTCGGATTCTAATTATCCTCTGCTATTTTCTCTTTGTCGAAATCACCCTACCCATACACATGCATTTTCATAGGTTGTAACGATGTGTGTTAGAGGGAGAAATAATTTAAAATGGGGGAAAATAGTAATTAGCTCAGCTATTAAAAATAAAAAGAAGCAAATGGCAGTCCAGGTCAGAGAAACCTGTTGAAGCAGGAAGAGGAGAAGGATATCTCCGACTCCCATTATTAAACCCAAGAAGATTATAAATTCCATCACACATGCATGCCAAATTTTTGTCAAATGCATGCAGGCTAATCCACGGTGCAAATTTTAGTCAGTAATGAACCTTAACGGACGTAAAGAAAACTGTGAACCACTTGTTTGTGGAAATGTCTCACACAACGTGAGAGTATATTGAGAGTCTTCTAATATATATACAATATGTAGTCTACGTACCTAAAGTAGTGAATGTTATAAAGAGAAGGATTTACCGGATATAAAATTATAAAAGCAATACGAGAGGATTCGGTGCATAGGATGATTTCTTTCCATACATGAGTTGTAGCCGTTGCATCTTGATCTTGGTTGATTGGGTGAATATTGTTAATATAAGATGCAACGGCTACAGACTCATGTATGGAAAGAAATCATCCAGCAACAGCTACATGCACACCTATGGAAATAACCAATTGTCCAACGGCTACAAATGCAAAATATGGCAACTTATCCCTAAGCACCGAATCCTCTCGTAATGCTTTTATAATATCCCGTAAATCCTTTTCTTTCTAACGTTCACAACTTTCTGTACATAGACTACATATTGTGTATATATTAGAAAGCCTCTCAATAGACTCTGTGTGAGACATTTCTACAAAAGACTGGTTTACAATTTTCTTTATGGTATAAGAGCAATTCTGAATTTGAATTTTGACTCTATACTCTATCACATTTAATTAAACATTTTACGTGTTGCGCCATCCATTAAATTTATCTATTCCCATTAGCTTAAACTTTTAGAATTAGTGATAATTTCACAGTACATATGCCCAAAATGTTTCCATTGTCTAATGTTTTCTAATGTCTGAGCTAGAGCTAGGGCACCTCACCAAGTGCATACAATTATAATAACATACATGTGTACGATGTGGCAGGTATTGTTCTCGAACTGGCAATTGCAACTAACGTTCTTCTCCGAAAGGCTCGGCGGCGGATCCAACACAACCGTTTCGACTTGGCACGTATTGGCATTAAACTTCCAATCAGTAGCCCCCATTGTCTCTGCAATTTGCTGGAGAGCATCGACTGCAATAATACAACATATCAAACAATCTAAGTAACATCTATCACATGCAGGCATGTTTGTCTTATGTTATACCCAACCTTAATTCAAATTAATTAGGGTAGTACTGCAAATACTTATACCAGCAGTGTTACATATATATTTATATATATATATATACATATAATACTGTTTTTTTAACACTATACACTGAATGAGGGATGCAGAAAGTATAGATCAGGCTATATAAACCCAGAAAAGCAGTCTATACAACTTTAGTTAATGGAAGGGATTTTGTAAAGTGAGTAGTATTAATGGCGGTATTTGGCACCTTGCCCTTTACTGGATAAACATTTCTCGGCTTCCTACCAGCCGTTTCATGGTTGTTTCAGAGGGGATCATGAAAGACATGAAATGAGGGGGTTCTACGTCATGTTAGCAAGCTACTCGACCTTAGTACCGCATAGTCGTAAAACTTAAATCAAATTTGAGTATTCAATTGATCAATCATATATATATATATATATATATATATATATATATAT
>QGSO01000164.1:1229996-1499227 GCA_011037825.1 Carya cathayensis | reverse complement strand
ATATATATATATATATATATATATATATATATATATATATATATATGCAGAAGATCAGTACGTACTACTGAAAATCATCAGGAGATCAAGGGAATTCCCTCGGATGCTCAGCAAACATGCTCATCTTCCCCATTAAACGTATTGCTGATGAAGTAGTTGTCTTTCTTTCGGTTGTCGTCGGCCTCATGATGATCAGCTGCTTGTTGGTCACAAACATACTTGCTTCTGCTACTGTGCCTCAAGATGAAGGTAGGTTTGATGCTAGTACTTCTGGTTTGCTTTTCGATCATCTAATTTTATGAAAGCATGCAATTGGAGGATATAATATCTCATCAGTTCGATCCATGCATGTTGAATATGTACTATATATTTACAACATGTTTTCCTGATCGAACAATAATCTCTAAAAATAAGTAATTATAACTGGCTTTTAATCCCTTTGGCTGTCCTGAAGAACCAAGCTAGTAATGATGATCACAAGAATTAATTAAATGGGATTTATATATATTTCTGCTTATCTATTTATATATATATATATATATAAATAAAAATATCTAGTTGTAAGCGATTCTACACACTAATATACGCACACATTTAACATGATTGGTCAGAAAGTCAGATTTTAATCAAAATTGTGTCAATTTAATATATATATATTCTATATCTTTGCTCTCTGTTCACATTTTAAATTAAATTAGGGTGGAAATGAGTCATGCAAAAAGTCAAAAAATGCATGTCTTGAACATTTATTATATATTGACGGGGAATATATATTTATAACTGTGATTCTTGTCATTTCACATGCTGACTAGGATCGATGGATGATCCTGCATATAACTAGACACGTATGGAATTTGTTTTGACCCGCAAAGGCAAATAAATAAACAGGCCAGCCAGCAACATATATATGGTTGACTAGATTAATGTAGTACTTGTCTTGCTTTGTTGTTGTGCGACGATTAATCTTTTAACAACTTGCTTTGAACTGGTCCTTGTAAGGAAAAGGAGGGCAAAATGTCTTCGATGGAGCATCTATAATCATTTAGTAGTACCGTCCAGGGTAAAATGTCTTCGATGGAGCATCTATAATCATTTAGTGGTACCGTCCGGGTATGAACATGAAAGAACGTCAAACAAATTAGGCAATTAGGAGTTATACGTGGTAGTGCCATTGAGCCATGTTGTCAATGGTTTAATTATGAAAAATCATTGCCAAGGACTTGAGGGACGTCGCGGCGGATAAATTATATATGAGGGATTTTCTACGGTGCAATTAATATTGAAAAAATAACACAATTGTGTATTAATATGTGTACAAATATAATATGATTGGTTAAGAAGTAGATTTTATTAGAAATAGTGGTAATTTAAATTTTGAATACGAAGGAATTAGTATTAGTACGCAGATTAATACACAATTTTACTTATACGTAGTAAAACTCATTAATATTATATATGTCAATAATAATCACTAAATTAATTTTAAAAAAATTAAACATCGATCGTGTGTTTTCAAATTGAGTAGTTTAATTTTTTTGATCAATTACGTAGGTCTGCGGTATTAATTAATTATTATATTTTATTTTTTTATAAGGGGGTGGGAGGTTTGAATTCAAATTTTTTTATTTGAAGAACCAGACTAGCTATATATACCATCAGACTATCAGTCTCTGGGCTAATTATTTATTATTTTAAACTATCTATTCATAATTCTTTTTTTTTAATATAAGAACAATAACTTCCATTAATAAAAGGAGATTACATATATTTATAAAGCTAAAGGACTTTGAGGCCGACAACAACCGAAAGAAAGACAACTTCATCAGCAATACGTTTGATGGGGAAGATGAGCATGTTTGCTGAGCATCCGAGGGAATTCCCTTGATCTCCTGATGATTTTCAGTAGTACGTACTGATCTTCTGCATTAATATATATATATATATATATATATATATATATATATATATATATATTCTATATCTTTGCTCTCTGCTCACATTTTAAATTAAATTAGGGTGGAAATGAGTCATGCAAAAAGTCAAAAAATGCATGTCTTGAACATCTATTATATATTGACGGGGAATATATGAATAACTGTGATTGTTGTCATGTCACATGCTGACTAGGATCGATGGATGATCCTGCATATAGCAAGGCACGTATGGAATTTGTTTTGACCCGCAAAGGCAAATAAATAAACAGGCCAGCCAGCAACATATATATGGTTGACTAGATTAATGTAGTACTTGTTTTGCTTTGTTGTTGTGCGACGATGGCCTCGTTTGATTATACAAATAAAATAAAATGAAATGAGATGAGATGAGATGAGATGAGATGTTTTAAATAATAAGAAATAAAATATTATTATATATTAATTTTTTAATATTAATTTTGTATTAGAATTTAAAAAAGTTAAATTATTTATTATATTTTATATAAAGATTTAAAAAAATTATAATGATAAATTAAGATAAGATGAGATGATATTTTTGATTTTATGTAATCAATCCGAGACTGAAATCTTTTAACAACTTGCTTTGAACTAGTCCTTGTAAGGAAAGGAAGGGCAAAATGTCTTCGATGGAGCATCTATAATCATTTAGTAGTACCGTCCAGGTATGAACATGAAAGAACGTCAAACAAATTAGGCAATTGGGAGTTATAGTGGTGGTGCGATTGAGCCATGTTGTCAATGGTTTAATTATGAAAAATCATTGCCAAGGACTTGAGGGACGTCGCGGCGGATAGATTATATATGAGAGATTTTCTCCGGTGCAATTAATATTACATATGTCAATAATAATCACTAAATTAATTTTAAAAAAAATTAAACATCGATCGTGTGTTTTCAAATCGAGTAGTTTAATTGTTTTGATCAATGACGTAGGTCCGCTGTATTAATTAATTATTATATTTTATTTTTTGATAAGGGGGTGGGAGGTTTGAATTCAAATTTTTTTATTTGAAAAACCAGACTAGTTATATATACTATCAGACCATCAGTCTCTTGGCTAATTATTTATTATTTTAAACTATCTATTCATAATTCTTTTTTTTTTTTTAACATAAGAATAATAACTTCCATTAATAAAAGGAGATTACATATACTTATAAAGCTAAAGGACTTCAGAAAATTTTCCTTCTTATCCCAATCACAAGGTTTTATAAATGCTCATTTATCAAGTCTAGGTGAAGAATTGGACAACCTAAAAGTCTCCTCTCTAGTTTTTCTCTCAAGGTCTTCTCTTGGGAGAATTATAGAGGTGGCGTTTTGTCCCTGAGGTGGTGTTTCTAGTCTCGGTGGTGTTAGTTTTAGTATGGATGGTTTGCAAAATCAGTGGTGTAATCTGGGGCTGAGTGAGGAGGAGGATGCATCAATTGTGTTGGAGGATGTGGATGTTTCAGTGGTGAAGAGTAAGGGTGATCTGAGTTTGATAGGGAAAATATGGTGTGATAGACAATTGGAGAAGCAGGTGGTGGAGTCGACTATGGCAAGAATATGGAGGCTTAGCAAACCTGCTGTCTTGAAGGAAGTTGGCAGGAATGTGTTTGTGCTGAGTTTTGCAACTCACGCTGATAAGGAAAGAATTGAAGCAGGAAGGCCATGGTTCTTTGATGGCCAATTGTTTGTGATTATCCCATTTGATGGCATTACTCCAGTGTAGGCTTTGAAGTTTGATGCTGCACCTTTCTGGGTGCAATTCCACAATCTTCCTTTATTTGGTATGAATAAGGAGTATGGGGTCAAGTTGGGCGGATCTATTGGCAGTGTTTTAGATGTGGATGTTGATCATGATGAGGTAGGATGGGGCAGTTGCCTTAGAGTCAAGATTATGATTGATCTGAAAAAACCATTGGCTCGAGGAAGGACCTGCACAGTGCAAGGTACTAAAGTGTGGTGTCCTATTCAGTATGAGAAGCTCCCTAGATTTTGTTTCACTTGTGGTCGAGTCATACATGAAAATTCCACTTGTCAACTGGAACCTCAAGCAACTCCTCAGTTTAGTGCTTGGCTGCGGGTAGAGTCCAGTTTCAAGAGGAAATGGGAGTCATTGCAAGAGCATAACATCAAAGGTGGAGCCATGAACAATAGGGTGATGCAGGAGCAGAATAAGGTGGTGGCTGGTGGTGCAGTGGTGGCTGAGGCTACAACAGGTAACGGAAGTTCTTATTCATTGCACCATAATGAGGGGAGCATTCATTCAGGAATAAAGGAAGGTATGAAGACATCAGTTACTGAATGTAACAGTCAGCAGGATGTTTCTGATGTTATAACGCCTGCTGTGATTTTTGAATCTAAATTAATTACTGAAGATCATATACATAAAGTATGTGATAATGGGCTTTCCAATGGGCCTTTTGGGGCTGAATATGGGCTGTCTAATGCAAATGGAGGGGAGTGTGCAAAGCCTGTCCAATTATCTCGAGACCACCTAAATGTGTCCCACTGTGATCAAGCTCAACCACTGCAGAGAAGATGTACCAGAAGCATTTGGAAGAAAAGAGCCAGGACAACTTATCATGCCTCTACTGAGGAAGATGCCAAGAGGAAGAGATCATTGGTGGGGACTGATGATGCTGAAGTACTTGGAAGTGGACATAAAAGAGGTAAGTACACAGTTTTATCCACTGATGTTGATAAAGATTTTCTTTCTAGAAGAGGAAATAAACAATTGGGATCGGCAGAGGCTGTTCAACAGCCCTGCCGAGATCAATGAGTATCATAAGTTGGAATTCCCGTGGGCTTGGGAACCCATTGGGAATTCAAGTTTTATCTGACTTGGTCAGAAAAGAAGCCCTTGAGATTTTATTTTTACAAGAGACTAGAATGCATTCTCGAGCTATGGAATGGTTGAAGTTTAAGTTGGGTTTTTTTGGTTGTTTAGCTATAAGCAGTGAAGGGAGAAGTGGAGGAATAGCTTTATTTTGGAAGAAGAAATATAGTGTCAAAATTCAAAGCTTTTCAAAGTGCCATATTCATGCTGAGGTAACTGAGGAAGATGCAGTGGGTGACTCTTGGTGGCTGACTGGATTTTATGGTCAACCAGAAGTGAGTAGAAGGCATGAGTTATGGTCTTTGTTGAGGTCTCTAAAAGTTCATCTTGATATAGGTTGGATTATTTTGGGAGATTTCAATGAGATTATGAGCAATGCTGAGAAAAGTGGTGGTAGAGCCAAACCAGAAAGACAATTGCAGGCTTTTAGAGATGTGGTTGAGGAGTGTCAAGTGCATGATATGGGGTTTAGAGGCAGTCCTTTTACTTGGTGTAATGGGAGGGAAGAGGGACAGACAATTAGTGAGAGGCTGGATAGATGTTTTTCAAACTTGAAATGGCACTCTTATTATCCAATGGCTGTGGTCATTCATGGAATAGTGGCTTATTCAGACCATAAGCCTATTATTCTAAAGCTGTCAGATGAGGTGCAAGAGGGACCAAGAAGGAAATTGTTTCATTTTGAGGCAATGTGGATTGAAGATTCTGGATGTAAGCAAGTGGTAGATGGTGCTTGGAAAGCTGTTGAAGGGAGAAAGGAGCTTAGTACAGTTATGAAGAAGATTGAGTATTGCAGTGAAAAACTGTCACTTTGAAATCGAGCAAGCTTTGGCAATGTGCAAAGAAGTTTAAGGTTGGCTCAAGAAAAACTCAGAATGGCTCACCAGAATGACCCTTTATCACTGAATAGACAGCATATTCAACAAGCAAGAAAGGAGGTCCAACAATGGCTACAAAGAAGTGAAATAATGTGGAAACAAAGATCTAAGGTTATGTGGTTGGCTCAAGAAAAACTCAGAATGGCTCACCAGAATGACCCTTTATCACTGAATAGACAGCATATTCAACAAGCAAGAAAGGAGGTCCAACAATGGCTACAAAGAAGTGAAATAATGTGGAAACAAAGATCTAAGGTTATGTGGTTGGCTGAGGGAGATAGGAATTCTAAATTTTTCCATCATAAAGCATTCCAAAGGAAAAAGAAGAATTTCATTAAAGGGGTAAAAGATTCAACTGGAAGGTGGCAAGTTCATGAGGCCAGAGATAGAGTTATTAATGAGTATTTTCAGAATCTTTTTACAGCAGCTGAGGAACTAGGTAATATGGATTTCTTGCAATATTTGAATGGGAGAATTGATGCTCAGATGGTAGAATAACTTGATGTACCTTTCACAACTGAGGAAGTCAAGAGAGCTTAAGATGAAATGCATCCTACAAAAGCTCCTGGACCCGATGGAATGGCCTCTATCATTTATCAGAAATTCTGGTCTATTGTTGGTACTGATGTCACTGATGCAGTGCTTAAAGCTCTTAATACTGGCTCTTTCCCTTTGGAGATTAATCATACTTATATCACACTGATACCTAAGAAGAAACTACCAGAATTTGTTTCTGACTAGAGGCCCATCAGTTTGTGTAATGTCATTTATAAGTTAATCTCAAAGGTCTTAGCCAATAGACTAAAGTCAGTTTTGCCTATTGTTATTTCTCCATCACAGACAGCTTTTGTACCAGGAAGACTAATCACAAATAATGTTCTTGTGGCATATGAAATGGTGCATTTTTTAAGGAGGAAGAGGAGTGGTAAAGATGGATTCATGTCTCTAAAGCTGGATATGAGCAAGGCCTATGATCAAATCGAATGGAAGTATCTTGAGGAGGTGATGAGACAGATGGGGTTCAGCTCAAAATGGATTCAATTGCTGATGTTTTGTGTTACAACAGTCTCTTTTTCTGTCCTTGTAAATGGTGAACCTAAATGGCCAATTCAACCAACTCGTGGATTAAGACAAGGGGATCCCATCTCCCCATATCTATTCCTACTATGTACTGAGGGACTCATAACATTGCTGAACAAGGCAAATGTGCAACATCAGATTGAAGGCTTTCAAGTATGTAGAGGTGCTCCTAAGCTAAATCACCTACTGTTTGCAGATGATAGCATTCTATTATGCAGAGCTAATATGCAATCTTGCTTAGTTTTGCAACATAGACTTGATATCTATGAGAAAGCATCTGGACAGAAGGTCAATAGAGAAAAGACTTCAATGGTTTTCAGTCATAATGTACCTTCAGGCCCGAGAAGGGAGATCATGCAATTTTGGGGTGTTAATCACTTTCAGCAATATGAGAAATATCTTGGATTGCCACCTATGGTTGGAAGAGGAAAGTACCAAGCTTTTTCAGTGTTGAAGCATCGGGTATGGTCTAAATTGCAAGGGTGGAAGGAAAAACTTTTATCACAAGGAGGAAAAGAAGTGTTGCTGAAAGTTGTAGCTCTATCTATACCTACTTATACTATGAGCTGCTTCAAGTTGCCTAAGTCCCTATGTGCTGAACTTGAGAGGTTAATGGCAAGTTTTTGGTGGGGTCAGAAGCAAGATGAAAGAAAATTGAGCTGGATTAGTTGGAAGAGGATGTGTGAGGCAAAGATGGAAGGAGGTATGGGGTTTAGAAGTATTCAAATGTTTAATAAGGCCCTACTAGAAAAAGCAAGGGTGGAGGATTATGCATGAAGAATCTTCCCTTTTACATAAGATTTTTAAAGCAAGATACTTCCCAACATCTAGTTTTTTTTACTCAAGATTGGGTGTAAATCCTTCTTATGTATGGAGATGGAGGGTTGGCAATGGTCTATCCATTAATATTTGGTCTGATTATTGGTTACTAAAACAAAAGTTGCTATCCATGGTGGTTGATATTCCTCCTGAAGCAGGATTACAGAAAGTATCTTCTCTGATGATGCCAGGACAGAATAGCTAGGATGTTGAGAGGGTGAGAAGTGTTTTGCCACCAAGAGAAGCTACTAAAGTGTTAAGTATTCGATTGCCTATGGATAATATACCTGACATGCTTATATGGGAGCATGAGACAAGTGGAATTTTCAGTGTTAAAAGTGCATATGAATTTTTCAAGACCATTGAGCAAAATGGAGATGTGACTGGAAGTTCAAGAGCAGAAGATGAAAAATTATTATGGAAGCACTTATGGAAGATGCATGTTCCTCAAAGAGTTAAGGTTTTTGCACGAAGAATGTGTAAGAACATTCTTCCAACCTTTCAAAACCTGAAGACTCGAAAAGTGATACAAGAAGCTACTTGTTACTGCTGCCAAACAGAAGTAGAAGATTTACTTCATGCACTGATTTATTGTCCTGCTGTTGTTGATTGTTGGTCACAGGTATTCCCTTCTCTAATTCAAGTAACAGAAAGGAAGCAAATTATACAATTAGCCACTGCTGTAATCAGAAGAAGAAGAAGAAGAAGAACATGAGAGTTAGAGAAGTTTTTCCTACTTGCATGAGGGCTTTGGTATAGAAGGAATCAGAGTATATATGAAGGAAATATTCTATCAATTTAGCAAGTGATGGAGCATGCTTTTACCTTATACCAGGAACATAAAGCAACAATAGAAGCCACGAAGATCAAGCAAAAGTATAAGTGTCAATGGCAGCCTCCTCCAGAAGGTGTCTTGAAGTTAAACATTGATGGTGCTCTCTTTAGTGATCAATATAAAGCTGGTATAGGGGCTGTGTTGCGTGACAAGGAAGGGAAGGTTATATTTGCAACAAACAAACCTGAACCTGCTATAGCTGATCCTATGGAAATTGAACTTCTTGCTATGTTAAGGGGTTTGCAATTATGTGTGTCCCTTGGCATTATATCTCTTCAAGTGGAATCAGATTCTTTGTTAGCAGTTCAAGAGTTGGAGAAGGAAGGGTATTCTACTACCTTATGGGGTGGATTGATTAAAGAGGTTAACTCTTTGCTTCAAAAGTATCCAAATTGGTCCATTCACCATAAGGGAAGGGAAGCTAATGGAGTTGCTTATTGCTTGGCTCGGTTTGCATGGAATTTAGATGACATCTGTATTTGGTGGAACTCAATTCCAGATTGTATTTCCCAAGCTATTTGGGTTGATTCATCTTTGTAATGCTTGAGTTTAATGAATAAAAGTTATACTTTCCTATCAAAAAAATAAAATAAAAAAAGGACTCGAGAAAGAAAATTTGGAATATAATCCACCACATAGCGATATCATCTACATTTATCACATAACGTGCTAATTAAAACAATGAGCTGTCTTATTTCCTTAATATTAATAAAATATTATTATAAGATTAATTTCTTAATATTAATTTTGTATTAGAATTTGAAAAAGTTAAATTATTTATTATATTTTATATAGAGATTTAAAAAAATTGTAATGATGAATTGAGATGAGATGAGATGATATTTTTGATTTTATGTAACCTTAATCTTTTAACAACTTGCTTTGAACTGGTCCTCGTAAGGAAAGGGAGGGCAAAATGTCTTCGATGGAGCATCTATAATCATTTAGTAGTACCGTCCAGGTATGAACATGAAAGAACGTCAAACAAATTAGGCAATTAGGAGTTATACGTGGTAGTGCTATTGAGCCATGTTGTCAATGGTTTAATTATGAAAAATATATCATTGCCAAGGACTCTTAGATTATATATGAGAGATTTTCTACGGTGCAATTAATATTATATATGCCAATAATAATCACTAAATTAATTTAAAAAAAATTAAACATCGATAGTGTGTTTTCAAATCGAGTAGTTTAATTTTTTTGATCAATTACGTAGGTCTGTTGTATTAATTAATTATTATATTTTATTTTTTGATAAGGGGGTGGGAGGTTTGAATTCAATTTTTTTTTTATTTGAAGAATCGGATTAACTATATATACCATCAGACCATCAGTCTCTTAATTGGCTAATTATTTATTATTTTAAACTATCTATTCATAATTCTTTTTTTTAATATAAGAATAATAACTTCCATTAATAAAAGGAGTTTACATATATTTATAAAGCTAAAGGACTTGAGAAAGAAAATCTAGAATATAATCCACCACATAGCGATATCATCTACATTTATCGCATAACGTGCTAATTAAAATAATGAGCTGTCTTATTTCCTTTTCTATGTGCATAGACAAAATTACATTTAACAAAACGCGTGGAAAGTAACTTAATCTCTCGATGTAACAGCCCAAGCGGAGAATCTTCCATTGTATGATACTACAAAGCCTCGACTACTAACAAGCAATCTGATTCAACTTGAATGTTTGCAATGCTCATACTAGAACACAACGGTAGCCATCGAAAAGCAACATTAGTACTTCAATAACTTTTGGTTCCTTAACCTCTTGTTCAAGCTTAGTAGCTGCCATTAGAACTTTACCATGTTCATAACGTAAAATACAACCCATACCAGATTTGCATACCTCGCTAAAAACAGCCACATCAACATTTAGCTTTAATAAACCTACTGGTGGAGGTTTCCAACAAAAATGCTTTTTCAACTGAGCATTAGGATAAAATCTTACCTCTTTATAGTTTCTGAGCAAACTCATTGCATTGGCAGCAACATTTCTTGGACTTAGAATGATCTGAACATGTAACATTTTGTTACGCCTATACCAGAAACTAACTCCAATACTAAGAACATAGGCAACTTCTCACTTAGTACCCCTTTAGAAAGGGATAAAACAACATCATATATTCTCATATTATCAGCAAAGCTCATTTCTGGTATGATCTCCCTCCAAATACTTTGTAAATTGGCACAATTTATCAAAGCATGATTGAGATATTCACACTAGAAACCACAAAATCCACATTGAGAATAAGTTATCACTTTTGTCTATAACAAATTTTCTTTTTTGGGGAGTCCTTTGCAAGCACGCCATGTAAAAACTTTAATTTTACTGGGCACTGGCATCTTTCAAATCTGTCTCCATACAACCCTGGTAGTAATCTGTTAGTATCTACACCATGTGATCCCAACCTTGTTTTAAGAAACCTGTAGTAACTTTTCACGATAAAGACTCCATTTCTCTCATGAGCCCAGATTCGCCTATCACTATCTGCTCCTAGACAGATTACTACCTTGAGAATATTTTCCACCACATCTGGATTGAAGAGAGATCTCAGCTTGTGCATATCCCAACTTCTTGCATCAGCTTCAAAGAGAGTACTAACAGAATCTTCAATACTAGTGTCTGACTCAATCAAACCTTCTTAAAGAAGAGCCCCATTGTGACGCTCGTCCTTGTTGTGGACCTTTAGAAAATGGTTTTAAGAAAAACGACGGGAATTACCGTTAGTTTAAAACTTTTTCCTTCCATGCTAAGATATGAAAGACTCAATGTTCATAAAATAAAACGTGTTTCTTGATTTAAAGAGAATTATAGCAGAAAACATTAAACTTTATATTTAAAAGTCTTTCACACAAACATTGGGCCTAGGCTTCCGTGCTCTTCCCCTTAGGCCGTGTCCATTCTAATGCGTACTGTCTTGTCCCTCGGAGGGCACACATGAAAACTAAAATAAGTCGAAAACTCGTAAGTGTTACTTCATACATTTAAAATATATTAACATAAGTTTTCAGTCATGCATTCATCACTCCATACGTACTATATATAAGATATTCGTTCATTTAAAACATTTCGAGGCGAGGTTTTCTTGAAAATGATTTCTCTTTTGTAAAAAATTTCCCCACACCTCGTGCCTTCATTTCTTAAAAAGTCAGAGCATACATGCATTCTTTCTTAACATGCATACATTCTTTCTTATCACTTTTATTGGCCGTACACACTGTTACGCCTCGTGTGCGAGGGTTAGCGGTCTTCCTTTAGACCCAAACTCCACCCGTGGCAACAGGTTGAGAATCCCTTTTCAGTCAGGGAGCAGCACTAGGTGCACTACTAGTACTACTTACCCAGCATTGCAATCTGCCCATTCATTTGGTACCCATTCATTCATTCATTCATATGGCCGTTATGTATTTTCATACATTAAAGCATTCATTCATTCAGTCCTTTCTTTCATTCATCAGTCCATTTATTCATAATCGTCATTTAAAAGCATGAGCTTAAACATCATCTTTTAATGTATCATTTAAAACATCATCTTTCATAGAGACATTTTAAAACATCAGTTCATAAGGATATTTTAAAACACTTTCTTCACGTCGTTTAAAGCATAAGAGATAAGCATTAACATTTCTTTTCATGAAAATAAAGACAATAGATACTACTTATAGTCATCCATCACATGTATACACTTACATACCTCGAGTGCATAAAAAGGGACTGCCAAGAAGGGCCATTACATATATATACTTGAAGACTTATACTTTCTTAAAACATCGTTCGTGTCATTTTGTAAAGGAAAAGTATTTGATTTTCATTTCACAAAGCATCATAAAAGAAAAACATTTCATTTTCATTTTCATATCTTTAAAAAACTCTAGAAGAGTATGAACGTAATACTTACTTGGACTCCATTCCATACTCATTTCATGCAGGCCTTTCATGTGCATGTCAGATGACAACCTACATGCATACACAACCTTAGCGTCATTCTCAATCTAGTGCATAAGTAACTAAACTAGAAATATAACTACTCTTTACTTAAAACAGTCTCCTTCTTTCACGTGCCCATACATGTCCCTTACTATTCTAAAACCTTCGGAACCACTTACAGTCACTACCTCTTCCGAACTCAATGTTCTACGTCGAGTGCTCATCTACTAAAGTAAACTTCCATGATTCACCTTAGGGTTAAGATACTAAGACCTTCATCTTACTCTTCCTATTAACCGCATTCCGATGCATGACTCAGATTGACTAAGTCACACATCCCAATCATAGACGGTACACCTGTCACTTCTTTCACACATCCTAGCCCATACTAAATCCCCATTCTCATCCATACATGCCACATGAATTTAAGCCAACTCTGAGGCTTAAGCATCGTGTAACCATGTTTAGGATAGATTGCCCATTATATATGATAAATCTGTCCGGCACATGTGTCTCACCATATTCACATGTACTTTACCCCCTTATCACCTAAGATTAACTCATAGTCCGTTGAACGCCTGCTTGTATAAACAAGCTCCATACTCATATACCAACTTCTAATCAAACTCGGTCAGTAGGACTTTCCTACTTCTTGGCCATTTACAAGTTCAACCCAACACTTAACATGACAAGACCCATTCACACTACACTTCAGTCTCGTCACGTAGCTCAAGACTAATCCAAAGCTACATTGTGACACCCGGCACTACGGTATGGTCACATCACAACTACTTTGGGACAATGTTCCATAGTTCCCGACACTACACAACACGTTCTACCCTTCTCAGCTACGTCATCCAAACCTTCGTGACACACCATTTAGTGCATCACAACACCACATAGAGTATACTCCACATGAACACTCTTGCATCCACACTACACCATACACCATTACAATGCACACCACACGGTGCATTGCTACACAACATGGAGTATGCATCACGTGTACTCCCTTCACACTATGCTACACCACATCACTATTACAACACACACTTCACACCCACACTTCACAGCACACCCTACAACTACACCCAACACTTCACTACACAGCGAAATCCACAATCAACCAACTAAAATCTAACATAAATAACGAGGGAGAGAGAGTTATACCATCGTCGAGATTATCTCGTGCATTACTCATTACCCGACACATTTAAAGACGTCAGAAGAGTCGTACATGGTGGCTAAACTACGTACTGTGGCTGTTTGGTCTATTGAAGGTGGCTATAGGTGTGGATCTAATCGTAGGAGGGTTGGTTCATGGTTCTGGGGTGGTGGCCTCGTGGTGGTGTTGAGGTAGCACACAGCGGAGGCACGGTGGTGTTGGTGGTGGTGGAGGTTGTAAATGGTCCAATTGAGAAATGGAGGTGGCACGGTGTCCTACGGCAACGGATTTGGCCAAATGGGTGGAGAGGACTCGTGGGAGAGTGAGAGGGCATGAGAGAGATGGAGGGCTTAGCTGGCACATAGGAGCTTGGGGAGGAGTCGTGGTGGTTAGGGGAGGTGCTTAGTGGGGCTAGAACCTAAGCATGGTAGCGCATTGTGGAGAGAAATGGGTTTCACCCATTTCGGTTGGGCGACCACAGGAGGAAAGAGAGGGCTGCATGGGGCTTGGGTTCCATGGTGGAGGCTCGTCGGCGTAAGGGGGAGACACTGATGGTGGTGGTGAGGTTGGGCGGCACACAGTAGCATTAGGCTGAGCTAGATGAAGAGCCGAGTGGAGAGAAGGGGTCGTTGTGCATGAGCTAAATGAGAGGGAGGAGAGAGAGGGAGAGAGAGGGAGAGAGAGGAAATAAGGGAAAAAACTAGGGGTTTGGACATTTCATCTAGACCCTACATCTTAGGATCTCCAAAACAATCTAACGGCAGAGAATTGAAACAATGATTTGAAAATGCGTAAACATTAATTTAATTGAAAACATAAAGAGGAGTTAAGATAAGATATTATTTTAACTAAAATTTCATTTATAAAATACAATCTTCATCCTTATTTAAATGACGAAGTTTTGCTAATTATTTTAAGAGAATAAAACTATTTAAATAAATTAGAGTTTTTAACATAAATTTAAATCTTATAATATTTTTAAATGACTAAAATCATTTAAATAAAATGATTTTCTAAAATTATGATATTTTTTGAGCTCTTCAAAAACATTATAATTGTCTTATTTAAAATCAGGCTTGGTTCAATAACACTGGAAATATGCCATATAAACATTTCTAGGATATTTAAAAATATTCAAAGACTTTAAAACACTGGGTTTGCTTTAAAATCGCTTGATATCTTTAAAAATATGCCATCGGGGTTCGGCGCGTAAAATAAGACTCATGACCATAAGTGAGAGAAGGAGCGGGATATTACACCCATGCCTTGGAATCCACTAATCAGACCATATTCTAGTTATTTTTCCATCACCAATCCTCCATCTACACCCTTCAAGCATCCATTTCTTTGCTTCCCATTTTCCCCTCTAAGTGTAAGATGGACTCCTTCTTAACCCAGCTTGTGCAAAAGTGGAATTAGGAAAATATTTTGACTTAAACAACCTGAATATGAGATAATTATCATTTTGCAGCAATCTCCAACCTTTTTTTTTTTTTTTTGCCAAAAGTGCTAAATTAAATAACCTGAATTCTTTAAACCCCATTCCTCCACAAGACTTTGTCTCACACATTCGAGACCAACTCACCCAATGAATCTTCATTTCTTCTCCTTTTTGTCCTCACCAAAATTTCAACATTAATCCCTCCAAATCAGAGCAAAATGAAGAAGGAAACAAAAAATAGCTCATGGAATAGGAAGGGATTGAGAGTGCCACATGGAATAGGAAGGGATTGAGAGTGCCACTGATTTTAAAAGCACTTCATTCCCCCTTGAGATAATAACTTTTCTTTCCAACAT
This sequence comes from Carya cathayensis, assembly GCA_011037825.1. Classification (NCBI taxonomy): domain Eukaryota; kingdom Viridiplantae; phylum Streptophyta; class Magnoliopsida; order Fagales; family Juglandaceae; genus Carya; species Carya cathayensis. Next base: position 1,483,932 of record QGSO01000164.1, on the reverse strand, counting down.
TGAAACTTTTCCCAAACTTTTTGTTTTATAGAGTGAAAAGTTCTATGCCTAAACCTACCCACAAAAGGAGAAAGTTCTAGGTATCATTCATATTGCTTAATCACACTATTTCCCCAAACTTGTTTTATTTTATTTCTAACTTCTCTTTAAACATTGCTATTGAATACCATAGTTATCTTCTCCTTGTTGATTCTCTAACCTGAAATAGATTCATATCTATTGAGAATAGCCTGCACTCTTCTGTTTTCCCCTACCTTAGCCTTACAAAAAATAACATTATCATCATAAAAGGGCAGATGATTAATGTTTGGAGCAAATGATTAACCCTGCTTCTTTTAATAATGTAATCAAACCTTTGGTACGAAGAAGAAATAAATAGGGGGACAAAGGGCCCCCTTGCCTCAATCCTCTAATTGGATTTACAGGGCCTTTTGGATCACCATTGATTAGTACTAGATAAGAAGCAGAGCTGACACAATACATTTTCAAGTTAATGAGTTGAACCCCATCACCTCCATTACTAACTTAATAAAGCTCCATTCAACTATGTCATACGCCTTACTCATGTCTAATCCCTTCTTTCCTTTTTTTTTTTTTTCTTTCTTTTGAGGTAATGCACTAACTCATAAGCAATTAGAACATTATCTATAATCATACAACTATGAACAAATGCACTTTGGCTCTCCCCAATAACAAAGATTGTGCCCTACGCCTACCCTGTAAAGGGATTCTCCAGTGAAGCCATCTAACCGGTGGTCTCTATTGCACTGCCATTTATAGCCGACCAGGGGATGCACACAGTGAAAACAATGATTGACTTCCTGGTTGTCAAAGCTCCATCGTCTTACAGTGCCATTTTGGGCCACCCGACCCTGAATGGCTTGAAGGTTGTCACTTCCACCAACCATCTTCACGGATGTGGGAGAGGTTCGTGGCGAGCACATTTTGGCACGAGAATGTTATATGAAGGAACTCAAAACAGCAGTAGCTGACGTATTTGTTACAGAAAATAAGAAGGGAGGACCCCCACCTCCTTCACTTATCATAGGCGACCAAGAAAGTGAAGCTAGGAGTAGTTTAGAACAGGTGGAGGCAAATGAGCCCTAGAGATGATAACATTACATCCAGATTGACCAAGCGCCAAAACCCGAGTAGGAATGAGACTCCCTCTAGAGTATAGGGAGGTGTTAAAACAACTATTGATCAAATATAGAGATGTATTCGCTTTGAGTCATGAAGACATGCCAGGATTTGACAATAGTGTCATAGAGCACAAGTTGTGCGTCGATCTGGCGATGAAGAAAGTACGCCAAAAAAGAAGCATGTTCAGTGTAGAGAAATGCATGGCCATAGCCGAGGAGATAGATTGCCTTATGGCCATAGGTTTTATAAGGGAAGCCTATTACCCTAAGTGGCTATCCAATGTGGTGCTAGTTAAGAAGGCGAATGGAAAATGAAGGGTGTGTGTAGACTTCACCGGCCTAAACAAAATTTGCCTAAAGGATGGTTTTCCCCCACCGCAAATCAACGTTATTGTCGATGCCTCGGCAGGGCATCACATGTTGAGCTTTATGGATACTTATTTAGGGTACAATCAAATATGCATGAACCAGTCTGACGATGCAAAGACCACGTTTATTACCGACAAAAGTCTTTATTGCTATCGAGTAATGCCTTTCGGATTGAAGAATGCTAGGGTGACTTATCAAAGTCTCATCAATCGATGTTTTAAAAGTAGATTGCTAGGACTATGGAAGTGTATGCCAACGATTTGCTAGTAAAAAGTAAAGAAATTGCCTGAGACTTAGCAGATCTGATAGAATCTTTTGCAGTACTCTGCAGGAATAAGATGAAATCGAACACATCAAAATGTGCTTCTAGGGTGGACTCTGGAAGATTCCCAGACTTTATTGTGTCCGAAAGAGGCATCAAGACAAACACTAAGAAGATTAGCGCCATCTTGAATATGAGGTTGCCACAAAACATCAACGAAACCCAAAAGCTAGCAGGTAGAGTGGCAGCCTTGAATAGGTTTGTTTCTAGATCTACGAACAAGTGCCTCCCATTCTTTAGGGTTCTACGGAAGATATATCCATGGAATGGAGAATTTGATCAGTCTTTCTAGGAGCTGAAGCAATACTTGTCTAACCCACCTCTGTTTCAGCAGCCTAGTCAGGGAGAAGTCTTGCATGTTTACTTGGCAGTATTCCACCAAGCCATCTCCGCAGTCCTGGTCAAACAAGAGGGGGCGACACAGGCTCCAATATACTACATAAGCTGCACCTTGAAAGGTGCCAAGACTAGATACCCACGTATAGAGATGTTAGCATTCAATTTAGTGATAGCTGCCAGGAGGTTACACCCATATTTCTAGGCTCACCCTATGAAGGTCTTAACGAAATACCCCCTTAGGAGGATACTACAGAAGCTAGACAGTTCAAGAAGGTTGGTTGGGTGGCCTGTTGAGTTTAGTGAATTTGATATCAATTATATGCCTAGGAGCGCAGTAAAAGGACAAGTTTTGGCAAACTTTGTTATTGAATTCACAGGATTCCCTATGGAAGAAGCAGCCGCCCCCCTTAGGAAACCATGGATAGTCTTCATTGACGCATCTGCCTGTCAAGCAAGAGGAGGAATAGGGATTCATAAAATTGGCGAGGAAGAAAAAGAGCACTACTACATGGTGACACTGACATTCAAAACCAAAAATATTGAAGTTGAATACGATGCCTTTATAGCAGTCATTTTAGTCGTGAGAGCTCTAGAGGCATCAAAGTTGAAGTGAAGGTGGATTCCCAAATAGTGGTTAACCAAGTAACAGGAGCTTATGCCATGAAAGGAGAGAAGTTGAAGAAGTATCTGCACTGGGTGTTGGAGAGACACGACAAGTTTTCCTATTTCAATATCGAGTAGATACCAAGGAAGGAAAACTCAATAGTAAACAGATTAGCTAGAGCCACCTTAGAGATGGATGAAACAAATTTACCTTGGGAGGTACAGAGGAGAGTGATAAAAATCCTAGTAGAAGGGCCACAGGTAAACCAAACAGGACCTATAGAGCTAGAGTGGGCCAAAGAGATAGTAGAGTACATAGACATCAGAAAACTCCTAGAAGAGAAAGGAGTAAAGAAGATAAAAAGGAGGGAGTTACGGTTCATAAGGATTGAAGGAATCCTGTACAATAAAGGATTTGCCGCCCTGTTATTACGATGCACCTGAGGAAGCCCAATATGTCTTGGCAAAAGTTCATGAAGGAATTTGCAGTAACCACTCTACTGGAAAGGCTTTGGCAAGAAGAGTTGTTAAGGCGGGATACTACTAGCCCAACACCCTTAGGGATGCCAAGGAGTTCGCAAAGAAGTGCACCAAATGCCAAATCTACATCCCCTTACCACATTGTCCACTCGAAAAGCTGTTGTCTATCACTTCCCCTTGGCCGTTTGCACAATGAGGGGTGGATCTAGTGGGTCCTTTCCCATCAGAAAGAGAGGTGTGAAATTTATAGTCATCACCATGGACTATTTTACGAAATGAGCAGAGGCAGAATCCTTGGTAACCATAACAGCAAAAAGTATTACTAAGTCCCTAAGGAAAAACATTATCTATAGATTTGGAATCCTCAAAGCATATCTCTGACAATGGGAAGCAGTTTGATTTAGAATATTATAGAGAATGATGCAAAGAATTGAGAATTCAATCCAAGTACTCATCACCAGGACACCCCCAAGCCAACGGACAGGCCAATGAGATAAACAAATCCCTACTTGGGATTTTAAAAAAGAGACTCTTATACAAGAAAGGATAATGGGTGGAAGAACTTCCAAGGGTGCTATGGGCCTACAAGATAATAGACCCGCGGTGGAGTGAATAGGTGTCTAGGTCAACTGACCCCACGACTCCCTTAACTCATTAAAGTCGAGTCCAAAGACTTACGGTAGAGTGAATGGGTGTAGAGGTCAAAAGACCCCACAACCCCCCCTTTACATCAAAGTACAGTGCAAAGACTCGTGGTGGAGTGAATGAGTGTGGAGGTCAAGAGACCGCATGACTCCCTTTAACCCACCAAAGTCGAGTCCAAAGACTTACAATCAAGTTAATGGGCATAGAGGTCAAGAGACCCCATGACCCCCTTTAACCCATCAAAGTCAAGTCCAAAGATTCGGGATGAAGTGAATAAGCATCGCAGTAAAGAGACCTAGAATCCCTATTAACCCATCAAAGTCGAGTCCAAAGACTCGCAGTGAAGTGAATGGACGTGGAGGTCAAGAGACCCCACGAGCCCTCTTTAACCTATCAAAGTCGAGTCCAAAGACTCAAGATGGAGTGAATGGGTGTGGAGGTCAAGGGACCCCATGACCCCCGTTAATCCTCCAAAGACTCGCGGTTGAGTGAATAGGAATGGAGGTCAAAGACCCCAAGACCCCTAACCCATCAAAGTCTAGCCCAAAGACTCGAGGAGGAGTGAATGGGCGTGAAGGTCAAAAGGCCCCACGACCCCCCTTAACCCATCAAAGGCAAGTCCAAAGACTCAAGGTAGAGTGAATGGGCGTAAAGGTCAAGACACCCCATGACCCCTCTTAACTCACCAAAGTCAAGTCCAAAGATTCATAGTGGACTAAATGTGGAGGTCAATAAACCCCACGACCCCCCATAACCCATCAAAGTTGAGTCCAAATACTCTTTATGGATTGAATGGGTCTGGAGGAAAAGACACTCCACGACCCCCCTTAACCCACCAAAGTCGAGTCCAAATACTCAAGATGAAGTGAATGGGCGTGATGGTCAAGAGATCTAAAGCCCCACTTAACCCATCAAAGTTGAGTCCAAAGACTCACGGTAGAGTGAATGGTGTAGAGTTCAAGAGATGACTCCCCTTTAACCCATCAATTTTCAAAGACTCGAGGAGGAGTGAATGGGTGTGCAGGTCAAGAGACCCCATGACCCCCTTTAACCCACCGAAGTCGAGTCCAAAAACTCACGTTGGAGTGAATAGGCGTGGAGATCACGAGACCCTATGACCCCCCGTTAACCCATCAAAGTTGAGTCTAAAGACTCACGGTGGAGTGAATGGGTGTTGAGGTCAAGAGACCTTAAGACCCCCGTTAACCCAACAAAGTCGAGTCAAAAGATTCCTAGTGGACTGAATAGGTATGGAAGTCAAGAGACTTCACAACTCCCCATAACCAACAAAGTCGAGTCCAAATTCTCACATGGAGGTCAAGAGACCCCATGACCCCCTGTAATCCATCAGAATCAAGTTCAAAGACTCGAGGAGGAGTGAATGGGCATGGAGGTCAAAAGGTGCCACAACCCCAAGTTAAGTCCAAAAACTTAAGATGGAGTGGATGGGCATGGAGGTCAAGAGACCTCACAATCCCCCTTAACTCACCAAAGTCGAGTCTAAAGACTCGTAGTGGACTAAATGGGCATGGAGGTCAATAGAGCCAATGACCCCCCCTTAACCCATCATAATCGAGTCTAAAGACTCTCGGTGGAGTGAATGGGCATGGAGGTCAAGAGACCTCACAACCTTCCCCTTAACCCATCAAAGTCAAGTCCAAAAATTAGCAGTGGTGTGAATGGGCATGGAGGTCAAAAAGCGCCACAACCCCCCTAACCCATTAAAGTTAAGTCCAAAAACTTAAGGTGGAGTGAATGGGCGTAGAGGTCAAGAGACCCCACAATCCCCCTTAACTCACCAAAGTCAGAGTCCAAAGACTCGTAGTGGACTAAATGGGCGTGGAGGTCAAGAGACCCAACGACCCCCCCTTAACCCATCATAATTGAGTTTAAAGACTCTCGGTGGAGTGAATGGGCATAGAGGTCAAGAGACCTCACAACCTTCCCCTCCCTTAACCCATCAATGTCAAGTCCAAAAATTGGCAGTGGAGTGAATGGGCATGGAGGTCAAAAGGCGACACGATCCCCATTAACCCATCAAAGTTAAGTCCAAAAACTTAAGGTGGTGTGAATGGGCGTGGAGGTCAAGAGACCCCACAATCCCCCTTAACTCACCAAAGTCAGAGTCCAAAGACTCGTAGTGGACTAAATGGGTGTGGAGGTCAAGAGACCCAACGACCCCCCCTTAACCCATCATAATCGAGTCTAAAGACTCTCGGTGGAGTGAATGGGCATGAAGGTCAAGAGACCTCACAACCTTCCCATCCCTTAACCCATCAAAGTCAAGTCCAAAAACTTGCAGTGGAGTAAATGGGCATGGTGGTCAAGAAACCCCATTACCGCCCGTTAATCCAATAAAATTGAGTCTAAAGACTTACAATGGAGTGAATGAGAGTGGAGGTTAAGAGACCCCTTAACCATTAGCCGTGTATCAAAAATGCAAAAGAAGGCTAAGCCAAGAGACAAAACAACAAAAGGAGAGCACAAATGGATGGTTGTCACATAGACAGCCATTGTCCAAAGTATTGCTTGAATACTAAAAAAATAAAAATAAAAAATCTTCAGGAAGGTCCAGCCACCCGAGGGTTCAATGGTGAAGGCACTGATAAGAAAGAGTTAGGCATAGTATTACACCCCAAAGCGTCCACAAACTAGCATGAAACCTCATCAGGTTTTAAGGCTTCAAAGTCAGTCCGAGGATGCACCAGCAAGAGAGATCATAAATGGCCCATGCCAGCCCCATATCCATACCTAAAGGCCTAATCCCTAACGGCCTTGGCTGCCACCAGTTGTGGAGACAAATAGAACAATTCACTCCTTGAAGTAGCCAATTCTGATTCTAGCTACAATAGTCGGTTCCCTACTTCTTCACTTTTGTGTCTAGGTGTTGTAGGGATTTGTTCATTTTATCCTGTTTGGCGTTCACTTCTTCCCTATCCTTCTTGTAGGCGATTTGCTTGTTGCATAGCTCCTCGTAGGATCCCTTCATCTTTGACAGCTCAAGGCCAAATTGCCTGTGAGCCTCCTCATATGATGTCTTCACTTTTGAAAGCTCCAGGACAAGTTGCCTATGAGTTTCTTCAGAAGAAGCCAATGCTTGGGTGAGCTTTGAGCATCATTGCTCGATGATAGCCAACAACTATTCAGAGGAGTTCAACTCCCCACTCGCACAAGACAACTGGGCGCGAGCAAAATCACGCTCAGACTCCTCCAATTGCAATGCAAAGCTATTATGCACATTGGTAGACTTTGCGTGAAGTAGATCACTATAGAGCTCAAATGCTTCGTCACAAAAGAGCTCGAGGTTGCTCTCCAGGGAGCTAATTTAACCATTAAACTACTCTAGGCAAGACTCCACCTTAGTTTTCTCGGCCTATTGACGACCAAGTTCCCTCTTAGCCTAGAATAGAAACATTCACTTGGCACAAACTTCTGACTCCAATGTGGTGTGATCAGCCACAATCCAAGCCGCCAGGTCATTCACACCCTACAAGACACAATGATACGATAAGGCAAAGGGTAAAATAAAATTCAAGTAAGCTAGCAATGTCATATCGAAGACAGAAAACTTATCAAATGATGAATCATTTCCACTACTGCTCCATCTGAGGGAGGGGACTATAGGTGAGAAGGCCCCTTAACCCCTCCTATTGTAGCTTATTGGCTGTCGATATGGGGTCTTCGCAAAGAATGCATCAGGGGCATAGAGAAGGTGACTGGAACTTCTCCCTCATGTATAGACACGCCCTTGTCCATGGGGTTGACAAACTCAAAGCTACTAACAGGGCTGCCATCTATTCCATCTCCTCTATCCACTTCACCCTCCCTGGACGACCCACCCCCTTCCCTAGGGGTTGAGGAATCAACGTCACCACCAAAGGAGAAAAGGGAAAGGGAGGCAATGGAAACTCTTTCAGGGTCTATAAAAGGGGTCTCATCCCTGAGATGTTCGTAGGAAGGGAGGTTAGATTGGAATCTTTGTCCCCACGGTCATCAGTGTTGCCCTCCACAGACAGAGGGTCCATTGCATAACTCTGAGTGCCACCATCAGTAGGAGTAACAACTTTGGGTGCCACGACCCTAACAATGCCAATAGAAAAGGCGTCATATATGTCAAACCAAACTCATCGGCGCTTCGGTGAACTCGAGGAAAAAAGAGAAGGGAACTTGAAAGGGGGCATACCTATTAAGTCTGACCCTTGGGAGGATGATCAAAGTCAAAGATCATGATCAGGTCAGCGATGGCTTGGCCAATGAGCCCATCAAGGTGACCAAGCTCGGGAGACACAGACGGTGACATGTGGGTATGAGAAGCAGAGGTCTTCCCACACCCCGTAGTCAAATTAACGCCAGAATCAATGGTCACTTCTAGCTCAACCACATTAACAACACCCTCAACATCTTCAGTAGAGTGAGTAGTGAGTGTCTCACCCTCAATATGGTGGGGATGTTTTTTAAGAGTCTCAGAAGGTGGGGAAGCTAGCATTTTCTTAGAACAAGGCGTTACAACCTTCAATTTATACCCCCTAACATGTGAACGATCAGGCACAATAAGGGATTTGTCAATGTTGGTAGGGGTTAAGGGGTTCTTAGTCCACAGGGAATCCTCATTATCTTGGGCTCATTTGAGGACTATATTGACACGAGAACATTCTCCATTAGTTAAGTCCATAAGGATCTTCTTGTCATCGGGAACCCTTTCCCAATTAGCCTAAATGGGAAAGTTCCAAACGACCATCTCAGAGGTTGGAAATTCCTAGTCACAACCAGTAATAAGGAAAATTTTCTTTTGCACTATTTGGCATTCGAGTGGCGACTTTCAAATTCCACCGAACATTGTGTGCAGATACGAAAGCTACAAATATTACCTAACAAACATTTCACAAAGTAGAAATACATGAACTTGCAAACGGTCAAGTAGGGATACATCTCCCCCAGAGGTTCAAGAATCATGTGGAACACCACACAGGAGCATAAAAGTACATGCCAAGCATGTGAATTAAGTTGGGCTGGAGCTAATCTTAGGAAATCAAGGACATCATGAATGGGGCGGTAGAATGGCAGGCGTAAACCTTGCGTTAGGGCACAAACTGGATGAGCAACTCTCCCCGAGAAACCTTTCCTCGTCAACGGCACCTTTCGAGGGAAGGTTGAGAACCATGGTATTAGCGATGCGATACAAAGACCTCAGCCTCATCAAACCTTGAGAGATGAGAGTAAAGCGCCATTTGAATCCCTCAAAGACAGGTAGGGTTTGACCAGCAGAAGATTCGGGCGTAAAAGTAGAGGAAACAATTGGCAGGGCTTGGGCAAAAGCACGGCTGGGGGTACGAGAAGAACCACACTGAGCCATTACTTTGTATAATAGAAAAGACAAGATTAAAAATGGAGAAGGGTTGCTGTTGAGAAACTTGAGAAGAAGAAAGGTCAAAGAAGAGAAAATCAAACAAGAAGAGGAAATGACACAAGAAGAGGTAAGAACGAGAGACAGAAAAATAAGCAATGATGAGGGGATTCTTGGGAAGACAAAAGGGTGGCAGCACCGTTAGCAATTGTTTTTAAATAAAAGAATAGAAAATGCGAGAATAGTTATAGTTGACATGGGCCACATAATTGGAGATTAAATTTTCCAAAGCCCACACCTCAGTTAGCAAATTCCCAGTGGGGTAAAAGTAGTAATGATCCCAAGAATTGTCCACCTATTTCAAAGTGGTCGGGTAGAGAGAGCACGAATTAATAGATTTTGCACTTACGAGCAAGGAGGAAATTATCCCCCAAAGGGATAAGCCCATATGCTGGAAGGCCTAAGTATGCGCCCTCAAGAGTCATGCCTAGTTCTTTGGAATGAGGGCTACAAGACCAAGGATTCAACTAGCAGACGCGTAAAGGATAATGGGGTGAAGAGATAACACCTCCATCTTATTAGGAAGATTATCCTACCAGTATATTCAAAGTGATCAAGGATAGAAGTGAAGGGTAGTACTTATCATCGCTTTCATGGTCCTATAAATAGCACCTAAAGGTAATGCATAACTTTCATTCAGATATGCAAATTGAGACCACTTCTCTCTAACTTAGACATTGGAGTCCCATTGGGCATCCCCTGCCACCATCTTATCTGTTGCAGGTCAGCAGTTGTTGATATAAAACGCGTCCTTAACAAGTATTGTCCTAGTATCAACATGAAAGAACGTCAAACAAATTAGGAGGAGTGGTGCTATTGGGCCATGTTGTCTCACTACAACACAATTGAGTTTTTGTGACAGTTTTGAATTTGTGATAGTTTTGAATTTGTGATAGTCTTGAAACTGTCACAAAAAATATTTTTCTGTGATGTTTTAAGAAAATAGTCACTAATGGTATCACAAATTATAATAGTGTTTCGTTTGAACGTATCATGTATGTTCGAACGTTAAGCCTACTTACGTGCGAACTTGTATGTTAGAATGTATAGACTAATCGCTCAAACATTTTGTTATATAGTTCGAATGATTTGGTTTATGTTCAAATGATAGCCAATAATATTTGAACGTTAATTGTTTTAAAATTAAACATGGAATTTCAAATTAAAAATATTGAGAATTGAAATACAAAAACACTATATATATATTAATTGATATTGTTCATTACATAAGGACTAGAATAAGAAATATATTAAAATATAAATACAAAATACGATAAAAGTGTAGCAAAGTTTAGTACATGTTGTTTATAAATGTATGAAATTTCTAAGACTGTGTTGACATTTTCATTTATGATATCTAAACGATGGCCAACCTATTGAGGTGATACTCTGCTATATTGACATGATCTATCAGTCGATATGCACAGTAATATCTGAGACCATCACATCAATCCAAGCAGGGCACACATCCCCTACAGATGTATCCATCAGTGGCTAACTAGCACTCCCACTATAGGGAGCAACACCAGCCCTAGACTGGGTCGGTGAAACAAGATTTGCTATTGGTCAAGGCTTACGCTGAGCACGCCCCTTTCTTTGTCCAATGCTCCGACATTATGAGGTCATGTAACAGCCCGCTAGAAATTCAATGGTGGAATTTCTATAGACATTAGAAATCTCGTGAAAACCCCATAAGTTTTTACGAATCGGCTAATCGCATAAGCTCTAGTATGTCAACATAATTAGTTTTATCACTCACTATGGTGCCAGAAATGTGATTTTATTTGTTTGAGGTAGTTAGAAGTGTCAGATTACGTTATAGTTTACGCCACTAGACTCAGTTGAATATTTAGGATTTTTCAGTACTAAGTTTATTATGCACTTTTTCGGAGTGAATAGTAACCTCGATAAGCGTACTAAGTGCAGTGGTTTCAAAATCACAGTGTGAAATGTCCAAATTAGGTTAGAGAAGTTTTATTTGGACACTTGGCAAGATCTTAACCACACATAATGAATAGTATTAGATACTTGGCACAAAGAGAAACCATTAGATGGATTTGTGAAGGAAATCAATGTGTGAGATCATGCCACCTAAGCAAAACAGTTTTTTTTCATCTGATCAACCAAATTGAGTTAGATGAAGAGGGTTTCAACCCTAGTAAAACCCTAAATGGTTGGAATCCTTTTGAAACCCCAAAAACTTGGTTGAAACCGAAACCCTAAACGGTTTCCCCAAACCCTAAAGTTGGCATTCAAACCCTTTTTGATCCAATTTCTAGTATTGTGTTTAATCACTTGATTAAATCACTTTCACATGCTATTAATTTCTCAAATTCCTATTATGACATCTTTATCCAACATTTTAAACCTTAGAAATTTGATTGGGCCAAGAAAAATTGGATTTGGGCTTGATAGCATCTCAAACCCTAACCAAACCCCCTTTAAACCCCAAATTGAAGCCCACTTGGTTGAGGCCCACTAAGGCCCACTAAAGCCCACGAATTTTGGCCACCTTGGCATAGCTTCTTGGAGAAATTTCCTCCCCCACTTGGCAGACCATTCATTGCATCAAGTTGCACTCATTAATATGGAGGAACCCACCCCATCAAGTCCCATGTCTCATAGCCTTTGTAAGTTGTCTTTTGCCCCCCACTATCCTCTACATTATGTCACATGTCTACACCTCCACTCAATGATCATTAAGGTCCAAATATTCTCCCTACAGAAGTCTTGAGTCGTGCAAGACACACTTACTTCACTTTAATCATTTCTTCACCCCGTTCTTAGAGAGAAACCCAAAAGAGCTCTCTCGGGCAGATTTCTGGGTCTTTTTGCGTGGAGTTTTTCGACCCTTTGTAAGTATTTTCACACGATGACTCCTTCATAAAAGTTGTTCCTCTTTGAGTCTAGTTTCCGTAGATGTATTTTTCGTATCATTCCATGGTCATTTGGTCGGTCAAAAGTATTTTTAACCATGGAAAGGTCATTCTGGGCGTGAATCTGGAGAGTGTGTTATGTTTTGGAGTTTTTGACCAAGCTAATGGATATATCTTGGTCCGAAAATTTTATGGAGTGTTCTTAGAATGTGTTTAAGAGTTTTCATTGAGGTTTTGTTGCATGAATAAAGATTTTGATGATAGATTTTATTAGATCTAGAAACATGAAAACTGGAAGTGACAAAACAGTTTTTATTTGGATAAAGTTTGAATATTTTGAGGTTTGATCTTACTCTAAAGGCTTTGATATTTTTATATGATGATCCTAAGTCTCTTATTTTCATGTTAGGATGTTATTTTGGAGATATTTAGTATTAGTTTCAAAGATATGATTTTTCTATGCAAGAGAATTTCGGTTAGGCCTAAGATTTGATGTTTTTAGGTTAGATCCATGTTTTATTGGGTTTTAGCCATGTGATTTTAATTTTGATGGTTGGATATTCTTTAGGACACGTTTTTAAACCATGTGATACTTTATTTCAAAGATCTCACCTTCTTAAGCCATTGATCAAGAGATTTATCAAAGCTAGTTAAGAAAAAGTTTCTGTTTTTGGACTAAGTGTAAAATCAAAAACTCCAAGTGTTATTTTTGTGATTTTGGTGACTTTAGTTTGATGATTTAAAGCATGGTTTATCTGAGGATGATGTTATGAATATGTTAGAAGTAAGATTAGATTTTTTGGAATTCTTGGAGATGTTTTGATTTAAGGACAAAGCTTGTGATTCAAGTGTTTTGATCTTTTTACAAAAAAGTTTGGTGTTGATTATTAGCTTTTTCTAAATGGATGTTTCAAGTATGGTTTTAAACTTAGGATTGGAAGATGTTTGTTGTAAAATTTTGGTTTAAGCATGAGTTTTGAAGTTGGAAGGAATTGTAACAAAAATCAAGAGAAATGGCCTATGGATGTTTCGGCCATAGTGTGTTTTCCATAGTGTTGTTTTGTTTTAAATTTTTTTCTGAGTTGATATTTGAGTTTAGAACAAAATTTACATGAGGAATGTAAATTTTGGAAATTTTTGGAGTTAGGATATGAAATCCTTAAGTTATGGGTAAAATGGTCGTTTTCCCACATGTAGAGGGTAAAATGATAATTTTACTCTAAGATAACTTGTTTCCATGTTTCTAATTGTTAGTAATTAAATTTCTAACTTTTAGAATGACCTTTTACAGTTTCTCGTATATCGCACTTTATTCTCGTAGAACGTGACAATCGAGGTAAGTTAGCCTCTAACTTACTATCAGTTTATTGTGTATGTGTGATGGGTAAGAGAACTACAATTTATGTATGTATGTTATCGTATATGCCATGTCATGCTATGTCATTACATGTTTATCTGCTACGTATGATTTAATCTCTCATGAATAATTATCTGTTACATAATCTTTTCTATCATACAATGATGTATGTTATAAGTATGCCATGTTAAGTATGCCATGAAATGTTATGATTAAATCATATTGTGTCATTTACAAGTATACGCCATGTTAGAAAAGTATATGATATTAATTAATATCTCATGCATTAAGAAAGATAAGACATGTTATGTTACGTATAATACGTGGGGCCACAACAACTGTGGAGTACGTATTATATTTTATGTTACGTGAATACGTGGGGCCACAACAACTGTGGAGTACGTATTATATTTAATGTTACGTATATACGTGGGGCCACAACAACTGTGGAGTACGTATTATATTTTTATGTTACGTGTATACGTGGGGCCACAACAACTGTGGAGTACGTATTATTTTTTATGTTACGTGTATACGTGGGGCCACAACAACTGTGGAGTACGTATTATATTTTATGTTACGTGTATACGTGGGGCCACAACAACTGTGGAGCATGAAGTATGGGGCCACAACAACTGTGGAGCATACACTACGTGAGACACAGCAATTGTGACACGTAGAATACGTGGGGCCACAACAACTGTGGAGTACGTATTAAGTCAAGTTTCAGATCAAGTGCATGATAAGTCAAGTTTCAGATCAAGTTCATGTTTTGTTATGTACACGTACATGTTATGTTCATGATCAAGTTATGTTCCAAGTTCATGTTCACATCATGTTAAGTTCACGTTTACAGTATGTCTCAAGTTCACGTTTATGTCATGATATGTTCAAGTTTATGTTATTTTCAAGTTCATATTTATGTTATGCATGTTTACGTTCATGCTACATTTCAAGTCCATGTTATGTTTTAAACTCAAGTTCATGTCATGTTAAGTCAAGTTCAGTTCACGTTTAAGTTCTGGTTATGTCATGTTATATGTCAAGTTATGCTATGCTTATGTACGACTTTACTTATGCATTTATGCTTTTACTGCCATGCATGCATCTTTAACCTGTGTGTGAGTTTTATGTTAACTTACTGAGATTTGTAATCAAATCTCACTGTGGTAGTCCCAACTACCATTCCCCCCGAATGGTAGATCTTGTTACAGGACCCAAAGGAGAATTGGAATCTGACCAACTGAATACGGTCGACTAGGCCACGGTGCGATGTTGATGATGGTATAGTATTTAACTTAGGTTAATACTTGTACTTTTGGAGTTGTATCTCAAGTATTCTTTTGATCACAACCATTTTGGACTAGTGTGATGATCACGGCTTTTTAGTATGCCTTTATGTATGAATTATATTTCAAGTATTTGGGATATATTTAGTTTGGTGCATAGTATTGCTAAAGAAAAAGATTATCCGCTGCGAATATTGCATAATGCTAGATGCATGTTAGGAACATTGCATCTTATATGTCATGAACGGGAGCAGGTAACCTTGTGTTGCATGTCTCAACGCTTCAAATGTCCGTTCAATCCCAAGCGGAATTTGAGGGCGTCACATGTAGTATCTCCTAGTGAGAATTAAGAAATCCCCATCTCAGTCGTCATCCTGAGGCTGATCACTCCCCTCTCCCTCCTACCGGTCTACATCTCTAGCCATAGACTCGACTGGGCCAATAGTTGATATAAATGTGCCTACATCTGCTGCGTCCTCAACCAGAGCATTACTATAGTCGATGCTTCAAATATGCGACAGATCCCAAGCAGCTCGGTGATGACATCCATCGATACCTCGTACTGAACACTGTGTAAAATTACGGTCTACATCTCTAGCCATAGACTTGACTGGGCCAATAGATGATGCAAATGTGCCTAAATCTGGTGTGTCCTCAGCCTGAGCATCCACTATAGTCAATGCCTCAAATATGCAACAAATCCTGAGTAGTTCGACGATGACATCTATCAATACCTCACACTGAACATTGTGTAGTAGTTGCATCCTGACGCATGAACAAAATCTCTATGTACAACTTGTGGACCATGGAGGGGTTTATCCTCCCAATCAGTGTGTAGATGTTGGTCCAACCTGCTCATCGAACTCGTTGATTAACACTTCACATTTGGCCATAGCAATTATACAATCTATCCAAGAAGTGTCCCGGGTTCCTTCTCTACCCCATTTCCGAGTTGTCAAAGGATGAGTCATATCCTGCAGAAAGAAAGAACTGAGTAGACATATATATAAAGGTAAACAAGTTAAAACTGTTTTGAAGTATGTTTGAACATAGAACTTAATGTTCAAATGTAAAAAGAGAACATTCTAACATGTAGGTAATCACGTTTGAACAAGTGCAATTTAAAAGACCCACAAAACATTACATTCGAACATTTGACTGTATATACATTCAAATGTAAAAGTGTATTCGAACATAAATTAACATATGTTTAGAGTACAATTGACACTATTCTAGAATTGTGAAATTTGTTTTTGAGCTGAATGTTTAAAATTTGCCAATGGCACGTTCAAACCCAACAATAGCTTAGCCGACTCAATCATATCCAATTTCCTCAAATTGAACGTTAATCTTGTAATGACTATCGTGGAAATGAAGTATATACTGAGTATAGATTATCTATGGTAGCCCTTTGGCGATTGGCCACTCATAGTGGCAAAAAAATTAAGTTCCAAATCTTACCCCAAATGGGTTTTATCCTTGCAATTTTCTGTAAGTGAATCAGTATACATATACTTTTCTAGACTTCTTGAGGCCACCACCCTTCCTTCAAAATCTCTTATAACTATACCAATCCCAACTTTTCCATTGTCTTGCATAACTGCAGCATCCTAATTCACTTTATATATACTAGTAGGTAGAGGTTCCCATCTTGAGTTGCTACTTTCTGATGTAGCAGTAGAAACTTTATTTGCAAACTGAGACTCTTGAAAGTCTAGCAGCATTTGTTTTGCTTACTATATAACTTTAAAGGGATGGATAAAAACATCTTGAAAAACATAGTTATTTCTCCTCTGCCATATCTTCTTAGATGTCATAATAAATTCCTCCAATGACTTATGCTCAAGTAAACCACTTATATATATTCTAACAGCTACATAAAACCTGGTGCAAACAAGCTACTTTTGTAAATTTTCATTGCAAAACTGCTCCAAACATCCATAGTAGTAGGACAATCCCATAAAATGTCAATAACTATTTTTGCATCCTTCAAACAAATGGGACAAGCTAAAAACTCAACAACTATTTTGTTGAACAAATTGACCTTGGTAGGTAAGGACTCTAAACAGGCTCTCCAAGCAAAAATCCTTGCTGCATTAGGAATGTTCAACTTCCATAATCGCTCTAGATACCTTTATTAGCATTTGAAGTTGATCCATGACCTTTATCCCTTTCCACCATCTCTTTATGCAAATAACATGCACTCTTTACAGAGAACATACTATTTTTAGAGCATTTCCATATAATTCTTTCAGGGCAATAATAGGCTGAGATAGGGATCTTCTTCACCATATTTGCTTCTGAACTATTAAAAATAAAGTCAACAAGAGATGTGTTTTAACATCCATGATCTGAATCACTAAGAGCAGAGTCATGCTCCACATTATTTAACTCCTTAATTGGTTCTGAATTCGAAAAGAAGATGGTTGAGAAAACCATCTATCCTTCCAAACCCTCACTTATTGCCCATTACCAATTCTCCATAAGAATCCTTCTTCTACTAAATCTTTTGTTGCATATATACTCCTCCAAATATAAGAAGGGTTTGATCCAATCTTGGCTTCAAAAAAAGAAGTATGAGGAAAATATTTCAGTTTCAGAATCTTACTTAGCAAGGCTTCAGGTCTTTGAAGTAAGTTGAAACCTTGCTTGGCAATTAAAGCCATGTTAAAACCTTCTAGATCTCTAAATCCCAAACCACCAGTAAACTTTGCCTTTCCCATTTGACTCTTTGATATCCAATGCATTTTTCTTTCACATTTATGCTGACTTCCCCAAAACTTCTGCATAATTCTATTAATTTATCTTAATAAAGATGCTAGTAGCTTAAAAACTCCCATGCAGTAGGTTGGAAGTGATTAGACAACAGCTTTCAATGAAATCTCCTTTCCAGCTTGTGAGAGAAACTTAGTTACTGACTCTACTTCTCATCCTGTCTAGAGTACTACAGAATGCCTTCTTCTTCTTCTTTTTTTCTTTTTTTTTTCTTTTTTTATATAAGAATTTGAAGCCCTGACCCCTACTATACAAAAAATGAATATCCTTGCAGCCTCACTTGTGTTTCTACTGAAATGAATAGAATTTTTATCATTGTTAAGCCTTTGTCCATAAGCTTGTTCATAAACGCTTAAGATCTCAATTACTCCACTCCACTCCATAGCTATTGATCTACAAAATAATAGGCTATTATCTTCAAAAATAAAAAAAACAAATGGTTAATAGAAATCTTACCACTGGCAATTGGTATAACAATGATTAATTTGTTTTCCTCAGCTTGATTAAGTAGAGCACTCAAAGTTTTTAAACATAGGATAAATAAGTAAGGTGACGGTGGGTCACCTTGCCTAATACCCCTTGTAGCTTGAAATATAGTTTGAGGAAAGCCATTAATGAGAATAGAATAAGAAACTGAATTTATATATCTCATAATCAGACTTATCCATTTTGAGTGAAAACCCATTTTAGTCATCATAGCATGTAAAAAGCTCCATTCCACCCT
The DNA here is from genome assembly GCA_011037825.1 of Carya cathayensis. NCBI lineage: Eukaryota > Viridiplantae > Streptophyta > Magnoliopsida > Fagales > Juglandaceae > Carya > Carya cathayensis. The sequence continues at coordinate 1,465,607 of QGSO01000164.1, read as the reverse complement.
ATCATAAGCTTTACTCATGTCAAGCTTTAATGGCATAAAACCAGATCTGCCTTTGAGTCTTTTATCCAAGGAATGCATGGCTTCATATGCAACAATTACATTATCCATTATTAATCATCCAAGAACAAATGCACTCTAAGTAGGAGATATTACCTCTTGCAGTACACCTTTCAATCTATTAGCCAATATTTTAGATATTATCTTATAGAGGACATTACCTAAAGAAAATGGCTGAAGTTTACAACCTTTCTTGCATTCTTCGTCTTAGGAATGAGAACAATATAGGTTCCATTAATCTCCTTAATTCACCTTCTGAGTTAAAGAAGTCCAAAATAGCATTACATACTCCCTTACCAATTGTTTCCCAATAAAAACCATCAGAAAAACCATCTGGCCCTGGTAAACTCAAAGGATTCATCTAAAATACTACATCTTTCACTTCTTTAGCAGAAAAACTCCTGATCAAAGTAGAATTCATTTCTTCTATTACCTTAGTCTTCAGAGAATTAATGCAATCTACTATATTAGCAGGATTTGAAGTGGAAAACAAACTCTAGCAATGGTTTAAAAACAAATTTGCAATTTCCTCAACAGAATTAACGGCTATCCATCCTCTCTCTCAATTTTTTTTTTATTTTTTTATTTTTTTAATAGAATTAACCCTTCTTCTTTGGTTTGCACAAGTGTGAAAATGCTTGGTATTCCTATCTCCATCTTGTAACAATCTCTATATAGCTCTTTGTTTCCATCTGATGTTATCTTCTTCTAACAGCAATTCCACCTCCTTTTGTTTTTGCTGATCACTTCATTAAGGTTTCTAGTGTTGTCAGCTTGCATACTGGAAATTTCTTGCAACTTCTTCAGTATAGCACCCTTTCCCATTCTAGAATCTTTCTTACACCATTTAAGCAAAGAAACTTTGCAATTTTGTAGGCCTTTAGAAATTGCTTCTAACTTTGAAGTACCCAAAGTTGGTTGTTTCCAGCTATCTTCAACCACCTTCTTGCAGTCTTCTTTCTTGTCCTAACTTAGTTCATATCTAAAAGGCCTTATTCTATTTAATCCTCTTTGTTTGTTCTTGCTCACCTCTACCAACAATGCACAATGATCTAAGGATTGAGCAGTGAGGGTGATAATAGTAATGCTATGAAAGAACTCTATTAATGAATTGGTACCAAATGCCCTATCCAGCCTTTCTTTCGTGAAAAAAGGTCCTTCTCTATTATTACACCAAGTGCATTTATTCCTTTGTATCTTAAGTCACTCAATCCACAATCCTCCACTGCTATTCTAAATTTCTCCATTGGTTGATAAGGCCTTAAAGCATCTCCATATTTTTCATTCTGGTGGAGAATTCTATTAAAATCTCCCATACAAATCCAAGCCATATCCATAGAAGGTTTCATGAGTTTAAGCAACTCCCAACTCTCCTCTCTATGAGAAGTGATCGGGTTTCCATAAAAACTTGTGATTAGAACTTGTTTGACTTCTTCTACTACTATATTAGTCACTGCAATATGATGCTGAGAGTAAGAATTAAGACTGACTTGATGAGAACTATGCCAAAGTAAGGCTAAACCTCCACTTAAGCCCTACAATCCACCACAAAGTCATACCCCAACTTGTTTCTCACATACTCCACCTTCTTTCTTCTACATTTTGTTTCCATAAGAAAAACAAAATGTGGGCTCTTAGTTTTCACCCAAAGGTGAAGTTTCTAAACTTTCTGGGGGTTCTCAAACCCTCGACAGTTTCAAGGTAATTCATGGTTGGTGGTGGAGCTACCTTGCAGACTCCACCACTGTATCCTTATTAAAGGACATCTACGACCTACTACCAACTTTTACTCTCTTTGGTTCTGGATACTCTACCACATCTAACATTTTATTTTCTTTTCTTTTTGTCCCCTCCAAAGCTATTAATAAGCTGGTCATATTTGAAATAGAACTGTTTCTAGCTCTTTTTTTCCAAGAAGGCTTCCTACCACCCTTATTTCCTATATCCACATTATCAGATAAAGACTTATTGAATTCAAAATTCAAATTACCTGAGAATTCCTAAACAGATTCCTCAGTAGGCACCACAGAATCCACTTCCTAATCCTCCCTTCTAGTTTTGAAACTCTGATCTTCCATGCTTCCACTGTTGCCTGACTGTTGTTGATTCTAATGATTTGCTTCTAATCTACCTCCATATTTTTTGACACCAAAGAGGTTAGAGTTCATTGGTTGAGCTCTTAGCCATGGCCCATATTGCATCTAAGAATTCTCCATCAATCTACCCTCACGAGATTGTCTAGTACAATTTTTCCCTTTATGCTTCATAACCCCAAATCGAAAGGAAAATGACTATATCCTTTCATATTTGAATGCAATTTAGGCATATTTGTCCCCTACTATAATCCTCTTCCCCCTTACTAATGGTTTATATAAATCCACCTCAACTTGGACTCGCAGACACTTACCCCATCCCCATCCTTCCTCATCCACATCAACATTTAACTCCTTTCCTATACTTGATCCAACTTGCCTGCCCATCTTCTGATTCATACCATTTAATAGAAGATTATGAACTTGTACCCAGAAAGGCATATAATTGAATGGAATTTCATTAAAAAGAATACTTCCATCAAGAGCTTGAATGCCCACAATGCATCTGTCAAAGAACCAAGGCCTTCCTTGCATAATTTTCTCCAAATCAAATTGATGTTGAAATTAAATCAGAAACTTGTGATCACCCATCTCTTTGAAAGAACCCAACCCTCTAGTTTCTAGACTTGTGACATTGTATTCTTAAAAGCTTCCTTATTAACTTCTTTCTTAGTGAGAATCAAACAAAGAAGACAATGTTTTCCTCTTACATCAGAATCCTTAATGATTTCATCAAGCAGTACTAGCACTTCATTCTCAACATCTGTTAATTGGAAACCTTCCCACCTTTTAAACAACCCATCTTCTTCCATCAAACCACCTCACTAGCATCACATTAATAAACTCAAAACTCTTAGTTCTCACTAGCACCACCTTTAATTTATCATATTCATTATTTTATGTTTGTGGTAATGCTCTCAATATTAATATATATGGAGTTAGTATATGTAGTAATTTAGTAACATGACAATCTTAGTACGATATATGTATATATAACTATATAATATATACTGTCAATTTAAATATTTGACATTAAATTAAAAATAACTTCTATCATTATATTTTATTATATAATATATATTATTATAGTATTAGAACATTAATATATAAACCATAAATAAACATTCGAATGTAAAAAAAAAAAAATTTGGCGGGAACTTTCCCGTGTTGATTTTATACCATATATAGGAAACTTAATTTCAACTACGTTCGTTTGTCGACAAAATAATGTTTGGACATGACATAATGAAGTTCGAACGTTTAAAAGAAATTGGTGAGACCTTTCCCGCATTAATACATAGTGGGACACTTAGCGGGATTGGAAAATTTTTGAAAACATTTGAACATTTTCAAGAAACGTTCAAACGTTATAGCATTTTGTTGCGACGACTTTGCATTTAAAAAGTTGACTCAAAAGTAGGTTCTACTAACCTATTGTAGCAACACCACAATACGTTTAAAATTTTCAAAAAAAAAATTATAATGCCCCAGACAAGTATGGGGGGTGTTTAAGAAATGGGAAATGGTGTTGATTCCCCATTTTGGCGAGACGGAGTAACTAACAAAGAGTGGAGTCAATGAAGCTAGTGGAGAGATAACTTGAACGAGTCACATAGAAGTTTGTTCCTTAGAATATTTATGCTGCAGAATTAGTAGTAGATCACGATTATAGTAGAGATGAATATGACACTCCAGTTATAGAGGCCTACCAGGAAGATGGGGAGGGTATTAATTTAATTGTTGATCTTGGTGCACTCAAACTAATCCCCCTATGTAAATATGACATCCCACCCGTTCATCTTTATCAATCCTTATTAAATAATCATTCAGTTAAAGATCTTCAAGAATCAAAAGAATAAAAATCAAAAGAAGATGATGATGAAGACAAAGAAGAAAATGATGATGAGGAAGGAGATTACGAAGATGTTATTGAAGGAGATTCTAAAACAAACATGGAAACTACATTTGAAGATGAAGAATAAAAGTACTAAATTTTTTATTTACATAGATTAGGCTATTAGATTTTTCATAATTATTTCTAAGCTAATTCATTGAAAATAATAATTCTTTTCAAGGATGCCACCAAAATGACAACGAATAAATGTGCCTTCTTCGCCAAGTTCTGAACCAAATGAGGACTCCCTATTTGAGAACTTTGCTCATGATCAAGTTGATACACGAGAGGAAGACGGCCAATCCACACTTACCAGTATGTAAATTGTTGTTGATAATTAATTATATTTTAATACTTGGGGAGAAACTAATTTTAATAATTGTAAATATATTAGCTGATGCCTCGTCAAGTCGTGATTGTGGCTTAACACGTGACTTGGCTCTAGAAAAAAAAAAAAAGGTATGGAAAAATCAAGGTCAACATCCCCAATAACTCCGCTAGAGGCATGGATGATGGTACAGCATCGCTTTCCTCCTATGTTTAAACACTGGTTCGAGTTTATGTGTCATTTTATATGCAGTCCTTGCAAAATGTTCCTGTAAATATTATTTATGTTTTAGATGAGTCTATAGTTAAATTTGAATCATGGATGAATGTGAGTTTTAATAGGACGCTAGGATTGCATCCGATAAAGATGAGTTTTGAATAAGAGGATATCCGATAAGGATAAGTACTGAGGTTGTAACTCTTATTGTTTAAATTATAAGATAAGAGTTTACAAGAGTCCTATGTTGGTTCAAGTCTAAAAGTTAGTTGATGAGATAAAGACGCAAACTTTATTGAAGAAACTGAAGCAGATATAAATTCAATGCGATCCAGAACAAGTGATCCAGTCTGAGATGTTGGTATATAGTTAGCAACGTATCTGACTGAGATTCTGGATGAACCTATCAGCAGAGTCTTTCTCCAAATCAATCATCGCATTATTTATTTATAGAAGAGTCGGCTGAGGGTTCGGGTGAACACTTGAACAGCATATATTCACAAGTATTAAGATCTTAAAGATCTAGGTAGAACTTTAAAAGATCGTGTAAGAGAAAATTCTTGAGAGAAGGATTTTCCAAAAAGCTCAATCTGTGAGATTGAGTGACAGCATACTCCAAGGGGGAGCTGTTGTGTTCAAGTTCAACCACTGGAGGTTCCAGTAAGAAAGAAAAATATTGAAAAGTGTCAAAAGTTCTGACTACCTACTACGGTAGAAGACAAGCAGGTCGCATGTCTTGGGTAAACATGTCTGATTACAAAGGTTTTGTAAACATTTTACTTGTAATCTTTTCAATCAATAAAATTGGCTTTCCTAAGTTTGGTTGCCCCCTAGGGTTTTACCTTTGATGAAGTTTTTCAAAGGATTTCCCTTTGTAACCAAATAGTGTGTTAAAGTTATTAATATATATTGGTTACTAATCGGTGTTAATAGTTTGTGTTAAGTGTTAGCATGCATAATCAGGGGTACTTTAGAAATTTCAATTGGCATCAGAGAGTGGTTCACTCAATCTGAGTGTGATCCATTCCCCTAGAAGATCATGGCAACATTATCATCACCACCACAATTCGATGGTGATAATTATGCCTACTGGAAGGTAAGTATGACAACATTTTTAAAATCGCTTGATGAGAAAGTATGGTTAACGTGGAATCAGGATAGACGAGGCCCACATCACCTGTTGAAGAATGGACCAAAGAATAATCTAACAGCTACAATTGGAACAACAAAGGTTTAAATGCCATTTTCATGGCAGTTTCTCCTAATGAATTCAAGAGAATCTCCACATGTGAGAATGCCAAGAATGTTTGGGATATTTTGGAAACCACACATGAAGGGACTAGAACGGTGAAAAATTCCAAAATGCAGATATTGACCTTAAAGTTAGAGAAGATAAAAATGCTGGATGATGAGAGTTTTAATGAGTTTTATGCTAAACTAAATGACATTGTAAACTCCAAGTACAATCTCACTGAGAAGGTGAAGGAGGCACGAGTTGTGAGGAAAATTCTGATATCCTTGCTTGAAAGGTTTCGACCAAAAGTGACAGCCATTAAAGAAAGCAAGCATTTAGACACAATTCGGGTAGAAGAACTGGTAGGCTCTTTGCAAACCTATAAATCTACTCTTCCACAACAAAAGAAAGGTAAGTCCATCGCACTCAAAACTACTAAGGAAGAAAATCAATCTGATGATGAAGATTTAGCCCTTGTGGCCAGAAAACTAAAAAAATTCATCGCACTCAAAACTACTAAGGAAGAAAATCAATCTGATGATGAAGATTTAGCCCTTGTGGCCAGAAAACTGAAAAAATTCCCGTTTGATAAAAAGAATTCTAGTAAAATGAAAAATATAAGAATTTAAAAAAAAATAAATCTGAAAAATGGAATAAAGACAAAATCGAGACTAAAGATAAAGTCCAATGTCATGAATGCTCTAGTTTTGGTCATATAAGAATTGAATGTCCAAATTTTAAACGAAAGGCAAAATCTTTGAATACTACTCTAAGTGATGATTCTGATTCTGAAAGTTCAAATACATCCTTTGATAATGAAACTACATTTATTGCTTTTACTGCATCCATTGCCAATTATGCTGACAAGAGCAAACAATGTATTGACAACAGTATGAGTCTGTGTGATACTGATTCTAATGTTGCTACAGAAGTTTCTGATCATGAATTAAGTGTGCAGGAAGCATATGAGGATTTATGTGAAGAGTTCATGAAAATCCAAAAGGTAAAGAAAAAGTTGTACAAGAATCTAACCACCATGGAGAATGAGAAGAACAATTTGGTAAAGGCACTGAAGCTGCAGAACTGGAATTGACAAAGCTGCATGACCAGAAAGAGGTGCTGGAAAATGAGTTGGCAGCGTGTCAGGAATTCAAAGAAAAAACTCCCACTCAAAAACTAAATGAACTATTGAAGATTCAAAGAAATAGTTCCAATCGCACAAGGTTGGGATACAATAATTCCAAAGATTTATATCATAAAGCATACGCTGCCTCTACATCCAAAGGTATCACCTTTGTAAAAGGAAGTAATACAGAAAATATCTTAAAGAAATATGTTAACAAAGGCAAGTCAACAATGATTTCTCCAGGTAAGTCCAAAGGTATGGTTGTTCCTACTTATTATTTTTGTGGAATAATCAGACACATCAGAACAAATTGCTTTAGACTTAGAAAAGAAAAAGAGAAATAAGTTTTTGAGTAAGGATAAGAATTTAGAATTTAAAGTTGACAAATTGAGCAATCAAATAAACACCCTAGGTAAGAAACTTTGTGAATTTTCCGAATTATGTTTTCCAAAAAACTTAAAAAATATGGATATCAAGACCAAGTAGGTAGTAAAAGAAAAAGCTGTATACCTGGTAGCACACACAACACTTAAAGCAATGGATACTAGCATGTGTTATTTGGATAGTGTTTGCTCTAGACATATGATAGGAGACAAAGGGTTGTTTAAGAAGATTGAGTCCACCAGTGGAGGATTTGTAACTTTCGGTGATGGAAGTATAGTGACAATGGAAGGAAATGGAAGTATAGATGTTCCTGGTTTACCTACTCTTCATAATGTTCTTTTTGCTAATGGCCTCAAGGCCAATCTATTAAGTATTAGTCTGTTATGTGATGATCATCTTTCTATGCAGTTCTTAAAGGATGAATGCAAAGTCTACAATAGTGCTGGAAAATGGCTCTTGAAGGGCACCAGAACTGCTAACAACTGCTATAGAGTCACTTCTATGGACAAAGTACAGTGTCACAGAGTAGAGCTGGATGAAACTAAGTTGTGGCACTTCCATTTAGGAAATATCAACTACAGTGACATGCAAAAGATCTCTAAGAAGGAAGCTGTACATGGATTGCCCAANGTGTTATTTGGATAGTGTTTGCTCTAGACATATGATAGGAGACAAAGGGTTGTTTAAGAAGATTGAGTCCACCAGTGGAGGATTTGTAACTTTCGGTGATGGAAGTATAGTGACAATGGAAGGAAATGGAAGTATAGATGTTCCTGGTTTACCTACTCTTCATAATGTTCTTTTTGCTAATGGCCTCAAGGCCAATCTATTAAGTATTAGTCTGTTATGTGATGATCATCTTTCTATGCAGTTCTTAAAGGATGAATGCAAAGTCTACAATAGTGCTGGAAAATGGCTCTTAAAGGCCACTAGAACTGCTAACAACTGCTATAGAGTCACTTCTATGGACAAAGTACAGTGTCACAGAGTAGAGCTGGATGAAACTAAGTTGTGGCACTTCCGTTTAGGACATATCAACTACAGTGACATGCAAAAGATCTCTAAGAAGGAAGCTGTACATGGACTGCCCAAAATGTTAAAAAACAAGAAGATGGTGTGCGGAGCTTGTCAGAAGGGAAAGCAGACCATTTTGTTAAGAGACAAGTTAGAAACCTTCAATCTTGCAAAGAAGTTGTCCAGACGACTACAAACAGAGAAGAATTCTTCTATCTCTCGTATTCGTAGTGATCATGGTAAAGAATTTGAAAATATTAACTTCTTCTCTTTTTGTAATGAACAGGGGATACATCAAGAGTTCTCAGCTCCAATCACTCCACAACAAAATGCAGTTGGGGAGAGGAAAAATAGAGCAATACAAGAGATGGCTCGCACTATGCTGAGCAGCAAAAAGTTGGCTTTATACTTGTAGGGAGAAGCTGTCAACACTACTAGACACATTTTGAACCGTGTTGTCTTTCGTCCAAGTACCAAACCCACCCCTTATAAGTTATGGAATGGGAAGAAACCCATGGTAAAGTACTTTAAAGTGTTCACGAGTACTTGCTACATTCTGAGAGACAGAGAGAATATCCACAAATTCGACAGCAAGAGTGATAAAGGAATATTTCTGGGATACTTATTAAATAGCAATGCCTATAGAGTTTACAATCTATAGACTAAGACAGTAATGGAGTCAATAAATATAGTTGTGGATGACATTCCAAGGAGATGACCACTAAGGAACTTGACCACCTTATTGAAAAAGTTGAAGAAAACTAAACTAATCAAGAGGACATGGATTCAATGAAACTTGCTTCACTAAGCTCAACTTCATCCTATTAAAGGAGCCGTCTACAAGAATCAGCCACAATCATCCAAAGGAAAACATCCTTGGAAACTTAGATGAAAGTATGAGATTAAGAAAATGAATTTTAAATCAAGTCTCATACATTTGCTATTTGTTGCTGGTTGAACCAAAAAAGGTGGACAAAACCTTACAAGATGAAAGCAAGGTGAATGCCATGCACGAGGAATTGCATCAGTTCACACGAAATCAAGTTTGGGAGCTAGTGTCGAGACCTGAGCATCAGAACATCATTGGAACAAAGTAGATCTTCAAAAACAAGTCAGTCAAACATGGAACCATTGTTTGCAACAAGGCCAGACTGGTTGCACAAGGATACACCCAAGTTGAAGGAATTGATTTTGAAGAGACCTTTGCACCAATAGCTCGTTTGGAATCAGTTCACATATTACTAGCAATTGCAAGTCATTCACTTTTTTACCTTTACCAAACGGACGTTAAAAGTGCGTTTTTAAGTGGAATACTTAATAAAGAAGTATATGCAGAACAACCAAAGGGATTTACTAATCACTTATTTCACGACCATGTTTTCAGGTCGAAGAAAGCTCTTTATGGATTGAAGCAAGCACCCCAAGCCTGGTACGAAAGACTCACAAAATACTTGCTTGACAATGACTTTGTAAGAGGTCAAGCTGACCGAACATTGTTTTTAAGAAAATCTAGTAAGCATATGCTTATAGCTGAGATATATGTAGATGATATTGTATTCGGATCTACTCTTGATAAACTTTCACATGAGTTTTCCAAAAAAATGAAAAATGAGTTCAAAACGAGTATGATTAGGGAATTAATTTCTTTCTTAGAATTCAAATTAAACAAACTGAAGAAGGAATTTTTATTTCACAATCTAATATGCTAAAGATCTTGTTAAGAAACCTGGCATGGAAGGGAAGACACCTGCTCGCACTCCGATTAGCACTTCAGTTAAAATATGCTCAGATTCTACAGGTAAGAGTATTGATCCTACTCTCTATAGAAGCATGATAAGAAGTCTTCTTTACATTACTGCTAGCAGGCCTGATATTGCTTTTAGTGTAGGTGTCTGTGCTCGATTTCAGGAAAATCCTAAAGAATCGCACCTCACTATAGTAAAAAGAATCCTGAATACCTGAGTGCTACGGTTGATTATTGCATCCGGTATTCCAGAGATTCAAATCTAAGTTTGGTTGGCTATTCTGATGTTGACTGGGCTGGTAATGCTAACGATAGAAAAAGCACCACAAGTGGTTGTTTTTATGTCAGTAGCAATCTTGTCTCATGGATAAGCGAGAAGCAAAATTTCATCTCCCTATCCATTGCTGAAGCCAAATACATTGTAGCTGGTAGTTGTTGCACTCAGCTTCTTTGGATGAAAAGGATGCTTGAAGACTACGGGTTCTCTCAAGATACTATGACTATTTATTGTGACAATACAAGTGCCATTAGTATCTCGAAGAACCCTGTGCAACATTCACGAACTAAGCACATAGATATAAGGCATCACTTCATACAATACTTGGTTGAAACAAAAGTAGTGTCACTAGAACATGTTGATACCGAACACCAACTGGCATGTTCACCAAACCTTTAGACGGTCTAAGGTTTGAGTTTTTAAGGAAATCCATTGGTGTGTGTAACATGCCTTAAAGTTTTTTTTAATCATAATGAAAAAATAGATAATAAATAAATAAAAATGGAAGTTCTTTTTGCTAGGTATTTTTTTACAAAAACTTTGTGTTACTATTTTTTGCAACATACAGGTATTATGAGTATACTGAGTCTTTGAGCTTTGTGACTCCACAATTTTATTTGGCTAGGATTGTGGTTGATCTTATTTGGTATATGTTTTTGCTTTTGATGCACCACTCTCAAAGAAGACCACACAAGGATTATGCTCTCAGCATTGTGAGGAATTTCAGTCTGACCTCCTAACAACCTGGTCACAAAATGCTTATAAAAAAGAGGGGGAAGAGTCTATGCCTTGAATTGACTAAAACTAGTTGAACCTATTGGCAAATTGAAAAAGGTTTCCTCTTGCCATGCATTAAGGCTGATCCTTATAGAAAAAGTCGAGTGTTCAAAAGTCATTGCGGAAAGAGACAAACACATGCATGGATATAAGCTCTAAAAGTGCTTGTAGAAAAAATTATTGCATCAATCATTGTGGAAAAAGATGTGCAATACAAACTGAACATATAGAGTGAAGATGGCTTTGTGCTTGGAGAGAGTTACTTTTTTAGATATCTAGGCTCTAGTATAAAGTTTTACTTTCAAGGAAAGCTCACCCCTATTGATATAAAAAAAATAAATAATAAAAATTAAAAGAAATGGGGAGTACAAAAAAGAAAATGAAAAAAGTAAGACAAATATTTTGGAAAGATTTTTATTCCTCACTCACATACACTAATCCTTAGCTAGTCATCTATTAAGAAAAATGCTCAAATGTGAAGACTAACCAATAAAGAAATACTTCTCCTAGTTAAGTGGATAAGTGTTGAGTGCAACAAAACTTGGACAAGGAAACTAGTCAAAAAGGTCACGCTTTGTGAAAAATATGTGATATTTTGTTTTTCTTTTCTAGTTTTTAAAATTTTTCTTCTAACTTCATTTTAGTTTCAATCGCGCATCTCTTTTAGTATTTTATTTTCATTTGTTTGAGAGAATTTTTCACATTAGTCAATCCCTGTGGATTCGATCCTGTAAGGTACTACAACACCTGTATACTTGCGGTAAAACTGCACTAAATTTTGGTTCATTAATTTGAGTTAAAGTTTAGGCGCAACAACTATACTTATGCATTTATGCTTTTACTGCCATGCATGCATCTTTAACCTGTGTGTGAGTTTTATGTTAACTTACTGAGATTTGTAATCAAATCTCACTGTGGTAGTCCCAACTACCATTCCCCCCGAATGGTAGATCTTGTTACAGGACCCGAAGAAGAATTGGAATCTGACCAACTGAACACGGTCGACTAGGCCACGGTGCGATGTTGATGATGGCATAGTATTTAACTTAGGTTACTACTTGTACTTTTGGAGTTGTATCTCAAGTATTCTTTTGATCACAACCATTTTGGACTAGTGTGGTGATCACGACTTTTTAGTATGCCTTTATGTATGAAATATGTTTCAAGTATTTGGGATATTTTTAGTTTGGTGCATAGTATTGCTAAAAAAAAAATTATCCGCTGCGAATATTGCATAATGCTAGATGCATGTTAGGAACATTGCATCTTATATGTCATGAACGGGGGCAGGTAACCTTGTGTTGCATGTCTCGACGCTTCAAATGTCCGTTCAATCCCAAGCGGAATTTAGGGGCGTCACACCACCACCATCATCTTTTGAAAATTTGGTTTCTTTTTTAAAAGTGTTTCAGTTTTATTTTAGGTTGGTTTGTATTTTGAACTATGATTTGATGTTCGTATCTTTGCTTTCACTTGTCACATTTAAACTAATAGGTGTGTGGTTATAANTTTTCTAGTTTTTAAAATTTTTCTTCCTTGTTATTTTTTAAAATAAAAACAATAATGAAAATAAAAAAATGTGAATGATAAACTGCAGCAAGTTGTTTTGGATATGGATCAGTTTCTAAAGACAATAAATTCTCCTGACAAAGAAGAAAAAAATTAGACTGACTGATGTTGACAACACATAGGGGCAAATCATGGGATGAATCTGTTGATATAGGGAGAAGCAGGGTAGTGAAAACACCACCTATAACAGCCCGCTAAAATTTAGTCTTATCTCCTCACCCTTCTCTTTCTTTTTCGCACATATTGACAGCATGACAATCAGTTTTGGATTCTTTCCCGACAGCAATCACTATCTCTCTCGTCTCTACCCTCACCCGAAATCACGTGCATAATTTATCTTTTCTCGTAAAACACGTAATTTGTTCTTCACCGACAACTGTAAAATCATGAACAGAATTATCCTAAGCGTTGTACCTCGATGGCGTATTCCGGATCTTATCCACCGAATTTCAAAGTATTAGATAAGCTTGTTTTTTTTTAAAGTAGCACAATTATAATAATTTAATGAGCTCTGAAAATATTATAATTGTGGATAATTACTTAGATTAAATATTTTAGTTGTTTTAAGATATTAAGAGGTTTATTTTTACGTTGAAAACTTATACTAAGACTCATTGTGATACTTCAGACGATTTTTTTTATGATATTTCTTGATGAAGTATAGCTTTCTATATGAGATCTTTGCTACTGGTTTGGTTAGGTGTTTTTGCAAGTTTACATCACATTCATCCAATATATGTGTTTGTCATCAATAAGCCAATGGGGGAAATTGTAAATGTTATTTATGTTTGGCTAAGATTAGATGAGTCTGTATTTAAATTTGAATCGTGGATGAATGTGAGTTTTAATAGGACGCTTGGATTGCATCCGATAAGGATGAGTTTTGAATAAGAGGGTATCCAATAAGGATAAGTACTCGGGTTGTAACTCTTATCAAATCTTGTTTAAATTATAAGATAAGAGTTTACAAGAATCCTATGTTGGTTCAAGTCTAAAATTCAGTTGATGAGATAAAAACGCAAGCTTTATTGAAGAAACTGAAGCAGATATGAATTCAATGCTATCCAGAAGAAGTGATCCAGTCCAAGATGTTCGCAAATCGTTAGCAACATATCTGACTGAGATTCTGGATAAACCTGTCAGCAGAATCCTTCTCCAAATCAATCATTGCATTGTTTATTTATAAAATAGTCGGATGAGGGTTTTGGTGAACACTTGAACAGTACATATTCACAAGCATTGAGATCTTGAAGATCTAGGTAGAACTTCAAGAGATTGTGTAAGAAAAACTTCTTGAGGGAAGGACTTTCCGGAAAGCTCAATCCGTAAGATTGAGTGAGAGCATACTCTAAGGAGTAGTTGCAGTGTTCGAGTTCAACCACTAGAGGTTCCAGTAGGAAAGACAAAGATTGAAAAGTGTCAGAGGTTCTAACTACCTATTGCGATAGAAGACAAACAGGTCGCATGTCTTGGGTAAACCGTCCTATTAAAACTCACATTCATCCAGATTCAAATTTAAATACAGACTCATCTAATCTTAGCCAAACATAAATAACATTTACAATCTCCCCCTTTGGCTGATTGATGACAAACACATATATTGGATGAATGTAATGTAAACCTGCAAAAACACCTAACCAAACCAGCAGCAAAGATCTCATATAGAAAGTAATACTTCATCAAGAAATATCATTAAAAAAAAAAAAACGTCTGAAGTATCACAATGAGTCTTATTATAACCACACACCTATTAGTTTAAATGTGACAAGTGAAAGCAAAGATACGAACATCAAATCATAGTTCAAAATACAAACCAACCTAAAATAAAACTAAACACTTTTAAAAAAGAAACCAAATTTTCAAAAGATGATGGTGGTGGTGTGACGCCCCTAAATTCCGCTTGGGATTGAACGGACATTTGAAGCGTCGAGACATGCAACACAAGGTTACCTGCCCCCGTTCATGACATATAAGATGCAATGTTCCTAACATGCATCTAGCATTATGCAATATTCGCAGCGGATAATTTTTTTCTTTAGCAATACTATGCACCAAACTAAAAATTATCCCAAATACTTGAAACATATTTCATACATAAAGGCATACTAAAAAGCGTGATCACCACACTAGTCCAAAATGGTTGTGATCAAAAGAATACTTGAGATACAACTCCAAAAGTACAAGTAGTAACCTAAGTTAAATACTATGCCATCATCAACATCGCACCGTGGCCTAGTCGACCGTGTTCAGTTGGTCAGATTCCAATTCTTCTTCGGGTCCTGTAACAAGATCTACCATTCGGGGGGAATGGTAGTTGGGACTACCACAGTGAGATTTGATTACAAATCTCAGTAAGTTAACATAAAACTCACACACAGGTTAAAGATGCATGCATGGCAGTAAAAGCATAAATGCATAAGTATAGTTGTTGCGCCTAAACTTTAACTCAAATTAATGAACCAAAATTTAGTGCAGTTTTACCCGCAAGTATACAGGTGTTGTAGTACCTTACAGGATCGAATCCACAGGGATTGACTAATGTGAAAAATTCTCTCAAACAAATGAAAATAAAATACTAAAAGAGATGCGCGATTGAAACTAAAATGAAGTTATCGAGATAATGATTTTTTGACGTAACAAAATAAGACTAAAATGATAAGCTGTATTGATATGGAAAAAAAAGACTAAGGTTTCGAGGATCCGTTTAATAATTTAAAATATTGTTTCCGATCGAATTACTTCAATTAAACTAGAATAATGATTCTGTTTAATTGGAAGATTTAGCATTGAAGATCAAGAAAAATAGTTACTAATGATTGAGCATGAGCGATCGATGATTAAAACACTTACAAAACTCTTTTGACTATCACAGGGATTTCTCAAGCATTCATTGTATTCGGAAATCACAATAAATCAAGAAAAATATATAGATAATCAAAATATCCAATAATAAAATCCTTCAATCGATCAAACTCGCAAAATAAATTTGTCGTCGATCCGAAAACAATTTTCAAATCATTAAACTTCACCTCTAACCTTAGTATGAAAATTTAGCCAACCATATTTAACATAAGAGCTATAGAAATTAAATAAACATCCTTCATTAGAAAACTAAAATAAAACACAAGAAATACTAGAAAACAACTTAGATCATAAAATAATAATGAAAAGAAACTTGAGCCGAAAATAACTCCCCTCCGTTTCAGTCCGTCCCGCAGCTCCAAACGAAAAATCACCCCTACGCTTGCTTCGTCCGTTCGGTACTCAAGTCCAGCATCAAGCTCCAGTCCAGCCCTGCCGAGAACTCCAATATTTACGTCCGTTCACGTCAACCAGCTTCTTGGTTCACTTGCAGAATGCTCCCAGTCTCACTTGCATCAAAAAAACAGAGACAAGGCTACTCCCTTACTGCTCCACCCCAGACGAAGAGAACCTAGTTCCAGTTCGTCCGAAGCCACCGAAAACGCCCAGATGAAGTGTTTTCTGCGTTCCGTAAGCTTCCTGCTTCTCCGTCTATCTGAGGCTTCCCAAGGAACCAGCCGACGTCTCTCCTCCTGGTTTTAGCTATCCTGTTCGTCCCAAGCTTCCCAAGAGCCAGACAAAAATCCTTTCTGTCCGTCTGAAGCTCCAACGTAAGACACACCTTCTTTATTTTTTTCAGTTCTTCTCCTGCCTAATCGTCCAGCTCTCCTCCGTTCCTTCTCTCTTTATTTTTTTTTTCAGTTCTGTATTCTTTCTTTTCTTTCCTTTTTACCTCAGTCAATCCGAAACTCCTCCGTCTGAAGCTCCACGTCAAGAGCGAACACAGTTCCACAGCAGAGAGTTTCTCTCCAAAATAAATTTACTCTGTTTTCTCCCACTAAAACAGAGTAAGTTTCCTCAAACTCAACTTTGTTCCTCCTTCTTCACTTCCGTTTGCTATCTCAAATTGCCAACCAGCCAACCCTCAGCTCCTTTTCACGTCTTCTCTTTTCTCTCCTTTCTTTTTTTCCAGTTTTTTTTTTCCGAACCAGGCTAGAGGACCCTACGTAAACTCTCCTCCTCACTTTCTCTCCATCAGCCGAAAGTTTTTACGTAAAACCAGCAGCTTCTTCTATTTTTCGTAAGCCCCTCTCTCCCTGAACGTAAATTCTCTCTTTCCTCAGCCACAAAAATCCTCACTCACTCCCCTTAACTCCCAACGTCCCATGAAGTTTTTCCACGTCCCTTAACTCAGCCAATTAATCCCCCAAAACATCTCCCACCACGTCTACTCTCCCCCTAACTCCAACGCTGCACGTCCCAGAATAGAGCCTAGCAAAAAAAATAAATACCAGCCGACACTTCCTCAAGCCAAGTCAAGCACGGCACTCCTCTTAACTCCAACCAACCAACCCTTACTTTCTCTCACACCAAGAAAAATTAATCCCACACGTCTCTCCCTCTTCAGCACCTACTTTCCTTCTCCAATTCTGCCCAAGTCAAACACCACCCACTCTCCCTTTCTTTCTTTGCCGTATACATCCAGACCAAGTCATCATCAAATTCTCTACGTCTCTTTCTTCTTTCGGTTCAATCAAGCACCGACTTCTCTCCTTAATTTCTGCATGTGTGCTGTCTCCCCTTCTGTTCTATTTCCTTTCCGTATGAGTCCAGTTCCAGGCGCCTAATTTATTCCACCAAATTTATTTTATTCTGCTTGAGTATCACGTACCACGTTTTCAGCACCGGAGAATTACTTAAGTCCGTTTTAGCTGCACCAAGTTCACACTCCCACCAACCGTCCGAGAGCAAGCAAAAATAAAATAAAGAGCTGCTCCATGATTTTCTTGTTCTTTGCCGACAATTCTTTCAACATTTTCGGTTGCCCAAATCCACCGCTTTGAAACTCATATAGCATGCACCGTGGCTCAGAATCGAATCTCCTTTGAATTTTATTTAAGCTGAAAATAAAGAAATAAAAATACACTCAAAATAAATTAAAAAGAAAATAGATTATTAAAAATATATTATATATGTGAGGAAATATTGTCCAATTAAAGCATAATTATAAAATTAAGCATAAACATGATATTAATCAATTAAAAATCACAACTCGAATTTATGCTTATTAACTATTTTTCCATCTAAAACCAATAATAATGTCACGAAGCAATTGAAATACATTAGTTTTAAATAGCTAAAATATGCAATTTTATAGCTCAAACAATAGTCGTACATAAGCATAGCATAACTTGACATATAGCATGACATAACCAAAACTTAAACGTGAACTGAACTTGACTTAACATGGCATGAACTTAAGCTTAAAACATAACATGAACAAACAACATAACATGAACGTGAAACATAACATGGACTTGAAATATAGCATGAACGTAAACATGCATAACATAAATAAGAACTTGAAAATAACATAAACTTGAACATAATATGACATAAACGTGAACTTGAGACATAATGTGAACGTGAACATAACATAATATGAACGTGAACTTGGAACATAACATGAACATGAACATAACATGTATGTGAGCATAACATAACATGAACTTGATCTGCAACTTGACTTATCATGTATTTGATCTGAAACTGGACTTAACATAAACTTGGAATATTATTCAATTGTCTTGATTAATAACGTGCGTTAATACGTACTCCACAGTTGTTGTGGCCCCACGTATTCAAGTAACATAAAATATAATACGTACTCCACAGTTGTTGTGGCCCCACGCATTATAAGTAACATAAAATATAATACGTACTCCACAGTTGTTGTGGCCCCACGCATTATAAGTAACATAAAATATAATACGTACTCCACAGTTGTTGTGGCCCCACGCATTATAAGTAACATAAAATATAATACGTACTCCACAGTTGTTGTGGCCCCACGCATTATAAGTAACATAAAATATAATACGTACTCCACAGTTGTTGTGGCCCCACGTATTATACGTAACATAACATGTCTTATATTTCTTAATGCATGAGATATTATTTAATATCATATACTTTTCTAACATGGCGTATACTTGTAAATGGCACAATATGATTTAATCATAAACATTTAATGGCATACATGTATCATATGGCATACTTAACATGACATACTTATAACATACAGCATTGTATGACAGAAAAGATTGTGTAACAGATAAATATTCATGAGAGATTAAATCATACGTAACAGATAAACATGTAATGACATAGCATGACATGGCATATACGATAACATACATACATAAATTGTAGTTCCCTTACCCATCACACATACACAATAAACTGATAGTAAGTTAGAGGCTAACTTACCTCGATCGTCGCGTTCTATGAGAATAGAGCGCGAAACACGAGGAACTGCACAACAGCTGGAAGAGGAACACTCAAGTCCTTAAGATTTTCAATTCTGAATTTAATTGCCATATTATGAGCACTTGCAACACCACGGGCAACTTGAGGTTTCACTATACTCGGAAGAGATAATTTGACTTCAGAAAGCCTTTGCACTAAATCAAGTTCATTAAAAATTATCAATAACAACCAAACAAACAACTCCTTTCTCAATCCATATACTCTTAGCCATAGTCAACCACAAGATGACACCCGTCACCCCGGACTATAATCCATATCATCACTGCTTCGGGACACTGTCATACAGTTTCCCAACACTACACCATACGCTCCACACTTCTCTGCTACGCCATCCAACCCTTCGTGACACGCCATCCGGTGTATCACGACCTAGTACAGAGTACACTCACGTGAACTCTCTTCCATTCACACTACAACACACATCGCTACGATACACGCCTCACGGTGCATCGCTACGCGACACGGAGTATGCGCTACGCGTACTTCCTTCGCTACAACACTCATCAACACGATGCACATCACACGATGCATCGCCATACAACACGGAGTACACTACATGCGTACTCCCTTCCTTCTACGACACACATCACTACAGCGCACGTCGCGCGGCGCGTCGCTGCATTACACAGAATACGCTACACGCGTACTCTCTTCACACTACACGCCGTATCACAACTACGGCATCCATCTCACGCCCATACTTCACAGCACAGTCCACAAAACTACAAAATCAAGCCCAACACTTCACAACCACACTTCGCTTCACAACTACGCAGCGAACTCCACAAACACTAACTACACAGTCTACAGCCAACCAAATCAACTATGTTAAACATAAATAACTAAAGATAGAGGGTTATACCATCGACGGGATAACCCGTGCGTCGCTCGCTGTTCGTCACGAACATGCGTCGGAGGAACGTACGTGGCGGTAACACCGCGTACGGTGGCTGTCCACCACATAAAGTGGTAGTTTGGGGCTGAGAAAAGCTAAGCGTGGCCTTGGAAGGCTCATGGTCGCCTTGTGGTGGTCAAAGGTGGCGGAGCACGGCGGCATCACGCCGTGAACAGTAAAACCGAACGGTGGGAGGAGACGCGAGGTAGCGAAATGCCATAGAACTTCATGGCAAGCTAGGGAAAGGTAGATGAACATGTGGTGGAGCTGTGGTGGCGAGGTGGTGGTCGGACGGTGGCTGACGGCGGCGGATCGGCCGTTTGAAGCCATTTTCGGCCTTGGAGAGTGAGAGAGAGTGAGAGCTCTACAAAGCTCCGTTGGCCATGAAATTTCTTGGAGAGGTTCATGAGGATGAGAGGAACAAGATGGTGGTGGTGAAACACCACGGGTGGCCGTGTACGGCGGCGCACGGTGGTGCAACCGAACGGGTGTTTTGAGAAACCCATATGAGAAAGAGTGAGAGTTAGGGAAAAAGAAAGACATGGGGAGGAAGCCCTTGATGTGGTGAATCCAATGGTGGTGCTTGGTGGCTGATTTGGCCGTGTATGGTGGTCCAAAATGGTGAAAAAGCCTTAAAGACCCATTTGTTTGGAGGCGAGAGTGGTGGCTAACGGTGGCTCGGATGGAGGTGAAACTTGGTGGGGATGTTCACCGGTGAGAGGGGAAGAAATCTGGGTGGGTGGTGTAGGCCACGCCGCCGGCGAGCGGCGGTTCTGGGCGGAGAAAGAAATCGGCAACAGGGGAGAAAACAGGGCAGGGGCAGCAACTTCCGGGGGCTCGTGGCGGCTAACGGCTGGTCCGATGGCTCTGAAAATTGGTGGGTATGAACTCTGGTGGAAGGGGAAGAGAATGGCGGGGGTGGTGTACGACACCTCCACCGGACGGCGGAGAAACGGGCGGTCAAAGGGGCGGCGACGGTAAGGAGAAATGGGGAAGGGAAGAGCATGGGGAGAGAGAGAAAGAGTGTTCGAACGGGTGAGAAGAAAACACGGAAAAGAAAGGGAAGAAAGAAAGAAAAGAGAAAAAGAAAAGGGAAAGGAGAAAAGAAAAGATGGAGAAAAAGAAATGAGGTTCAATCCTCACTTCCGGGATCCAAAAAAAAAACCAACGATGAGTTAAAACACTGATTTGAAAACGCGTAAGTGTTTTATTTTAAATAAAACATTTAAATAAAACACTACGAGTAATTAAGATAGAATATCATTTTATAAACTAAAGTTTATAAAATAATATTTCTTCATCATTATTTAAAATGATAAAGTATCTTTAATCACTCAAAGATGATAAAACCATTTAATTTAAATAAGAGTTTTCAACGTAAAAATAAACCTCTTAATATCTTAAAACAACTAAAATATTTAATCTAAGTAATTATCCACAATTATAATATTTTCAGAGCTCATTAAATTATTATAATTGTGCTACTTTAAAAAAAACAAGCTTATCTAATACTTTGAAATTCGGTGGATAAGATCCGGAATACGCCATCGAGGTACAACGCTTAGGATAATTCTGTTCATGATTTTACAGTTGTCGGTGAAGAACAAATTACGTGTTTTACGAGAAAAGATAAATTATGCACGTGATTTCGGGTGAGGGTAGAGACGAGAGAGATAGTGATTGCTGTCGGGAAAGAATCCAAAACTGATTGTCATGCTGTCAATATGTGCGAAAAAGAAAGAGAAGGGTGAGGAGATAAGACTAAATTTTAGCGGGCTGTTATAGGTGGTGTTTTCACTACCCTGCTTCTCCCTATATCAACATATTCATCCCATGATTTGCCCCTATGTGTTGTCAACATCAGTCGGAGTCTAATTTTTTTCTTCTTTGTCAGGAGAATTTATTGTCTTTAGAAACTGATCCATATCCAAAACAACTTGCTGCAGTTTATCATTCACATTTTTTTATTTTCATTATTGTTTTTATTTTAAAAAATAACAAGGAAGAAAAATTTTAAAAACCTAGAAAAGCAAAACAAAATATCACATATTTTTCACCAAGCGTGGACCTTTTTGACTAGTTTCCTTGATCCAAGCTTTTGTTGCACTCAACACTTGTCCACTTAATAGGGGAAGTATTTCTTTATTGAGTCAGTCTTCACATTTGAGCATTTTTCTTAAAGATGACTAGCTAAGGATTCAGTGTGTGATGTGAGTGAGGAATAAAAATATTTCCAAAATATTTGTTTACTTTTTTCATATCTTCTTTTCTTTACTCCCCCTTTCTTTTATTTATTTATTTATTATTATTTTATATCAATAGGGGTGAGCTTTCCTTGAAAGTCAACTTTATACTAGGAGCCTAGATATCTAGAAAAGCTAACTCCTCCAAGCACAAAGCCATCTTTACTCTATATGTCAGTTTGTATTGCACATCTTTTTCCACAATGATTGATGCAATTTTTTTTTCTACAAGGCACTTGTTAGAGCTTATATCCATGCATGAGTGTTTGTCTCATTCCGCAATGACTTTTGAACACTCGACTTTTTCTATAAGGATCGGCCTTAATGCATGGCAAGAGGAAACCTTTTCAATTTGCAATAGGTACATTAGTCAATTCAAGGATAGACTCTTCCCCCTCTTTTTTATAAGCATTTTGTGACAGGTTGTTAAGAGGTCAGACTGAAATTCCTCACAATGCTGACGAGTAAATCCTTGTGTGGTCTTCTTTGAGAGTGGTGCATCAAAAGCAAAAACACATACCAAGATAAGATCAACCACAATCCTAGCCAAACAAAATTGTGGAGTCACAAAGCTCAAAGACTCAGTATACTCATAATACCTGTACTGTTGCAAAAAATAGTAACACAAAGTTTTGTAAAAAAAATACGNGGATGAATGTGAGTTTTAATAGGACGCTTGGATTGCATCCGGTAAGGATGAGTTTTGAATAAGAGGGTATCCAATAAGGATAAGTACTCGGGTTGTAACTCTTATCAAATCTTGTTTAAATTATAAGATAAGAGTTTACAAGAGTCCTGTGTTGGTTCAAGTCTAAAATTCAGTTGATGAGATAAAGACGCAAGCTTTATTGAAGAAACTGAAACAAATATGAATTCAATGCTATCCAAAAGAAGTGATCCAGTCCAAGATGTTCACAAATCGTTAGCAACATATCTGACTGAGATTCTGGATAAACCTGTCAGCAGAATCCTTCTCCAAATCAATCATTGCATTGTTTATTTATAAAAGAGTCGGATGAGGGTTTTGGTGAACACTTGAACAGTACATATTCACAAGCATTGAGATCTTGAAGATCTAAGTGGAACTTCAAGAGATTGTGTAAGAAAAAATTCTTGAGGGAAGGACTTTCCGGAAAGCTCAATCTGTAAGATTGAGTGAGAGCATACTCTAAGGAGTAGTTGCAGTGTTCGAGTTCAACCACTAGAGGTTCCAGTAAGAAAGACAAAGATTGAAAAGTGTCAGAGGTTCTAACTACCTGTTGCGGTAGAAGACAAACAGGTCGCATGTCTTGGGTAAACGTGTTTGATTACAAAGGTTTTGTAAACGTTTTACTTGTAATCTTTACAATCAATAAAATTGACTTTCTTGGGTTTGATTGCATCGTAGGATTTTACCTTTGAGGAAGTTCTTCAAAGGGTTTCCCTTTGTAACCAAATAGTGTGTTAAAGTTATTAATATATATTGGTTACTAATCGGTGCTAATAGTTTGTGTTGAGTGTTAGCGTGCATAATCATGGGTACTTTGAAAATTTCAGTTCTGAATGAGGTTAAGGATCACATTCAAAGTCATGTACTTGTAACTTTATATACTCTATTTTTTTTAGAGATGTTTTAATTTCATATTTTTTACACAATTCAATACTTACAATAAATTCGACCTAAACTTTTGCCATAGCAAGAAAGTACAAACTATGAATGAGTAGATGGCTACACTATTTTGGCATCACAAGAAACGATGTCATAACCACATCAAAAAATTGGATACGTTGGAAGAGGCTACTCAATCTTGTTTTCAAAAAATGAAGTTAGACGATTGAAGGAAGTGTTGTGTTCTTTTCGTAAGCCCAGATTATCATGTATTCTAGCATTTTCCCCTATAACATATTTACATGTATATTGGTTTCATAGATTATATTTAACATTGTTAATTTCTCCAATAGCACTTAAGTTCTTTTAATGCACAAATTAGAACGTCTTTGACAATCCACCATCGCGCAAGTTCAAGATCATTCCAATGCCCTGCCGAGAAAATGGTAATTAATTATTAAAATTTAATCATTTTCATCATATTCTTTGCTTAAGTATTAATATGATTTTTTAAATTTACTAATGTGGCTTTGTTATAAATGCGATGATCATGAAAATTTCTCCTTCATTCATGTCTATGCTGCTACTCACATCGATGTACACAGCTCAAGGATTGATCTTGTTTCCAAAGATAATTATGTAAATAGCAATTCATTTTCTGTGAATAAATTATGCCAATATGTGAATGTATATGTTTTTGTACTATTTCTTTTAATATGTTACTTATTATATGATTTTCTTCCTAACTCTTGTAGAAAAAAATGATTGAGATACAGTATGTCTCTAAGGAATCTTCTCCCAGTAATATTGACATATTTACGCAAGTTCTCTGGACCAAGTTTGGTTTGATCAGAGGTTTGTGATGTTCTTTCAAGCGTGTCGGTTTCATTCTCCACAGCCTCAACTTCAAAATTTAATAATCTTATCAAGGATTTGGAGGCGCATGCCAAGGAATTAAGCATATGAAATCGAGACAGCAGGAGTTGGAAGCTCTCTTATTGCAACAGTCCAATTTAGAGACGTGTTTGCAGGAGTGATAAAGAGACCAGGAACAAAGAATGTGCATCGAAATTCAAGAACAAGTAGAGAGGGAGATGCTGGTCCATACGGAACATATTATATCACTACAGCAGGATCGTGGTGGGCGAGAAAGGAAGAAGAAATAAATTCTATTATTGCTCAAAAAGTTTTATCGTCTAATTTTACAACTCTTTAAAATATTTTCATGAGATGATACTATTTGTGGTGTAATATAATATAATTTGAATGATAACTAATTTAATGAAATTATTAGTTCTGTGATAGAATTTGACTGTCACAAAATCTCTTCTCGTTTGAATGTTGCAACTCACAGCAGACTTCCAACCATTGCGAAAAAAAAAAAAAAAACTTTTTAGTGACGATTTTGCCAATAGTTTCTGTAACGACTTTCAATTTTTAACGACTTCCAACCATTGCCAACAGTTTATGTAACGACTTTCAATTTTTTCAGGACGATTTTATCTGTCACAATAAATAAAATCTATTGAAATGTCTCTTGGAATGTTATTCTCTGGATAATAAGTCGTTAATTAACTTAACATGTAGTGTATGAAAGTTGTCTATCTCCAAATTAATGGTTTAATTATGAAAAATAGGAAAATCAATAATATCAGTGCATGCCAAGGACTTGTACACATTTAGGCTTCATTTGGATACACAATTCAAATGAGACGAGATAAAATATTTTGAATAGTAGTAAAATTTCTGAGTTAATATGAGATGAAATAGCTTGTAAAAAAATTGTACTTGGATAGTGAAATAAGATTAGATCATTTTTAAGTTTTGAATTTGAAAAATAGATGGGTCCACTGTTTTATAGAGTACCTGAATTGTGCACTATTCATATACTATTCATGCACTATTCACATCACTTTTTCAATATTGTTTCATGTACTGTTCACGTCAATTTCATGTAGTATTTATGTACTATTCACGTCAATTAGGCATTGTTCACGTTGGGTTTCACTGTTTATTTATTGTTCATTTAAGTAGATATTTTCAAAACTTAATAGATAAGATATTGCGTTTGGATTACCAAAATTACAGTTCTGTATAGATTGTAGTGGGTAACCAATTAAACCGAGCCTTATAGTTTTTATAGAATTTATCAGAGATTTTCTCCATACGGTACTGCAATTAATATAAATGTCAATATTAATCATAATTAATTTAAAAAAAAAAAACTAAACAACGATCATGGGTGTTTTCAAATCGGGTAGTTTAATAATTTGTTTTATCAATTACGTAGTACGTACCCTGTATTAATTTTTTTTTCTCGGCATATTAATTATTATGATAAATACATATTATGTTACAAAATTGACGGCCAATACCACGTAAGTAAGTACTGATAAATATCGATCGACTAATAATTTATATATTATTAAGATTTTAAGATATATTATATTGACTGATCGACCATAGCTAGCTGCAGGTTTGGATATATTTACTTACGAAATTACAGTTATAAAATAAATAATTCGTTTTATTCAATATCTCTATGTGGTAAAGATAAAGAAAGAAAAATAATAATAAATTTTTTATTATTATCTTTATTAACAATAAATAATAATAAAAGGATTTTTGTTTATAAGAAAAGAAATCATATCCAAAATATTCAATTCATGTTAATATAAAAAGATGACAAGACCCTTTATTAATATCGCGCATTAATTTTGGCATTACGAATACTATTTCGTATTCTCAGGAATCGGATAGTACTATGTTATGAGGTATCTTTTGTTTGTTATATCCAGGAAACTTCCTTCCTTCCTTTTATGTTATAAAGTAAATAATATGTGTTTATATGTTTATAATATCCTACCAAACTACTGGGGATCCAACTACCTAGCAGACTTTAGAGCCTGATAACATATATATAATATTTGGCGGTATTAATTGGAAGAGGACGTGGAACTGAAACCTGCCATCTTTGACCATGGGAATTGATCAATGATCATGGTCATGACATCTGTACAGTCCAGAAAAATTAGGGCAATTACAAATGACGCACTTACTTGCCTTTCAATTACAAAAATGGAAAACTCGTAGCTGGTGGTCACCGTTGGTCAAAAAAAAAATTTTTTTCTTTCTTAGTGATTAAGAAAAACTTATTTAATATTATTATAAATTTTCTATATTTTTTTAAAACACTTAAAAATATTAAAAATTGATTTGAAAACAAAAAACAAAAAAACCAAAAATTTTTTTTTGTCTAATGGTGACTCCCCACAGGAGCCACCAGCGGTGCCAGTAACACCGCTCTACAAAAATATTTTGGGTCTTGAATGTGGGTCTTCAAATTGTGTCTCGAATTATTATTTTTATTTATTTAATAATTAAAGAAGTGTAATATTTTTTTAATGATGTTGTAAATTTTGAAGAATTTGGTGTGGGTGTATTTTTTTTACAAGTCAATTTTGAGTAAAAAATTGGCTAAATGGTGGTAAAAGGAAATTTGGAGATAATTCCCTAATTATCACAAATAATTTAGGGTGAAATTAATTATCTAGAGATACTTAAATAAATAAATATATAAAACAGGTTTATAGTAAAATATTACGTACGGTTAAATGTTTTTTTATTAGATAAAGACGAAGAAAGATTCTCTCTAATAATTCGATCGTGTAAATTACTCTCTAGGTTTTTGTCCTTGTAGACGCTTACTGGACAAGGCCCAGCATTTGAAGATAATATATATCCTAATGGAACTTAATTAATTAACTATTCCATGGTCAGCTTTCGTACGTTAATCATATATAAAAGGTGAGATCGAGTGGTTCTCTCTTTTATGCCCATGGCGGCCTCCTCATTTCTCCGTGCGTTAACTGAAACTTTTTGACGTGATTTGTGCAGGACTTCTACAATCTACTACAAATAAATGTTTGGGGCTCTTTCTGCAAGGCTGGTATGGGGGATTCTAGGGCGGACAGCTTTCACGAGGTCGAGACCACCCACTCGGAGTACTTGGCCGCTGTTAATTACTTCCACAACAGCAAATTTTCCGATCGTGTTCTGATGATGGAGATAATTCCCGATCGGCCCGATACCAACTCGGAAGAAGAGGGTTCCACTTTCACCAGATTCTTTTATATATCTTTCTGCAATCCGTGTTTATATATGTGCACGGTTCATCGTGTGTATATGTTACAGTTGTATATATTATCTTTCTTGTCAGGTACAACGCTGGGTATGGGCTTACAGAACTTAACGCTTCTCGGCTTGAAAATTGTACCCGTAAGTTCGCAGGTTTTAGCCGCAAATCTTGACTTTTTTGGTAAGGTGAGGTCATGGTCATCAGTTTTCTTCGTAGCGTTTGTTGGTTTGGATCTTTCTGGGATTATTAATTGTACTCTCTCTCTCTGTGTCTGCATTTTGCAGTGGTTTTCAAATGACATGATGAAAGTGTCCAATTGCCAGCGAAATGTAAATCTACGGATGCAAGCATCAGGTTATCATAATCACTCGAACTTTTTGTTTATTTGGAAACTATTAAGATCTCGTGTGCAAAGGTTTGAATTCCATTTTTGGGATATTATAATTAAGGAAAAAACCTGGAAAAGAAATTAAATTTGTTGAATGTTATTCTGGATTTGTATTGACTGTATGGTTTTAATAATACCACCCGCGCGAACCCATAATTCTAACTTCCAATTTTTTTGCTTGCATGCATGTGAGGTTTGTCATGAAGCTTCTCTTCTTGATAGAAGGAAGAGAATAATATATAATCACACCGTTTCTTTCTTCTTATGGTACTGGCCGAGCAGAAGCAGCAGCACTCATGAACAATTTGCATGATCTGAATTGTAACACTCTGGAACCAAACAGAAGACCTCTTTTAGTTCGATGGATTGCTCCCCCGTTTGGTAAAGCTAAGTTAAATGTGGACGGTGCATCAAAGGGTAATCTTCGTGTAGCTGGTTGTGGAGGGGTTATTAGATGCCATTGCGCCTTCATTTTTGCTTTTTCAAGTTGCTTGGAGTTCGGAACTAGTGTCTATGCAGAACTATCGGCCTTAAAGTATGGGTTAATGCTTTGTTGTGAAAAAAATATACACGAAGTGGTGGTAGAGACGGATTCACTGTTAGTAGTGAACTGGCTTAATAACAAGACAGAGCCTCCTCAGCAATATCGCGGGCTTTTGGAAGATATCTTGAAACTTCGTAATCAAATGTTTTGTAAGGTCAGCCATGTATATCGAGAGGCGAACTCTTTGGCTGATGGACTAGCAAATTATGGTGCACAAGGGAATGATGCATCGTTCGCTTGCCCTTCTCAACTTCCTAAGCATTTACTGGCTATTTATGCACTTGATAGTGCTGGAGTTCCAAGCTTTCGACACCGGCTTTAGTCTAATTCGAATCTTCATGTTTTCTGTTTTCTAGCTAGTTTGTATACTTTTGAGGTATATACGCACGCTGGATAACCAAAGCCACAAATGAGTTGAGATGAGATAGTTTGAATAGCATTGAAAATTTTAAATTAAGATGAGATGAAATGATATGTAAAAAGAATATGTATTTAGATGGTGAGATGAGGCGAGATAATTTTTACTTTTTGAGATTTGATAAAGAGGTGAGTCTCATTATTTTGATAGCAACTGTTCACTTATTATTTTGCATTATTCACTTACTATTTCTGTTAGTTTTGTATTGTTCACTTAAGATTTTTATTTTCATTTTTATACTGTTTATTGCACTTTTTACTGTTTATGTCAGTACATGTTTTTAAAACTTAAAAATGAAATGTACCGTTTGAATAGATAAAATGTCTATATCATTCAGCCTAGATGATAAAATGTCTATACCATTTTTTGATCTTATCCAAAAATGAGGGTATAATTCAAGTTTGTGCAGATATATGCATGCTCTTGAAGTTATGTCAACGCTGTGCACGGCACCATGTATCATTGTCTACAAGACCTGTAATTAGTTAGGTTGCTAGCTAGCTGGTTCAAACAAAATGATCATATATAGGAGGAACGCACCGTAAACACTCATAGAAAAGATTTTTAATTGGGACCACCAGTCATATGATTCTTTGATCTTTTTTACACCGTCCGCGAAGCCTATTAATTAAGCCGATCATACGAATACGTATACCAACCCAATTGATTAGAAGAAGATCCACCAAACCCATGAGTTATAGCTAGCTCTCCTTTCCTTCAACACAATGGCTTCCTCATGATCTCATGCCCATGCTCAAACCCATATGACAATTAAATAAACTTAGATACAGTTATAAGGTGTTCAAGCATCGTATACTTATTTTGAAAAATAATAAATTATATTATTAAAAAATTTAAATTTTTTTATATAAATTTCATATTTATTTAATTTTTTAAAATAAAATATACAACACATACGTACGTACCATGCGACTACATTTTTTTGACCATTTGGGTACCAACTCAAAATTGCCGCACCCAGTATCAATTGCTTTGTTGGGACCATCAAAGCAGAGATGGATGATTTTGGGGGGATTAGAGAAGAAAAATTTCACAATTTTTTATAGATCGAATTATGTCTCAAATGAGAAATTTTTATAAAATAATTTATAAAATTAATAGCATTTTATATAAATATCCTCAACTTAAAATATAGTTATATAAAAAATTATAAAAAGGGAAGAGATAAATTTGGGAAGAGATGAAGCGAGATGAGAGAAAGAGACAAAAGAATAGTGAAATAATAAATAATACTCGGCTGAAATACAGTGGGTATATATATATATATATGTATATTAAAAAAATTAAATTAAAAAAAAAAATAATAATAATAAAGTAAGAAAATGTTAAATATATTTAAGAAAAATTATTAAAATACTTACTTATCCATATATTAGTTATTGATATGCTCAAAATTATAAAATTTAAAATTTAAAATTTAAATCTTAAAAGAAAACTAATAAAATGAGTCTTGTAAATAAAATTATAAGTAAAAATATAAGTAAATGTGGTACAACACAAAAGGTTATCCTAGTAATTTTTGTGTGTTTTTTTTTAATATTTAAAAATAAAATAAAATATATTATGAACACTTTTGGATGACAACACGTCACCCTTTTAGAAACTGCTAATTTTGATGAATTGGTACAAATAAGAAAATGAATAACCTCTATTGTGTGAAGAAAACAAACAACTAGATAAGCTTTATATAGATTTTATCATAGTTATTTCATAAAATTAAAAAGAAAGAAAAAGATATGTCACAATTTCTTCAAGCTTAGGTGCATTAAGTGGAGGTTTGGACAGTGAGTTAAGATGAGATAAGAGAAGATGAGCTGAAAGTTGAATAAAATATTATTTTTTAAAATTATTAATGTTTACATCAGATTTTAAAAAGTTGAATTGTTTATTATATTTTATTTAAAATTTTAAAAACACTATAATGATTAAATGATATGGGATAAGATGAAATATTTTTTGTATTCATTTGATAGTTGAGCCCATTCAATTTTTTTTTTTTTTTAAAAAGGGGCACTTTTCAGAATGAATCAATCCTTGTATAAGTTGTTGTGTGCAAGTTTAGGACAATTTTTTTAAAAAAGTAAGATCTACCTAAATAAATAAAATTGTTCTATCTATTCATTAATATTACATCATAAGTAATATTTTTTTGACCATCATGAACATGTCAAGAAATATTAAAAATATTTTTTATTATTAATTGCTGAATATTGACTAATTAGAATTTTTTTTTTAAAAATAATTTTATTTAATTTTTGGGGTGGAGTAAAATATTTATATAATATATTTAATTAAAAAATTTTAAAATTTAAATATTATAAATTAAATCTTATAGCAACATTTTGCTTCGTCTTTCCAAAATATATATATCTTTTTGGAAAAAATGATAATAATAATAATAATAACAACATTTTGCTTCGTCTCTGCATTTTCTCTTCGGAGAACACCGAACACTCAGCAATACCCCTAAAGAAAAATGGAATCACTCAATCCAAATGTCGAAGACGACGACGTTTTCCTCGACGCCCCCGACGACTTCCCCTTCTACGACTGCCCCTCCTCCCTCGCCGCCCAGCCTGAGCCCTCCACTTCATCTTCCACTCTCTCTTCTCCCTCTCCGGCCGCCTTCTCCACCTCTACCATCCGCCGCCGTTCGCTCCCTCGCCTCGTGGGTTCCAACCACTCAATCTTGGATTCCGATTTTACCCTCGGCTCTGAGATCCACTCCCCCATCGATACGAAGCCGAGGTTTCGGATTCATCGGAACCTGAAGGAAAGCCAAAAGCCCGAGCCTGATCCCAGTCAATTTAGCTCTGTTTCTCAAGCCCAGGGATCATCAAATTCGACCGTAACCACTGAAACCGATACAAGGGCTGAAGTCTCGGCCGTCGAAGCCAACGATCCCTCATCCCACTTTCTCATATACGTTGCCGGACTACTAATCAAAGCAATTAGCTTCCAAATCAATCTCTTCGTTACCTTCATAACATTTCCTCTATTTCTTCTCTACCACTCTTACATGCTCGTCACCAACCCCTTTCAAACAGTGCGTCGCGGTAGAGACTATTTGATCCAGGAGCTCTCAAAATTAGGCCAAACCGTAGGCGAAAGCGTGAGTCCTTTGCTAAACGACTGGTCGAGGGAGCACAAGTGGGTTTGGAAGGTGGCAGTGCGGTGGGGGTGGGGGTTTCTGTGGTCGGTTTACGTTTGCATCGTTTTGTGCAGCCTATTGGTCTCCTCTCTCGTGGTTAGCGGAGTTGTGATGAGGTTCTTGGTGCAGGAGCCAATTCAGATGAAGAAGATGTTGAATTTCGATTACACTAAGCCCAGCCCGGTCGCCTATGTGCCCATCGTTTCGTGTGATGGCGTTGGTTGTGGCGAGGATTGTAAGGAACAGATTGGAGGGTTCAGGTTTATACCTCCTAATCACAGGTTGCAGGTTACGGTTTCGTTAACGTTGCCGGAGTCCGAGTACAATCGAAATCTCGGGGTCTTTCAGGTACTTGTTCACTCATGGAGAGTCATATTAATCTCTTTTTTGTAGCTTTAGGAATGTTAGAGAGATAAAGAGGCTTTTCAGTTATGTTTTATCAATCAGTCGTTATTACGTTCAATTTTGTTAGATGTTGGGATAGCAGCTTGACTTTTTAGTATATTGGGTTTCTGTCCAGTTATGGTATGGACATGGTAGAGCTTAACCACTGATGCTCGAAAATGTCTATTGCAATGACATGTTTACAGGAATAGAGATTTACGTGTATTTCATTTATATTTTTTAGTTGTGTAATTCTCCATAGTAGTTGGTTTGTGTTACTTTATTTCTTCAGTTTCTTTGTCTGATGTTTTTTTTTATCAGTAAACAAATTTTATTGATAGAATTAGACATAGCCCAAGTGCTTTGTCAGATTGTTTTCCCGGCGGAAACTTTTGCTAAACAATATAGGATGTAAGCTTGTGTCAAGTCTGTTGGCATCATAGGCTACGGTTCTAGTGATATTGGCAACTGGGGCAAGTGCCTGAGTTTAATATGTTATTATATTCTTGAATTTGTGGAAAGGTCTGAAACTAAGAAGACACGACGTACTGATAATAGTTGAGAAGTTTTATATGAGATTGAGCCACATTTTTTAACTCAACACTCTTACCACCCCTTTTGTCATAAAGGAAATAATAAATAGAAAACATATAGAACATTTTAATCTATTACAACAGACATATATCTACGTGTGGACTGTTGAATCATGTTTAAATGGAACGTTGCTATTACAACAAAGCGTTAAAGGCTTTGAAAGTTTGAGGGAAGGATGCTATTTTCTCTCGAGTTTTTCCTTCTTTATTGTATAGTTTCAAAAATCTTTCCTTTTTCTGGAAAAAATCTCCCTCTGTATTGTTTGGTTTAATTTTGGTGTCTGATATCCATATATGATAAATGCTTGCTTGACTTTTTTAAATGTTTTTTTGAAGATCAGGGTTGGCTTCCTCTCTGCTAGTGGTAAAACCCTTGCCAGTTTAAGCCATCCATGCATGTTACTATTTAAAAGCGAGCCTATCCGTCTTCTACTGACTTTTCTTAAGATTGTGCCTCTCGTCACTGGTTATGTATCAGAATCACAAACCCTAAATCTGAAGTTTAGAGGTTTTACTGAAGGAAAGATGCCTACTGCCTGCTTAAAGATTATCATTGAACAACGAGCAGAGTACCATCCTGGTGCTGGCATCCCCGAAATATATGATGCATCTCTAATCCTTGAGTCAGAACTTCCCCTGTTCAAAAGAATTATATGGTATTGGAAGAAGACTTTATTCATATGGATGGCCATGATGTCATTTATGATGCAGTTGCTGTTTACTCTAGTCTGTTGTAGATCTATTATTATTCCAAAAGCAAGGCCAAGGGATAGCTCTGCAGGAAGTAGTGATGCTCCAAACGGTCCCCCTGCACAAGGTTGAGAAGTGGCTCCTGCAGACTTTATGATTATGGTGGAAAAGGGCCTTATTTCTGATTTGAGCTCAGTGTCTACTAACATATTCGATTGAAACCGGGTGATGTGGACGCGTTACAAAGGTTTGGGGTTTAACCGTGTAAAAGACATGTTGCCTTTGTTTGCCTATAGGGTTCCTTGTCAAAAAAAAAAAAAAAAAAAGATACATTCAATTACATTTGGTACGAGACCCTAACTTCGATTTTCCACCATTTTTTTTAGTAACCATGACATGTGTGATTGTGGATGATGTATTTTTATGTCGAAGAAAGGATTAAAATTAACAACCATGTAAATATCTGTTCTTTAGTTGGCTTTCAAATGAACATTATTGTTGTGAAATATGATGTAATGAAGAAAAAGAAGCACATATTGTTGTATTTACTTTAGGAGATTTTGGTCAAACAATCATTGATGCTATGGGGGTTTTAAATTCATCCCCAATGTTATATGTATGTATGTGTATCTATATTGAGGACAATGCTAGCATGACTACCAAATATGCCTTTCAAATGCGCACATTAGTATAAATGAGTACTTTTTATTTTTTTAAATTATTTTTTAAACATCTTTAACCATTAAAAAAACGATAAATTCACTTATAGTTATTTTCTTAACCATTAAGAAAAAAAATATAAATAGGCATATTTGGTGGTATATTTAATTGTAATACTATCATTTTTCAAAAAATAAATTGAGGGCTACCTGATTGGGGCCAAAGCTACGTCACCACAAGTGTGGCCAGATTAGTGTGGCCAGATTTGGTAGCTACCACGAGGTGGCCTTTTTCTTAATTTTTCATAACAATTTTAATATTTTTTATTCAAAAAATTATTTTTATTATGAGAAAATATTATTACCTATTAAAATTAAAATTTCAATTGGCAATCTCATTGACTACCATGTGTTTTTGATTGACATTGATACACAAAAGAACTCAAGGGACCTCTTTCTCACTTAACTTTCAAAATAGGAGATAATTTCTTAAAATTAAATGATTAGGAATTTAGGGGTGGATCGGAGCACAGGAATATTTAACAAGATCTAGCGAATTTTTGGATTAGGAAATCAGATCTAACAATTCAAATTCATATTATAAGCCATTTCCTCTTTTGCTACCTTTTATAGCCTCTTTAAGAGCCCCTTATTAACGAAACCAAGTACTCGTATAACAGCTTACTAGATAAAGTTTTAGAAGCTATGGGTGTTGCCCGCCCCTGCATGAGCGGAGGGGGGAATTTCTCCCCGTCCCAGATAACAAGGTGCGGGTGTGGGGGCAATCCCCCCTTCCCAAAAAAACAAAAAAAGGGTTATTTCACTAAGCTTTTGGCCTAGAAGTAGTTTCTGGGCCAAAAACAATTAAAATGAGTCTAAAATAGCTTAGAAGCTTTTCTTTTATGTCCAGAAATAGTTTCTAGGCTATTTTGGGCTCATAAAATTATAAGTTAAAAAAATTAGTTTAAAAACCAGATAAAAAAGAAGTTACATAAATAAAAATAAATTAAATAATACATACATGATACAAATTACATAATTTAAAGCAAATGATACTATGGACTACTAGTCTAATATCTAATAAACTAAGAATAATAACTAAACTATTACAAAATTGAAAGGCTAAATAATTACAAAATTACAAACAAAAAAGTGTCCAAGGGACATTGTATCAACATTACAAATCGTTGAATACATAATACGAATAAATGATTCAAATTTGAATATTCTAAAGATAGAGCTATTTGAGTCTTTGACTGTGACATTTGGGGCGGCCTGGGCAGATAGTCATATTGTAGCGAAGGTCGACGTTGTCTCATGTGTTGTTACAACAATTAATACTAAAATTAATATCGATGAAATCAAAATAAATATAAATAAATCAAAATAATAAAATAAAAACAACAATTACCGGGTGATCCAAATCTAGACTGATCACCACCCTCCACCTCATCGGTCTCCTTAAAATCTAAAATATCCATAACATGAATATCATTTCTCGTCATCCAACTTTGTGTGCATATCAATGCCTTTACAGTTATAGGAGACAATGAACTACGAAAATGATCCAATATGCACCCTCCGGTACTAAAGGCTGACTCTGAGGTGACGATGCTAATAGTAATGACCAAAATATAGCGGGCAATCTCAAAAAGGATGGAATATTTATTTGCTGTCACCTTCCACCATCCTAATATATCAAAATCATCATCATCTTGAATAAGATCCCATGAAAAATAGTTGTCTAACTCCGAAACTATCTCTGTAGATTGACGGACTAGTGTGAGATTTTGTGCGATGGTCTTAGTCCATGCCAATCTATGCTTCTTTGCTGACCCGATGTCTGGAGAAGGAATTGGGGTAGGTATAGGTGTCGTACATACAGTACCATCCTTAATCACATTGAACTCATCATATAATTTAACCAGGGTATCCTAAGCCATTTCACCAACAAGATTAATCTATGCCTGATCGTGCGCAAGTCCTAAACCATATAATATGCTAGAAAGTTTTAGACATGGATCAAGAATAACAGCCACATATAACAAAATATTTAGTCTATTCAAATCTCCCCAATACTTGTCATATTTGACCCTCATGGTCAATGTCATTCCCTTCATCCTTTGATTGGAACCCCTACGCATGTCTTCTAATTCTTCTTTCACTCTACATATTTGTTGACAAAATCATGGGATGTAGGGTACAAAGAACCAGATAATTTCAATGTGACATTGCAAAACAGCCCAAGAAAATCAACAAAAGTAGAAACTACCTCCCAATCATCATCATTTGGCTTTTCTAATCCCACGTGCTCATCAACCTATTTGACATATTGGATGTCTTCATCACCAATAATTGAAAGGCTACCTTATATTCTTGGGCCGCATCCAACATCAAAAAGGTTGAGTTCTATTTGGTAGGAACATCAGTATAAAGACCCTTCTTTGATGTTATATCCGCACCCCTTGCAACAACCTTGAATTTCTCTAATCTAGAAGGAGAATATCTCACAAATTTCACAGTCATTCTAACTCGTGCAATCAAATCATCAACATCTTTCAACCCCTCAATCATAATTATATTCAAGATATGTGCAGCACATCTAACATGCAAATATTCACTACCCAAGAATGTCTTATTTGCCTTTCTAAGATAAGTTTTCAAATATTCCAAGGCGACATCATGAGACGAGGCATTATCAACTGAACTATCAAAACATGTGCCAACCCTCACTCATTTATTGTGGCTTCCAAGGCTTTCCCAATCGTCTCAACCTTGTGATCAGTTATTTGACAAAATTTAATAAACTTTTTGTGAAGAATCCAATCAGAATCAACAAAATGGACAGTCAAAGACATGTAATTCATATTTTGGATAGAAGTCCAAGTATCGGTAGTGAGACAAACTACCAAACCCGCCAATTGGCCCTCAAAATATCTTTATCTTTTTTATACATCTTTATAATATCCTTTATCATAGTGTGGCGAGAATGAAGCATAAATCTAGATTCCAATTCTTGGACAAGTTCTTGGAACTCTCTCCCCTCCACAAACTAAAAAGGTAGCTCGTCTATGATAACCATACGAGTTACCTTCCTTCTACACTAATCATGATTATACTTCGTATACCCTTTTAATGTTGGACCCCCACTACTCCCATCCGCTATTTTTTTTAGTCCAATATCTAGTCTAGATTGACTATTCTCTAGTAAGGATCTTTCTTGCATTGTTCCTCTAAATGGACCTTCATCTGGGATGTACCATATTTCCTATAATGACATCCATATACTTTCCCATAGTGATTACATTTAGCTTGAGGGTTATTAGGGTCACCACCCTCTAATTTGGTAAAGTTAGACCAAACAACCGAAACAGGTTTCTTGCCTTGTGTGGGTTTGGGAGCAGGGCAATGTGTACTCCCCGTAGCGGTTGGAGTAGAGTTAAGTTCTGGGAAAGAGGTACTAGCTGAGACAGGAGAGCTATCACTAAAATCCGGATCTCTTTGAGAAGACATTCTTGATTCCTGAATACAATAAAAAATTTTTAAATCAAGCAACACAAGACATAAAAAAATCATAATAATAGTATAATACACCACGTATGAAAAAACAAGGCAAACTGCAAAGCCAACACAAGACATATAAAAGGAAAAAAAAAACCGTAATAATACACTAAACAATAAAATAAACAAAAAATAAAAAATTGTTTTCTAGTTCAAAGTGTTTCAAACTCCTAATTGAGGTAAATTGCTTATATGCTTCGAAAATTTAAGCTCCATATATGATTTGAAAATTTAATTAGTTCAATGTAGCCTTGTTAATTAGTTAAATGTTGCCTAGTTAATTATTACAAAATTCAATTGATTTATGGTTTCAACTTTCAATTGAAACCACTAATTGGCTAATTTATGGTTGAACCCCTAAATCAATTTAGGGTTTAGGATTAGAACCCTAAACTAATTTAGGGTTCCAAATCCAAAACCCTAAAACCCCTAATTGAAACCCTTAATTTAGAGTTTCGAATTTGGAACCTTAAATTTTAGGGGTTCCAAATCTGAAATTGAATCCCCTAAGATGGATGAATAAAATCTTCAAAAGAGCTTAAAGAATTAATTTTTCTAAATAGTTTATATTGATTATATACTTTTGTTTCAAAATTTGTTATGCATGCATGTTCTTTAAACAAAAGAATACATAAAAACATTTTGAACTATATATCCCAGAGCAATGATGACATTTAATTCCCCCCTCTTCCAAGTTTCAATGCGATTATCTTGGATTGAATCCAAGTAACCTTAGGCTCTTTTTTTTTCTTTCTAAAAGGAAATAACAAATAAAAAAGGGTTTCAATTGAAACCTTAAATTAGGGGTTGTTGATTGAAACCCCTAAATCAATTTAGGGTTTTAGATTGGAACCCTAAACTAATTGAAACCCTTAAAACCCTAAACTAATTTAGGGTTCCAAATCCAAACCCTTAAAACCCCTAATTGAAACCCTTAATTTAGGGTTTCGAATTTGGAACCCTAAATTTTAGGGTTCCAAATCCAAAATTGGAACTCTTAAATCAATTTAGGATTTTAGATTTTGGAAACCCTAAATTAGGGGTGAAACCCTAATTGGCTAATTTAGGTGATTGAAACCCCTAAATCAATTTAAGATTTCGGATCGGAACCCTAAACTAATTAGGGTTCCAAATCCAAAACCCTACAAACTACAAAATTAAAAAAAAATAAAAATAAAAAAATCTAACAATCGGTTCAAACACAACAATACACATGCATAATCACAATCCACAACACACAAATTCACAAATTATCATCCTCAATCTCCGATTCAACTCATCTTTCCGACAATCTCTAATCCAAACTCAAAAATAAATAAATGGAGAAACATAAACTTAGGGTTTTGGATTGAAGGAGTCTTACCTTTGGTAGTACCACGCGACAGCAAGAAAGGATATTGGAAGTCCAAATTATTGTGCGTTGTGCTAGTGAGGGAGAGAGAGAAAAGGGAGAGAACAAGAGCAAGACAGACTGAGAGTCGAGAGAGGCACAAGAGAATATGAGACGGAGAGAGTGACAGTAGAAGAGAGAGAGAGAGAGAGAGAGAGAGAGAGAGAGAGAAATGGGGGGGAAACGTAAGACGCTTAATGAAATGGTGTCCTTTTGTCATGGATAAAACGATTCCGTTTCATTTATGAAGGGATATATATAAATATATATATATATATATATGATAATTGATATGCGAAGCGGGGCAAGGGAAATACGGAGTGACGCTTAGCCCCCTCCGTCCCCCGCCTCCGCTAGAGACCTTTTGTGTAGGAGGGGCCCCCCCGCCCCCTGTGACGCCCCCAAATTCCGCTTGGGATTGAACGGACATTTGAAGCGTCGAGACATGCAACACAAGGTTACCTGCCCCCGTTCATGACATATAAGATGCAATGTTCCTAACATGCATCTAGCATTATGCAATATTCGCAGCGGATAATTTTTTTTTTTTAGCAATACTATGCACCAAACTAAAAATATCCCAAATACTTGAAACATATTTCATACATAAAGGCATACTAAAAAGCCGTGATCACCACACTAGTCCAAAATGGTTGTGATCAAAAGAATACTTGAGATACAACTCCAAAAGTACAAGTAGTAACCTAAGTTAAATACTATGCCATCATCAACATCGCACCGTGGCCTAGTCGACCGTATTCAGTTGGTCAGATTCCAATTCTTTTGGGTCCTGTAACAAGATCTACCATTCGGGGGGAATGGTAGTTGGGACTACCACAGTGAGATTTGATTACAAATCTCAGTAAGTTAACA
Source organism: Carya cathayensis (assembly GCA_011037825.1). Classification (NCBI taxonomy): domain Eukaryota; kingdom Viridiplantae; phylum Streptophyta; class Magnoliopsida; order Fagales; family Juglandaceae; genus Carya; species Carya cathayensis. The sequence continues at coordinate 1,425,007 of QGSO01000164.1, read as the reverse complement.
TAAAACTCACACACAGGTTAAAGATGCATGCATGGCAGTAAAAGCATAAATGCATAAGTATAGTCGTACATAAGCATAGCATAACTTGACATATAGCATGACATAACCAGAACTTAAACGTGAACTGAACTTGACTTAACATGGCATGAACTTAAGCTTAAAACATAACATGAACAAACAACATAACATGAACGTGAAACATAACATGGACTTGAAATATAGCATGAACGTAAACATGCATAACATAAATAAGAACTTGAAAATAACATAAACTTGAACATAACATGACATAAACGTGAACTTGAGACATAATGTGAACGTGAACATAACATAATATGAACGTGAACTTGGAACATAACATGAACATGAACATAACATGTATGTGAGCATAACATAACATGAACTTGATCTGCAACTTGACTTATCATGTATTTGATCTGAAACTGGACTTAACATAAACTTGGAATATTATTCAATTGTCTTGATTAATAACGTGCGTTAATACGTACTCCACAGTTGTTGTGGCCCCACGTATTCAAGTAACATAAAATATAATACGTACTCCACAGTTGTTGTGGCCCCACGTATTCTACGTGTCACAATTGCTGTGTCTCACGTAGTGTATGCTCCACAGTTGTTGTGGCCCCATACTTCATGCTCCACAGTTGTTGTGGCCCCATGAATACACATAACATAAAATATAATACGTACTCCACAGTTGTTGTGGCCCCACGTATTATACGTAACATAAAATATAATACGTACTCCACAGTTGTTGTGGCCCCACGCATTATAAGTAACATAAAATATAATACGTACTCCACAGTTGTTGTGGCCCCACGCATTATAAGTAACATAAAATATAATACGTACTCCACAGTTGTTGTGGCCCCACGCATTATAAGTAACATAAAATATAATACGTACTCCACAGTTGTTGTGGCCCCACGCATTATAAGTAACATAAAATATAATACGTACTCCACAGTTGTTGTGGCCCCACGATTATAAGTAACATAAAATATAATACGTACTCCACAGTTGTTGTGGCCCCACGATTATAAGTAACATAAAATATAATACGTACTCCACAGTTGTTGTGGCCCCACGTATTATCATAACATAACATGTCTTATCTTTCTTAATGCATGAGATATTATTTAATATCATATACTTTTCTAACATGGCGTATACTTGTAAATGGCACAATATGATTTAATCATAAACATTTCATGGCATACATGTATCATATGGCATACTTAACATGGCATACTTATAACATACAGCATTGTATGACAGAAAAGATTGTGTAACAGATAAATATTCATGAGAGATTAAATCATACGTAACAGATAAACATGTAATGACATAGCATGACATGGCATATACGATAACATACATACATAAATTGTAGTTCCCTTACCCATCACACATACACAATAAACTGATAGTAAGTTAGAGGCTAACTTACCTCGATTGTCACGTTCTACGAGAATAAAGGCGATATACGAGAAACTGTAAAAGGTCATTCTAAAAGTTAGAAATTTAATTACTAACAATTAGAAACATGGAAACAAGTTATCTTAGAGTAAAATTATCATTTTACCCTCTACATGTGGGAAAACGACCATTTTACCCATAACTTAAGGATTTCATATCCTAACTCCAAAAATTTCCAAAATTTACATTCCTCATGTAAATTTTGTTCTAAACTCAAATATCAACTCAGAAAAATTTAAAACAAAACATCACTATGGAAAACACACTATGGCCGAAACATCCATAGGCCATTTCTCTTGATTTTTGTTACAATTCCTTCCAACTTCAAAACTCATGCTTAAACCAAAATTTTACAACAAACATCTTCCAATCCTAAGTTTAAAACCATACTTAAAACATCCATTTAGAAAAAGCTAATAATCAACACCAAACTTTTTTGTAAAAAGATCAAAACACTTGAATCACAAGCTTTGTCCTTAAATCAAAACATCTCCAAGAATTCCAAAAAATCAAATCTTACTTCTAACATATTCATAACATCATCCTCAGATAAACCATGCTTTAAATCATCAAACTAAAGTCACCAAAATCACAAAAATAACACTTGAGTTTTTGATTTTACACTTAGTCCAAAAACAGAAACTTTTTCTTAACTAGCTTTGATAAATCTCTTGATCAATGGCTTAAGAAGTGAGATCTTTGAAATAAAGTATCACATGGTTTAAAAACGTGTCCTAAAGAATATCCAACCATCAAAATTAAAATCACATGGCTAAAACCCAATAAAACATGGATCTAACCTAAAAACATCAAATCTTAGGCCTAACCGAAATTCTCTTGCATAGAAAAATCATATCTTTGAAACTAATACTAAATATCTCCAAAATAACATCCTAACATGAAAATAAGAGACTTAGGATCATCATATAAAAATATCAAAGCCTTTAGAGTAAGATCAAATCTCGAAATATTCAAACTTTATCCAAATAAAAACTGTTTTGCCACTTCCAGTTTTCATGTTTCTAGATCTAATAAAATCTATCATCAAAATCTTTATTCATGCAACAAAACCTCAATGAAAACTCTTAAACACATTCTAAGAACACTCCATAAAATTTTCGGACCAAGATATGTCCATTAGCTTGGTCAAAAACTCCAAAACATAACACACTCTCCAGATTCACGCCCAGAATGACCTTTCCATGGTTAAAAATACTTTTGACTGACCAAATGACCATGGAATGATACGAAAAATACATCTACGGAAACTAGACTCAAAGAGGAACAACTTTATGAAGGAGTCATCGTGTGAAAATACTTACAAAGGGTCGAAAAACTCCACGCAAAAAGACCCAGAAATCTGCCCGAGAGAGCTCTTTTGGGTTTCTCTCTAAGAACGGGGTGAAGAAATGATTAAAGTGAAGTAAGTGTGTCTTGCACGACTCAAGACTTCTGTAGGGAGAATATTTGGACCTTAATGATCATTGAGTGGAGGTGTAGACATGTGACATAATGTAGAGGATAGTGGGGGGCAAAAGACAACTTACAAAGGCTATGAGACATGGGACTTGATGGGGTGGGTTCCTCCATATTATTGAGTGCAACTTGATGCAATGAATGGTCTGCCAAGTGGGGGAGGAAATTTCTCCAAGAAGCTATGCCAAGGTGGCCAAAATTCGTGGGCTTTAGTGGGCCTTAGTGGGCCTCAACCAAGTGGGCTTCAATTTGGGGTTTAAAGGGGGTTTGGTTAGGGTTTGAGATGCTATCAAGCCCAAATCCAATTTTTCTTGGCCCAATCAAATTTCTAAGGTTTAAAATGTTGGATAAAGATGTCATAATAGGAATTTGAGAAATTAATAGCATGTGAAAGTGATTTAATCAAGTGATTAAACACAATACTAGAAATTGGATCAAAAAGGGTTTGAATGCCAACTTTAGGGTTTGGGGAAACCGTTTAGGGTTTCGGTTTCAACCAAGTTTTTGGGGTTTCAAATGGATTCCAACCATTTAGGGTTTTACTAGGGTTGAAACCCTCTTCATCTAACTCAATTTGGTTGATCAGATGAAAAAAAACTGTTTTGCTTAGGTGGCATGATCTCACACATTGATTTCCTTCACAAATCCATCTAATGGTTTCTCTTTGTGCCAAGTATCTAATACTATTCATTATGTGTGGTTAAGATCTTGCCAAGTGTCCAAATAAAACTTCTCTAACCTAATTTGGACATTTCACACTGTGATTTTGAAACCACTGCACTTAGTACGCTTATCGAGGTTACTATTCACTCCGAAAAAGTGCATAATAAACTTAGTACTGAAAAATCCTAAATATTCAACTGAGTCTAGTGGCGTAAACTATAACGTAATCTGACACTTCTAACTACCTCAAACAAATAAAATCGCATTTCTGGCACCATAATGAGTGATAATACTAACTATGTTGACAGACTAGAACTTATGTGATTAGCCGATTCGTAAAAAATTATGGAGTTTTCACGAGATTTCTAATGTCTATAAAAATTCTACCATTAAATTTCTAGCCGGCTATTACACCCCCGCCCCCTGCACAAGTTGAACGAAACCCTTGCACTGCATGGGCAAGGGCGGGGCAAATGGGGTGGTGCAAATGGGTGCAGGGCCCCACTGCCCACCCCTATTGAAAGCTCATTTTTTTTGTAGAGAAATGATTTGTATAAGTTCTAAATAAACAAGTTTAATACAATACAAGTCTTTGTAAAAAAGTGAATCTCACTTTAAAAAAATGTAAAAATAAAAAACAATTATATTTTAGTACGACTCACTTTTTTACAAATGACCTACGTAAAACTTATCAATTTAAAACTTATACCTCCTATTGCTTGTAGTTTGGGTTTATATTCTTCGATCATTTTTCTTAATAGTCTCTTAAAAGCTAAGTATGTGATTGCATAAATCAATTATATATCTCTCTTTTATGAATGAAGTCCATTACAAAGACTTGGGTTTCTTCACTACTATTCATTATTTAATCATTATTTTTTTTCTATTTTTCATTATTTTATACAACTATTCACTACTATTTAATACTTTTTCATTATTTTTTTTAATATTTACAGATTATCTGAAATCACCTTACTACCCAAACACAGCCTTAACATTACCATGCATGGAAAAACATGGCATTGGCTTGCATATTTGTACATTTTTACGATCCTCTAGGCCCCCCAAAATGCATTTTACAACAAAATCAGGTTCTATATTTCTTCTGACATGCCATAGATTTCTGGCATTTGAATGCTAAAAATTTTAATATATAGCAGACATGGAGTTCTGGTGCGAAACAACGTGAAAGAGAGGACTGAGTCACTGTGATTTTGCTCAAAATTCATTTTCTAGAATCTCTTATACCCTTCTTTCGCCTCCTTGACAACTCATTACCACGAAGTGGTTGTTTCGGCACCTTTAACTAACGTTCGGCTGTTGCTGATTGTATTTTGTGGTATTTGGGTTATTTTCTGTTAATCCCAATAAAAGAAAAAGATTAGAGAAAAACAAGGTTGACTATTTCCTTTCTTTCTTGGAGTCAAACGTAGTATTTTAGCAACATATTAATATCAGGAAGGGAAAATGCCCTGTCGACAACTTGTCAAGCTTTTCAACTAATTAAGGATAAGGATTATCATGTTTCACGAGTCTGATGTAAGGCTGTTGATTTTGTACAACTTGTTTGAAGGGACGTTGCATTTAATTAAGAACAGCATTCACATGAAGCGATCATGTAAAAGGGTTTCTAAAGACACCACCCGCCGCGGCGCCGCCCTCATTCAAAGACCTTTATCCATTTGAAGAATTAATGGCTGCTAATGCATGTATGCAGCCTTTGCTACTGTCATCTCTACAATCTCCCTCCATATGCCTTCAAATTGTAATCCCACACATTCCTACCTATATACACGTGTGTATATATAATGAGGAATGTTATATAAAATTATGAAATATGTAAAAGCAGTATAATTTTTTTTTAAAATGAGTTTATTATTAAAATATTAATTTTTTTTCATGTGAATCTTATATTTATTTATTTTTTTTAAGTGATTGCACGGTACTTACATACTCACGACTGTAACTATTATTTCTCATATAAAATACATTTGAGCAATAATCATTATTAACGCTGTCGGGAAAATTTACAAGAATTACGTCAAGTATTATTACAAAGCAAACATGCTTCCATTTATCAAATTCTGAGTATATTTTGCTAACATACAAAAAGCATATGCGTTCCTTTGTGATCAGAACCTTCTCTCTCTCTCTCTCTCTCTCTCTCTATAGATATATATATATATGTATAGACATATGTATCTCTTTATTTCTTCTCCCATTCTTAAAGATTATCAGGTAGAGCTGTTACGTCCGGACACTCGAAGGAAAGAGCCACTCTTGGTGATCTCGCGCAGTGGCTTATCGGTGAACCGGATTAAATTGTAGACCCATGCACCCGATATGGCCCCAAGAATCGGTCCCACCATATATACCCATATCCCCTTGAATTGCCTATGCACTATTGCTGGCCCCAAGCTTCTTGCTGGGTTCATCGATGCTCCCGAAATCGGCCTGTCAAACACGTACAATACATATACCATTTTCTTATCATGATTAGCGTAAACGAATATATATATATATATATGATAAATACAATCAATGCTAACTAATGGGATTGGATCAAAGTTATATACCCTGCAAACAACACGTTGAGCAGGACAGTAGAGCCAACAGCAAGGCCAGCAAGCTCTCCGATCTGTAGACACCCAACAATATATATTTAACCAAATGAATGTAGAAACCTGAGAATTCATCCGTAATTGTTTGGTAATTACTTTAATTTTACATGGGAAAGTTGAGAGCTGAGGAACTACTTACAGCTCTGTTGTCAGTGGCAACACCGGATATGATAAACATGAGGTAGAATGTGATTATGAACTCAAGCACAAGAGATTGCATGTCCGACCCGGCCGGTATTGTTCCTGGAAACCGGTTCTCTTCCCCACTGAATATTAGCCTAAGGCTCCCGATTGCCAGTGTTGATCCCAGCACTTGAGCTATTATATAAGGTGGCACCTACAAAATATATACATAATTTGACGAATTAAAGAACAGAAGGAAAAAATGTGAAAATCTGACCAGTTTTGATGGCATTTTCTACTGAACATAACGATGTAATGGCCAAAAGGATTGTGGATTTATCTCAATTACCTTGAATACAGGCAGCATTAAAACTTGCAAACTTGAGCCAGTTTAATTTCTCTTTGTAAATATCATGTTTTGCAAACTTGCAACCCCCATGAATTTACAGAATCATTTTATTGCTAATATATAACATTAATTGATCATGTTGTGGCTTTTAAAACAAATACGTTGAAGATTAAATGGTGACTGATTCTCCGACGAGAAGTTGGTTATTATTTAAAAACTGCCAGAAGCGTCAAAATTAATGGCCTTTTTCTTGCAGTGCACCCAATTATAGACTAAAGTAAGTTTGTTAGCTTACCAATTATGACCAAAGTATACGTAAGTGGATGATGTAGTTATACCTGTTTCCATGGGAATCTCTTGCAGGTGGCAAAAGCAATGGTGACCGCAGGATTAAAGTGGGCACCGGAGATGTGGCCTACGGAGTAAACCAAAACCATCACAGCCAGTCCCCACACAAGTGAAATTCCGGGCAAAGTCACCACCTTTTCATTATTCAAATTCACCACCACCGCTGCACAACCCGCAAATATCAAGAAGTACGTACCCATCACCTCGGCAATCAACTGTCAAACATTAAATTAAATTCCCATGTTAAATTGTTTGCATACTTGGTAGAAGAATATATATAAGAATTCGCATATGCATGGTAGAACTGAGAATATAGACCCGGCCCCCCAAAAAAAAGACAATTCAGGCGGCATGTGTTTTTCGATCGTGGACTTCTGGCATACAGTGAGGTTTGTTCATCAAGGTAAGAAACATATATGTATGCATGGTCGATTAATATATCTATGGTTGAGTTGATGGGAAAGTATATCATTAATTAATGGATCGAGAATATTGGTTTGGAGAAGATGGAGGAGACACCTTCTGCAAGAAAGGTATGCAAAAGCATACTTCATTGTTGCTTTTGGAGGCAGAGGAGCTGCGATTATCAGCACCTTCTTCGACATTCAAAGCAACCACAGCATGGTTTCCATTACTTGCCGAGTCTTGAGCCATCCTTTTTTACACTTGAAGAATTATCTAAAGGGACGGAGAGTTGGGATCAGAGAGATTGCCCAGCTTTGTAGATTGCCCGGCTGAACAACTCCAATTAAATCTCTAGGTACCCAAAAGGTCCAGAGAGAGAGAGAGAGAGAGAGTTCTTTAGATAAAAAGGATCAGAGAATAAACGGGATGCTGGCCGCTATCCTTTATATCTTGCATTTAATAGCAAAAACTTTAGAGGAGACCGTTGAAAATACGTTGGTTTGGGGTTGTAAACTTTCCAACCAGAAGAAAAGCATTGGAGGGTACCGATTCGAACAGGAGATACGGAGGGATGTGAATGCCAAGTCTGTAAATATACAGAAGGGTGGAATTTTATCCGATTTCGTTTCCTAAGGCATTGGAGGGTACCGATTCGAACAGGAGATACGGAGGGATGTGAATGCCAAGTCTGTAAATATACAGATGGAATCTTATCCGATTTCGTTTCCTAAGAGGAAAATGATAAGTTACACGTACACAGAAAATGTATCGATTAATATTTTTTTAATATTTGCGTTTGTTTATTTTTTAATATCTTGTTATTTATTTTTTTAATATTTTTTTAAATAGACAAAAAAAATTATTTGAAAAGAGAACAAAAATGCTTTAACATTGATCAGTATCATTTTCGGTACCGATCATTGATAGATGTAGCATCTATGGGTGGGCAGCGGGCCCGCACCCCGCTATCTCGCCCCCGCGCGTTCACCCTGCCTCGCCCTTACATATATATATATATATATATAAAAAATATAAATATATGTTCATATATATAAATATAAATATATATTTATATATAAATATCTATATATTTATATTACAATTTGTTAGACTTGTTTATAAAGTGTACATTAACAAATTTAAAAAATATATAGTTTAAAACTACTACACTACAACTTACACAAAATATGCATTGGCAAATTTAAAAACTACATAAATTTTTAAATTATAGTCATATTTACAAATTTTAAATTTACAATTTAGATCTAAAAATATATTTTTGATCACTTTTGAATCTAGAAATAATTTTTAAATATAGTGAAATATAATTTATATTTGAAATGGAAATGAGGCGAGGCGGGGCGGGTATCCACCCCGCACCAGGCCTAGCGGGGCAGGGGGTGGAGGGGAAAACCCCACCCCCGCAACATGCGGGGCGGGCTACCCCGCACCCCTAGTACTAGCATCGTCCTTCTTAATACTATTTTTTTGAAAAATTATACACGGAAGTCATACAACCTTCTGGTCCTAATCAAATCAACATGTAATTTGTTATTTTTGTATTTAAATAAGAGGATAAAAACGATAAGTCACATGTTGGTTAGGTAGAAGTGTATAGTATAAGACTTCCTTATAGCATTTTCCACAAAAAAATATGCTTGAAAGCTAGTTCTTCCACAACACACCACACACCTCATTACGTGGCAAACTAGGTGTAGGAGAAAATCCTAACAAAAATTCTACACATCATCCATACATTACACACCACATATGATTTTTTTATTATTTATTTTTTTCCTTACCAAATGTGTAGTGTATGGATGATGAGTAAAATAATTTTTTTAGTTTAATAAGAATAAAACAAAAACATAAAAAATCAAGTGTGATGTGTGGTGTATTAGAAGATAATCACAAACGGTGAGGTTTAGTTTAAATCAGAAAAGGGGCAAAAGTTTGTCACTTTGTGCTCTCCCCCACTCCACCTGCTTTCAAGTTAGACTCTCACCCCCCTCAGGCACTTCTTCCGTTTGATAAGGTTCTTCCATCTACAAACTCTAGGTCGGATGATTAGGCCCGGATTGGTTACACAAAATCAAAAATCTCATCTCATCTCATCTCAACTCATCATTACAACTTTTTCAAATCATCATATAAAATATAATAAACAATTTAACTTTTTTAAATCCCAATACAAAATTAATATTAAAAAATTATATTATAACAATATTTTATTCATTACTATTTAAAATATCTCATCTCATTTGTATAACTAAACGGGACCGATTTAAAGCTATGAGATCTAAGAGTTACGCTACAATGATTTGACATTCATGTGTTGCAAAAGTAGTCTTTCCTCTTTGTTTTGGATAATTACTAGGTTTAGTTTTGCAATAGATTTTTGGGTTTCATTTGGGTTGTATAGTGAATGATGATATATGTACTGGGGAGCAGTTTTTTTTACTGCATGATAGATGGAAATGCAACCTAGAAAGTTATATTTGACCCATTTGGTATTATTGTGCTTCGCGGGAAGAAGTGAAAAGCTTTGTTAATGGCGTCTTGCTCTCTGTAAGCATCTTTACACCTCTATGAAATCCACGAATCCAACTTTAGAAAAGAAAACTTTCGAGTCTTTGAGGAATAAAGAAAAAAAAATGTCAAACTTTTTAATATCTTCGAGAAGAAGTACATCCAAGGAGATAATCCTAGTATACTCTCAAGGCAAGCAAATGCCAGAACAACTCCAAAGCTTCTTGCCACCTACAATGCAAATAACAACATTTTCTCTAAGTTGGAGCCATCGCCATCATTTAGTGACACCCTCAAGATATGTCTTTGAAATTGCTTCCTATCCTTGTAATGTAGGTGATGGCTGGTAATTGGGTTGGATCTGATCCTGATGATAGTTGGGGCTTTGTTGAAGGTTTTGTCGGTCAAACCTTTTGATTTTTGGTTTAAAAAAATAATTATTGTGCTTCACTTGGATACGCACCAATGTGAGTTGCAAATGGTACTGGCTGTTGTTATTTCCATTATCTTTCAAGATTTGAGAAGGGGTATTGTCAATGCATAAATTTGCACAATAGGTCGGAATGATGAAAGAGTCATCCCCAGCCCATGATAACGATTTGAGCGTCGATACGATGTTCTTCGTATTCATCTATAGAAATAAATAATAAATAAATGCATAAAATAAAAATAAAAATAAACATAGAAATTTATGTGGTTGGACATAAAGCCTATGTCCAAGAGTTGTTTGGGGCCGAAACCCACTATGTTGAATGTTTGTACAACCTCTTATGCCCTCACGTATCTCTCAATACAATAGAAGAATTTAGAGCCACTAAATAGAAGAGATAATTCCCACTCCGATCCCGAGCAACTACTAACTTCCGTTGGCTCTTGGGTCACCTCTTCCTCAGTGCGAGGTTTTGTTCCCTTCACTTCCACTGGCGTGTTAGAAGGCCTCTTTTGGTCATGGGAGGCAAATGACGACCTCAGGAAGTGACAATCACTAACATGCGATTGGTTCAGCATCACCAAGAACCAGTCAATGTTGACTCTAGTCAAAGGAGCATCGGATCAAACTTCTTCCTAGTAGGGGTATAAAAAAAAAGGGTGAACAGGTAAACCAGATCGGACTAAACCAGTGGGATCAGTCCGGTCCCAAGTTTGGTTCGTTCTGGTACCGGTTTTATTTTTCTAAAAACCTGTCAAAATCGTTCTGGTTCTTATTTTTCTTTTCCTAAATCAGACCGAACCGGTTTATATTTTTTTTAATTTTTTTCTATTGTATATAATTTTTACATATAATATATAATTATATATAAAATAGTTTTGTATTATATAATAAATTACTAATTAATATAATATTAAACCATTTTTTCATTGAATTTGAGCATGAAATGTACGTTATTTCCAGTATATATATATATATGGGAAGAACAAATTATAAATTAGCACACAAAATAATTGTAAAAATAATTTATGTCATTAATTTACATATATAAATATATATAATGGAGAAATAATAATGAATGATCTTATTGCTTCCAAAATAGATATTGGTATGGGATAATGAAAATTAGTGTATTTTCTTCCTCATGACTTACAAGTAGTCACCCACTCAAGACTTGCTAGCAATTCCACAACCACAAAAGTGAGAGTTTCTTGACTACTTCTACCAATTAGGAAAAACAGTACACTATATAAATTAATTAAAATCAAACCAAGTAATGATGAAATCGTGTGGATATATCCAATTTTCCACACGTTTCACCAAAATTCAAGTGCCACTGCCAAATTATCAAACCCGTCCATCAAGAATTACCATAATGTTCTTGTAACATTTTTTTACTATTTTTTTTTTTTTTTGCTATTTTATATATATGGTCAATTACCATGCAAACCCATTTTTTTATGCCAATTAATTAAATGCTGAACCAGCAACTTGGTCCATATTCATCATGGGTAGTTGGGTTCTACCATTGTTCAAGTAATCATGCCTTTTACAAAAAGAAGAGGAAGGATGACCGGCATAACAACTCTCTCTAAACATGACAATAGGAGCTCTTCCCTACTAGTTTCAGATGCTCAAAAGGTGAACCTGTCACCGCAGCATATCCAAAATATCTACTAGTCTAAAGACCATTCACATAGCCAAAAATTTAGGTTATACTACCACAAATGGTTTCTACATATATGTAGACTCGAATTCCTAATCTCGAATCCATAAAATACCAACTAGGCTACCACCTAGATGGTTATATATATATATATATATATATATATATATATATATATAGGTTAATCTGAAAATTAATATTTTTTATTCCCATGAACCGTGGAAATTAAGTTATTCAGAAAAACCTTTTAAATTTGGTGTGGAAAAGACCCGTCCGTATGTGACACTTTATTATCTGGAAAATTACTTTTCACTTCTTTTTCCCTCCTCTTATTGTTTTATAATGCTTTCTTTTCTGTTTATCCACCCGCTCTCCTACTTCATTTTAATTAGTCCACAATATACATACATACATATATATATATATATATATTTGTTAATGTAAAGTTAGATCAGGTTGCATGTAATTGGAAACGTTGACTTCACCTGTAATAATCAAATGATTATTTGCTACTTTTAGACTTATTTATAAGTTGCTCCAAGAATTGCAAAATGGCCTCCCTCTTTATCTTTTCAAAATGTATATTTCCAAAGTGACACATACGCTTTAACATTTAATTATTGAAAACTTCTACTCATCATCTTTAATTACATCACACATCATACATAATTTTTTTTTTCTCTTGTCAAATGTGTGGTGTATGAATGATGAGTTGAACAAATCAATTAGTTTAGAAATAATAAAAAATAAAATAAATAAAAAAAAGTATGGTGTGTGATGTGTGATATGCAATGTGTGAAGATAATGAGTAGCAAAACTCTTAATTATTAGCATAGTTCAGTCCGAAAAACACGTCCTTGATATTACCTATTTGACAAAATTTGCTTTGCAATAAATTGTGTTTAAAATTAAATTATCTTGCAAAACTAAAGTTTGCCATGTAGACAATNTATATATATATATATATATTTGTTAATGTAAAGTTAGATCTGGTTGCATGTAATTGGAAACGTTGACTTCACCTGTAATAATCAAATGATTATTTGCTACTTTTAGACTTATTTATAAGTTGCTCCAAGAATTGCAAAATGGCCTCCCTCTTAACATTTAATTATTGAAAAATTCTACTCAACATCCTTAATTACATTATACATCATATATAATTTTTTTTTTCTCTTATCAAATGTATGGTGTATGGATGATGAGTTGAACAAATCAATTAGTTTAGAAATAATAAAAAATAAATATAAATATAAATATAAATAAGTATGGTGTGTGATGTATGATATGCAATGTGTGAAGATAATGAGTTGCAAAACTCTTAATTATTAGCATAGTTCAGTCCGTAAAACACGTCCTTGATATTACCTATTTGACAAAATTTGCTTTGCAATAAATAGTGTTTAAAATTAAATTATCTTGCAAAACTAAATTTTGCCATGTAGACAATAAGGAGGTAATATCTTCACCAAGTATTATTACTTCATGAGTTGAGACTCTCAAATTTACAAAGCAAACAAGCTTCCATTTATCAAATTCTGAGTATATTTTGCTAACATACAAAAAGCATATGGATTCCTTTGTGATCAGAAACTTCTCTCTCTCTCTCTCTCTCTCTCTCTCTCTCTCTCTCTCTCTCTCTCTCTCTCTCTATATATATATATATATATGTATGTATATATGTATAGACATGTATCTCTTTATTTGTTCTCCCGTTCTTAAAGATAATCAGATTGAGCTGTTCCGTCCTGACACTCGAAGGAAAGAGCCACACTTGGTGATCTCGCCCAGCGGCTTATCGGTGAACCGGATTAAATTGTAGACCCATGCACCCGATATGGCCCCAAGAATCGGTCCCGCCATGTATACCCATATCCCCTTGAATTGCCTATGCACTATTGCTGGCCCCAAGCTTCTAGCTGGGTTCATCGATGCTCCCGAAATCGGCCTGTCAAACACGAACAATACATAAACCATATTCTTATCATGACTAGCATAAACAAATATATATATATATATATATATGATATATACAATCAATGCTAATTAATGGGATGGGATCAAAGTTATATACCCTGCAAACAACACGTTGAGTAGGACCGTAGAGCCAACAGCAAGGCCAGCAAGCTCTCCGATCTGCTGAAACCCAAGAATATATATATATATATTTAATCAAATGAATGTAGAAACCAAAGAATTCATCCGTAATTGTTTGGTAACTTTAATTTTACATGTGAAAATTTATCAGAGCTGAGGATCGAACTACTTACAGCTCTGTTGTCAGTGGCAACACCGGATATGATGAACATGAGGTAGAATGTGATTATGAACTCAAGCACAAGAGATTGCATGTCCGACCCGGCCGGTATTGTTCCTGGAAACTGGTTCTCTTCCCCACTGAATATTAGCCTAAGGCTCTCGATTGCCAGTGTTGATCCCAGCACTTGAGCTATTATGTAAGATGGCACCTACAAAATATATACATTATTTGACGAATTAAAGAACAGAAGGAAAAAATGTGTAAATCTGGCCGGTTTTGATGGCCTTTTCTACAGAACATTACGATGGCATGGCCAAAAGGATTGTTGCCGGGTTTATCTCAATTAGCTTGAACACAGGCAGCATTAAAACCTGAATATTCCCGACCAAGAATATTGAGCCAGTTTCTCTTTGTAAAGATGTTTTGCAAACTTGCAACACCCATGAATTTACAGAATCATTTTATTGCCAATACATAACATTAATTGATCATGTTGTGGTTTTGAAAACAAATACGTTGAAGATTAAATGGTGACTGATTCTCCGACGAAAAGTTGGTCATTATTTAAAAACTGCTAAAAGTGTCAAAATTAATGGCCTTTTTCTTGCAGTGCACCCAATTATATATAGACCAAAGTAAGTTTCTTAGCTTACCAATTTAGACCAAAGTATACGTAAGCGGATCATGTAGTTATACCTGTTTACATGGGAATCTCTTGCAGGCGGCAAAAGCAATGGTGACCGCAGGATTAAAGTGGGCACCGGAGATGTGGCCGACGGAGTAAACCAAAACCATCACAGCCAGCCCCCACACAATTGAAATTCCGGGCAAAGTCACCACCTCTTCGTTATTCAAATTCACCACCACCGCTGCACAACCCGCAAATATCAAGAAGTACGTACCCATCACCTCGGCAATCAACTGTCATACATAAAATTAAATTCCCATGTCAAATTATTTGCATACTTGGTAGAAGAATATATATATATATATATATAAGAATTCGCATATGCATGGTAGAGCTGGGAATATAGACCCCGGCTCCCAAAACAAGAACAATTCAGGCGGCTTGTGTTTTTCGATCGAGGACTTCTGGCATACAGTGAGGTTTGTTCATCAAGTTAAGATACATATATGTATGCATGATCGATTAAAATATCTATGGTTGAGTTGATGGGAAAATATATCAGGAATTAATGGATCGAAAATATTGGTCGGAGGAAGATGGAGGAGACACCTTCTGCAGGAAAGGTATGCAAAAGCATTCTTCATTGTTGATTTTGGAGGCAGAGGAGCTGCGATTATCAGCACCTTCTTCAACATTCAAGACAACCATAGCATGGTTTCCATTACTTGCCGAGTCTTGAGCCATCTTTTTTCACACTAAAGAATTATCTAAACGGTCGGAGAGTTGGTAAAGAAATGAAGACAGCAATATATTCATTTGCCTTGAATTGCATAGAGTGCAGTGTTCTATTTATAGAGAGACGCAGTACTGCACTGATTCAAGCTTACGTACAAGCAGGTGATATGCATTGGTGCTTCCAGACCCAGCTAGGAATCGTTACAACAGAAAAGATTCCTTTTGTACAAATATATTTAAAACAGAAAATACAGAATTACAGAGAGGACATTCTAGAGGATTCTGTTGGTAGAGATGAGCAAGGATCATGTTGTGGAGCTGACTTGGAATCTTGCGTAGAGGAGGCCTTGCGTGGAGCTGACTTGGAGACAGCAGTGCTGGTATTGCTTTCACCCTCCCGCGAGTCCAACAGGGACACCATGGTGAGACTCGACCGTAATTGAAGAAAGCGTGAGGAGGCCAACGGTTTGGTCAGGACATCTGCAAGTTGATCACGAGAGGAGATGAAGGCAACATTAAGCGTTTTGGCTTATACGCGATCACGAACAAAATGGAAGTCAATTTCCATAAGCTTGGTTCATGAGTGAAGGACAGGGTTCGCAGAGAGATATGTTGCGCCAAGATTGTCGCACCATAGTGTAGGAGGCAAGGGCAGAAAAATTCCAAAGTCTTTGAGGAGAGACTGAATCCATAGAAGCTCTGCAATGGTATTAGCAAGGGCTTTATACTCTGCCTCCATGCTGGAACGAGCGACAGTTTTCTGCTTCTTTGAGCCCCAAGATAGAATGTTTGATCCAAGAAAAACACAAAAACCACCAGTGGAACGATGGTCATCGGGGCACCCTGCCCAATCGGCGTCCAAAAAAGCATGCAGTGAATATTTTGAACATGGTCTAATATGAAGACCAAAATTTACAGTGTGCTTGAGGTACCTCAAAATCCTTTTTACAGCTTGCCAGTGGGGGAGCTTGGGGGCATGCATAAATTGAGAAACTTTATTAACAACAAAAGCCACATCAAAACGTGTAAGGGATAGGTACTGAAGACTCCCAACAATGCTTCGGTAGAGGGTTGGATCAGTGAAAGTAGGGCCATCTGTGAGAGATAGGTGAGCTGAGGTGGACATTGGCGAGATGATAGGTTTGGCAAGATCCATATTTGTGCGCTTGAGAAGGTCACATATGTATTTGGTTTGGGATAGGTGAAGGCCCATGGAAAGGAAATTAATTTCGAGACCAAGAAAAAAACAAACTGAGAGAGTGAAGCACTGAGGAGATGGCATCCAAATGTGACCCAGTAAGAATTATGTCGTCTACGTAAACCAGAAAAAATAAGGTAACAGAGTCATGCTTGTAAATAAACAAAGAAGGGTCAGCATGAGAGGATGAAAAACCAAGATCAAGTAGACGAGCACTTAGCTTGGAGAACCATGCTCTAGGAGCCTGCTTAAGGCCATAGATAGCCTTGTTTAATCGGCACACATGAGTTGGGAAGTCTGGATTGATGAATCCAATCGGCTGAGTCATGTAAACTTGCTCATGGAGATCACCATGCAAAAAAGCATTGTGAATATCAAGTTGCCGAAGACTCCATCCTTTGCTGACATCAATGGTGAGTATGGTTCGAATAGTTGTCGGTTTGAAAACTGGGCTGAAAGTCTCGGAGTAGTCAATTCCAACTTGTTGGTGGTAGCCCTTGGCAACCAAGCGAGCCTTCCGTCGCTCAACCGAACCATCAGCAAGGCATTTTGTCCTAAAAACCCATCGACAGCCAACAAGGTTAGTAATACCAGAGGAGGGAACAAGGGACCATGTATTGGTGTTTAGGAGTGCTTGAAATTCCTCAGTCATGGCATTTCGCCATTCTGAATATTTGGCAGCCTCGGTGTAGGAGGTGGGGTCTTCGGGTGTGGTGGAAACAAAGGTAAGATGGCTGCGTAGTGGTGGCCATAATATGGTGCCATCGGTGAACTGTTGAGGATGAAGGGAATTTGTTTTTGAATGAGTGACAATTGGAGATGGAGAGGAAGAGATATCTTGCGCAGAGGAAGGAGAGATTGCAGAAGTGTTAGGTGAAGAAGATGATGAGCTGTCGGAAGAAGAAAGAGGGTCAATGGGCTCAATGAAAGGAGAAGTAGGTGAAGAAAATGTGGGTGAATTTGACTCAATGAGCTGCACAGGAAGAGAGTCCGTGAGTGAGGAATTTGAAGGGACAACAGGTTGCGTGGGCTGACTTGGCATATGAGACACAGGAGGGGGGCCCAGAAGTGACGGAAGAGTAGAAGTGGAGGATTTTGGAATGGGGGGGGCAGTTTGAAAACGGAAAGAAAGTTTCGTCAAAAACCACATCACAGGAGTAGTATATTCGGTTAGTAAGGACATGGAGACACCTGTAACCTTTATGAGAATTACTGTAACCCAAGAAGAGGCATTGGGACAAACGAAGGTCAAGTTTATGTCGGTTGTAAGGCCGTAGATGGGGCCAACAAGCCGTACCAAAGACCCGAAGAAAAGTGTAATCTGGAGATTTTAAAAATAGCTTCTCAAAAGGAGATTTGTTTTGAAGAAGAGGAGTGGGAAGCCGATTGATTAAATAAATTGCAGTGTGAAAAGCATCGGCCCAAAAAAGTTGAGGTAACGGTGCTTGGGCCATAAGGGCAAGGCTCGTCTCAACGATATGGCGGTGTTTTCGTTCCACGGCCCCATTTTGTTGATGGGTGTGGGCACAAGATAAACGATGTGAAATGCCTTGCTTTTGAAGAAGATTGTGAAGGGAACGATATTAACCGCCCCAATCACTTTGAATTGAGAGAATTTTGGCATTAAACATTAATTCAACATGTTTTTGGAAATTAATAAAAACACTTAGAACATCATATTTTTGAACTATGGGAAACCACCATGTATATCGTGTAAAATCATCTAGGAAGGAAACATAATATTTAAAACCTTCTCTAGAAATTACAGGGGCAGGGCCATACATCGGTGTAAATAAGCTGAAGAGGTCTTGTGGAATGCTGATGAGTAGATCTGAAGGGAAGTTGAGTGCTCTTGGCTTGTCGACAAGCTGGGCAGACAGGAGAGATAGAGCTAGTAAAAACAGGAAGATTATTGGACTTGATGATACAATGAACAAGTTGAAGAGATGGATGCCCAAGATGTGCATGCCACTGGAGGAAGATGTGCGCTCACCAACAAAAACTTGAGAAGGAGAAACTGACTCGGAGTGCTGAAAGGAGTAAAGGCCATCAAGCATTGGACCACGAAGGAGAGGGGCTCTCGTCTTGGAATCCTTCACAAGAAAAAAAGAACTGTGAAACTCAAAAAAGACAGAATTATCACGACAAAATTGACTGACTGAAATTAAATTTTTGGTTATGTGAGGAACATGTAATAAGTGCTTGAGAAGAAATGAACGAGAAGAGGAGGAGAGAGCAGATTCACCAATATGAGAAATGGGAAGGGCAGAGCCATCACCAACACGTATCTTATCCGTACCACCATAAGGAGTGCACTGAAGGTTGAGGTTAGAGAGATCGGAAGTTAGGTGGTTTGTGGCAGCGGTATCCGGATACCAAGTGGGGTCAGGAGAGGAGGCAGAGGTGGTGTAATGAGCTGTGAGAGAATGAGGTGGTTCACTTTGATAGGAATGGTCAAAACGAAAATAGCATTTTAGAGCATCGTGACCAACTTTTCCACAGACTTGACAAGTGGGCTTGTTGGTAGGTGGAGGAGCTGGAGATTGAGAAGAATGTGAAAAAGATGAGGGTGAAGTTGTGCGTCCCCTCCCACGACCACGATTGTTACCGCGATAAGAACCACAGAAACCACCACGGCCA
This sequence comes from Carya cathayensis, assembly GCA_011037825.1. Classification (NCBI taxonomy): domain Eukaryota; kingdom Viridiplantae; phylum Streptophyta; class Magnoliopsida; order Fagales; family Juglandaceae; genus Carya; species Carya cathayensis. The sequence continues at coordinate 1,405,436 of QGSO01000164.1, read as the reverse complement.
CGTACTGGAGAAGAGGTGGTGATATTAGCAGAGAGGTTGAAAGAAGAAGGCAGATGGGTGGAATGAGCAAGGCTATTTTCATAGGTGAGCAAAAGGCTGTATAATTCTTCAGTAGATAGAGGGTCAAGCCTGGCTGTAACAGAGGTAACGAAGGCATCATACTCATTATTGAGGCCAGCAAGCAGGTAAGAAAGAAATTCTTCTGGGGACAAGGGAGAGCCAGCAGCACTCATAGTATCAGAGAGATGCTTGACCTTTCGAAAATAATCAGTTATAAAATTAGACCATTTTGAATAGTAGCTAGCTGATAGCGAAGCTGAATGATCCTAGCATGAGATTGAGAAGTAAAAACTTTTTCAAGGGCTTTCCAAACCTCACGAGCTGTAGAGTAGCCAACGACTTGAGCGATAAGATTATCAAAAAGGGAAGAGATTAAAGCACTTAAAATGAGCTGGTCAATTTGAATCCAAGAGAGAAATTATGGATTGGGTGTGTTATCAGGAAAAGTGAGGGAAGGAGGTATGCCAGTGCCATCAACAAAATGAAAAAGTCACTGACCTTTGAGATAGGGTACCATTTGAGTACGCCATAAAAGGAAATTCTCATTTGTAAGTTTAACAGTAACAAGATGAGAAGGATGTGGAAAAGAAGGGGTGGAGGAGAACAATTGTGAAATCTGGATTTTTGGAACGGGAGACTCTTCCGCCATTGTTTGACGTTAGTCTAGAAAAAGCTATGATGCCATAAAGAAATGAAGACAACAATATATTCATTTGCCTTGAATTACATAGGGTGCAATGTTCTATTTATAGAGAGACACAATAATGCACTGATTCAAGCTTACGTACAAGCAGGTGATATGCATTGGTGCTTCCAGACCCAACTAGGAATCGTTACAACAGAAAAGATTCCTTTTGTACAAATATATTTAAAACAGAAAATACATAATTACGGAGAGGACATTCTAGAGGATTCTGTTGGTAGAGATGAGCAAGGATCATGTTGTGGAGCTGACTTGGAATCTTGCGCAGAGGAGGCCTTGCGTGGAGCTGACTTGGAGACAGCAGTGCTGGTATTGCTTTCAGTTGGGATCAGAGAGACTGCTCAGCTTTGGAGGTTGCCCGACTGAACAACTCCAATTTAATCTATAGGTACCCAAAAGGTCCACAGAGAGAGAGAGAGTTCTTTAGATAAAAAGGATCAGAAAATAAACGGGATGCTGGCTGCTATCCTTTGTATCTTGCATTTAATAGTAAAAATTTTAGAGGAGACCGTTGAAAATATGTTGGTTTGGGGTTGTAAACTTTCCAACTAGGGGTGTAATCGATCCGGTTCGGTTTGGTTTTAGACAAAATTTAGAATTGTACCGGTATGTACCGGTTTTATATTTTTCAAAATCGATTACGCACCGGTTACCCTCCTAAACCAGTACTCTGATTTTACCGGTTTCTGATCCAGTTCAGTCCGATTTTACAAGTTTTAATGTACTATAATATAGTATATAATACTATAGTGATAATATATTGTAGTATATTATAATATATATTATAATTGTATTATAGACTATAATGATATATTATAATATATAATATAATGATATATTATAATATATTATAATATATAGTGATATAGTATTAATATAACTATTAATATGCACTATATAATATTAGTATAACTATTAATACAATAAGCAAAATGATATAAGATTTTAAAATTTAATATTATATTAATTAGTAATTTATCATATAATACAAAACTATTTTATATATAGTTATATATTATATATAAATATTATATACAATATAAAAAATTAAAAATTATATAAATAGGTCCGGTCTGGTTTTAGAAAAAGAAAAATTGGAACTGGACCCATTTTGACCGGTTTTAAGAAAACTAAAACCGGTACCAAACCGAACCAACGTCGGGACTGGACCGATGCCACTGGTTTGGTTGAGTCCGGTCCAGTTTACCAGTTTATCGATTTTTTTTTACACCCCTATTTCCAACGAATATAAAAGCATTGGAGGGTACCGATTCGAATAGGAGATACGGAGGGATATGAATGCCGAGTTTGTAAATATATAGAAGTGTGGAATCTTATCTGATTTCTTTTTGCTAACAGGAAAATGATAAGTTACACAGAAATTGTATTGATTAATATTTTTTTAATATTTATGTTTGTTTATTCTTTAATATGGTGATATTTATTTATATTTTTTAAATAGACAAAAAAGATTTAAAAGGATTAAAAAAAATGCTTTAACATTGATCAGTACTATTTTCAATATCGATCATCGATAGATGTAGCACGCATTGTCCTTCCTAATATTATTTTTTAGAGAAATACTACATTGAAGTCACACATCTTTATCAAATCAATATGTAATTTGTCATTTTTACCATTATGTCTTAATACTTAAATATATATGTGTTTAAATAGAATGACAAGAATAATGAGTCACATGTTGGTTAGGTGGAAATGTATGGTATAAGGATTTCTTATAGCATTTTCCAAGAAAAAATCTGCTTGAAAGTTGTTTCTCCCACAACACACCACACACCTCATTACGTGGCAAATCAGGTGTTGGAGAAAATCATAAGAAAACTTCTACTCATTATCCATATACCACATACCACACATGATTTTTTAAAAAAAAAAAATTTCTTACCAAATGTGTGGTGTATAAATGATAAGTAGAAGAATTTCTTAAGTTTAACAAGAAAAAAAAATCAAGTGTAGTGTGTGGTGTATGGATGATGATTAGAAAAGGATCACAAACCATACGATCTAGCTTAAATCAGAAAAGGGGGCAAAAGTTTGTCACTCTGTGCTCTCCCCCACCCCACCCACTTTCGAGTCTAACTCTCTCCCCCTCGGGCACTTCTTCTTCCATTTGCTAAGGTTCTTCCATCAACAAACTCTAGGTCAAATGATTAGGTTTAAAGTTATGAGATCTAAGAGTTACACTGCAATGATTTGACACGCATGTGTTTCAAAAGTAGTCTTTTGTCTTTGTTTTGGATAATTACTAGGTTTAGTTTAAAAATCGATTTTTGGGGTTTCGTTTGGGGTGTACAGTGAATGATGATATATGTGTTAGGGAGCAGTTTTTTTTACTGCATTATTGATGGAAATGCAGCCTAGAAAGTTATCTAACCCATTTGGTATTATTGTGCTTCGCGGGGAGAAGTGAAAAGCTTTGTTAATGGCGTCTTGCTCTCTGTAAGCTTCTTTTCGCCTCTTTGAAATACACAAATCCAACTTTAGAAAAGAAAACTTTCAAGTCTTTGAGGAAAAAAGAAAAGAAATGACAAACTTTTCAATATCTTTGAGATGAAGTACATCCAAGGACATAATCCTAGAAGACTCTCAAGGCAAGCAAATGCCAGAACAACTCCAAAGCTTCTTGCCACCTGCAATGCAAATAACAGCATTTTCTCTAAGTTGGAGCCATCGCTATCATTAAGTGACACCCTCAAGATATTTCTCCGAAATTGCTTCCTATCCTTGGAATGTGATCCTGATGATAGTTGGGGCTTTGTTAAAGGTTTTGTCAATCAAACCTTTTGATTTTTGGTTCAAAACTAGAATTATTGTGCTTCGTTTGGATACCCACCAATGTGAGTTGCAGATGGTACTGTTTGTTGTTATTTCCATTATCTTTCAAGATTTGGGAAGGGGTATTGTTAACGCATAAATTCGCACAACAGGCAAAGAGTTATCCCCAACCCATGATGACTATTCGAGCTTCGTTACGATGTTTTTTGTATTCATCCATGGAAATAAATAATAAATAAATGCATAAAATATAAATAAAAATAAACATAGAGATTTATGTGGTTGGACATAAAGCCTATGTTTAAGAGTTGTTTGGGGGCAAAACCTACTATGTTGAATGTTTGTATAGCCTCTTATGCCCTCACGTATCTCTCAATACAATAGAAGAATTTAGAGCCACTAAATGGAAGGGATAATTCCCACTCAAATCCCAAGCAACTGCTAACTCCTGTTGGCTCTTGGGTCACCACTTCCTCAATGTGAGGGTTTTTTCCCTTCACCTCCATTGGCGTGTTAGAAGGCCTCTTTTGGCCATCGGAGGCAAATGGTTGCCTCAGGAAGTGACGATCACTAACACGCGATTAGTCCGGCATCACCAAGAACCAATCAATGTTGACTCTAGTCAAAGGAGCATTGGTTCAAACTTCTTCCTAGTGTCCATCGATCCAAGAGTAAACCTTCTTTAAATGAGAATGTTATTGATTGGACAAATTCAAAGAAAACTCCTTATTATCCGAGAGACAACTCCCCATACAGCTTGAACAGGAAACTCTTGTGGGCTGGCTTTGCTAGTAGGAAATTTTCAACCACAGCCCGACAGGAAGAAGTGCCTTTTAAGTCACTCCTTAACACGAGGTTCTTGGTAAGGGAATGTAAGCTGCATAGATTACCATCATAGCACCATACCCCGTGCATATAGAAAAGCTCCCTTGCAGTCAAGTCAGGGTAATCCTTGCCCTCAATCCCCAAGACCAAACGCCACACAACAAAAAAAATCCTCCATACATTATGATGGAGTTGCGAAGGGGCCAATGCGAGATAATCTAGGGCTTCGCAAACAAGGCGGCAAAAAGGAAGCTGTAGTTTGTTCAATAATATGGAAGGATACAATGCAACCTTCTCAAGGTATCCCTTTGAGTCAACAGTCCCATGGCACACTCCCTGCATTTCCAAGACAACAGAGTCAAGCACTCCTTAGGAACTCCTTACTACATCCAGGTCCGACAAAGTAGTGGTTGTAGACTAGTGGTATCCCTCGAATTACTGGGGGTTATTCTGACTAGAAGCCCCAAGATTTTTTAGAGATCCCCTAGGACATGATGAGTGTGAGTCTCGGGACAAGAAATGAGAGGTGTTTTTGGGTGCCATTAGCAATAGAAAGGAAGTATGAAACAGAAAAGTTAGGATTTTGTTTTTTAAAGTAAGGCAAGGGTGGCAGAGAATTCTAGAAGGGACTGAAAAGCTAAGAGTCAGGACTTAAATAGGCAGGCAATGTCAATTTGATGACTCCTTGTATGAAGTTGACAAGTGTCATTGGAAAGGAAACTTTAGGACAAGTCCTACAATCCCTGCTGCACAATGAGATGTGTAAACCGAGCTGTCACATGTTACCCCAAGAACGGGAACATGTACCAATGAAAACAACCGATATGAGTCACTGAAGCACTGTGAGGTAAAAAAGAAAATTCTCAACGTACTTGGTAAGAATTAAAGGGATAACTAGAGAAAGAAATATTTCCCCAATCAAATTGGACACGATTGGCCTCACGAAAGCCCACGAACCAAATACCATAAGCCTAGTGAACGAGAACTAATGAGGGCTACTCCATAGTACCCTGAGAAGATGCCACTAGGATATTTTAGTCTTATTAAGGATATAACCATTGAGGGAAGTCTTCCTAATAAGGATAGGTATTTGAGATATTCGTCGAGAACAATGTATACTTATAAGTTTACATCCTAACTGAAACCGGATATTCATCACACCCAAAATCATCAAAGCATATCATGTGGTCATACAATCCTTATCAGTCGAGTGAGCATTTATCTATATGGCACTAACTTATGATTTGGGGTAATTCTCTATGATCCTATTGAATCCATACTTCACAATTCTCAACACTAACGTAGGCATTAAAGGTGTTGTCCACCTACCAAGCCCTTATGTTTCTTGTGTTGCAGGTTGATTGAATACATCAGTAGCAATGTGAAACACGTCCTTAACAGGTATAATGAAAGAAAAATTCTACTTAACAACCTTAACCATCGGGGGAGATTTGGGGAGGGGAGAAGGGCAAATGACTCGGGTGGGTGCAGGGGTAGAGAATGAATTCAAACAAAAGTAAAAAAGAATTTTAGTTTTGTTAGTAGCTTCAAAAGTGTCAAAACGCACGGTTTAGAATAAAAAAATTCCAACTTGGCATGTGCGGGTGTAGAACTGCTAAGTAGAATTACTTATTCCTAATAACCTAAAATAAAAAATAAAGCTATAGGGCTTGTTATTACTCAATTACTTTTTCTCTTGAACGAAAAAAATTATTAATATTTTATTTTCAAGAAATATATGATAAACCCAGTTGTGATTCGAGTTTAAATTCTATTATTAACTTTTTATTTAATTAAATATTTTACATGTTGAATTAATTTATTAGAAGGGATTAATTTATGGCATGTTTGATTATATATGATTTAAATAATTAAATTTATTTTTTTAGTTTTAATTAAATATTAGAGATAAGTATCTTTTAATTTGTCATCAAGATATTGATATGAAAAAGAACTCGATCATACATGCATTAATTCTGTGATAAGAGTACTAGGTCAACGTGGTTAAGTGTATCTACCTGGCCTGGTCGATATTTTTTCATTGAATTTGAACCCATTTATACAACTTTGTATTATTATGGGAAGAACATGTTATAAATTAGCACACAAAAGAAAGGTAAAAATAATTTATGTCATTAATTTTCTTCCTCATGACTTAGAAGTAGTCACCCACTCAAGACTTGCTAGCACGCAATTCCACAACCACAAAAGTGAAAGTTTTTTTTTACTACTCCTACCAATTAGGAAAAACAGTGCACTATATAAATTAATTAAAATCAAACCAAGTAGTGATGAAGTCATGTGGATATATCCAATTTTCTACACGTTCCACCAAAATTCAAGTGCCACTGCCACTGAGAAATATTCAATTTAAATCATAGCTATTGTTCAAAGGATGAGCCCGTCATCGCAAAATTTTCAAATTATTTAAGTTTTATTACTATAAGTGGTTTCTAATCATGTATGGACTCGAACTCCTGACTTTAAAGCCATAGAATACTACTTGTACATACCAACTAGACTATTACCTTGGTGGTAACTTTTATTTATATATATATATATATATATATTTTTAATTAATATGGAAATTAAACCTTGTTGTTGACCATTAATATCGAAATTAATATATTTTGTTCCCATGACTTTAGAAATTAAGGTCTCGTTTGGTTACACAATTCAAATGAAATGAGATGAGATAAGATGTTTTATTGAAAGTTGAATAAAATATTATTATAATATAATTTTTTAATATTAATTTTATTTTGATATTTGAAAAAGTTAAATTATTTATTATATTTTGTATAAAAATTTAAAAAAATTATAATAATGAAATAAGATAAAATAAAATAGTTTAAATTTGAATAAATAAATGGGGCTAAGTTACTGAATAACCATTTTAATTTGGTGTGGAAGTCACAGCCAAAGACCCGTCCGTATGTGACACTTTATTATCTTGGAAAATTACTTTTCCCTTCTCCTACTTCAATTTAGTTAGTCGACAATATATATATATATATATTTATATATATGTATATCTTAATGTAAAGTTAGATCAAGTTGCATGCATGTATTTGTAAACGTTGACGTTACCTGTAATAATCAAATGAGTATACTCTACTTTTAGACTGATTTATAAGTTTCTCCATGAATTGCAAAATACGTCCCTCTTCTTTTCAAAATGGATATTTCCAAAGTGACACATACGCGTCAGATTTAATTATTAAAAAAATTTATTTAGTATCCTTACACCACACACTACGTACAATTCTTTTATTTTATTTTTTATTTTTTTCTTATCAAATATTTAATATATAGATGATAAGTAGAAGAATTTAATTAGTTTAAAAAAATAAAATTAAAACAAATTAATAAAATAAAATAAATGTGATGTGTACGTAGACATGATGAATAACAAAACTCTTAATTATTAGAATAATTCAGTCAGGAGAACACGTAGTCAATATTACATATTTGACAAAATTTGCTTTGCAATAAATAGTGTTTAAAATTAAATTATCTTGCAAAACTAAATTTTGCCACGTAGACAATTCGGAGTTGTCCACATGATCGGTTTTACTTATGCATACAAATATATATAATGTAAATCCGATGATCTTAGGTTAACAATATATATATATTTGTAATTAAATATGCTCTCATCATTTGGTTTTAGCAATCTTATGAATCTTATTGTAGGTGTCTATAAATAGTCCGATTTCACTAAAATGTTAAGGTTAGGTTTGGATAGTAAGTTGAAATGAGATGAAAGTTAAAAGTTGAATAAAATATTGTTATAATATTATTTTTTAATATTATTATTGTTTTAAAATTTAAAAAATTGAATTATTTATTGTACTTTCTATAGAAATTTGTAACAATTATAATAACGAGATGAAATAGGTTTAGAGCCTCTCTCTCTCTCTCTCTCAATCCAAACCGAGCTAGATCATTAACTTTGGGTTCTTTTATCTTTCATGAATAAATAAATATTGTCTTAGTTCATTGATAGATGGAAAAATTTAGTTGCAAGCACAATTGTATACTAATCTGGACACCAATTTAATATGATTGGTTAAAAAGTAGATTTTATTAAAAACAATATTAATTCAAATTTGAAGTATGAAAAAATCAGTATTGGTACGCAGATTAATAGACGACTTTGCTTGTATGTAGCAAAACTCTTGATAGATGGAGTCAACTCATTTAAAGGAAATCCAAAATTCTGGAGCTAAGATTTTGAATCGTTATGGACAAAAATTTAGTCCCATATTGATCATTAAATACAAAATAGACAAATGTTTTATATAGAATTATTCTTGTTGTAGTCCAATAGAGTAGAGCTACATGAGTTGTCTTGAGACAACAATGCTCTAAATTTATTTCGGAAAAAATTATTGAAAAATATTAAAATGTTTTCCATATATAAAGGGACCCCCACACACTAATATGGTATACTGCTACTTCTTCCTTCTTTCTTTTCTTTTTATTCTCTTGCCGGCGTTGTCTACCCTCCCGAGGTGGTTCTCAACCACCACAGACAACCAACAGACAGCAACCATCGACCACACAAGTTCTGCACGAAATGTGCACCAACGTGAGCTCTGCATCCCCTCTAGAGGTCGCTACTTGGATGGCTAGAAACTTACGTCAGCTCAAATTCCAACCAACCCAACCACCTAGCGACGATGTGCAAGATGAGCGCGAGCTCCACGTTAGTGGTGCCACTTGGATCATTGACATCTTTTGCCCACTTTGAAGTGGTCCTCAACCACCATGGCCGGCACAGAGAGAGGGCAAGGGTGGCAAGTCCCCCCTAGAGAGAGAGAGAGAGAGAGAGAGAGAGAGAGAGAGAGAGAGAGAGAGAGAGAGAGAGAGAGAGAGAGAGAGAGAGAGAGAGAGACGTGGCACATTAACACATTAATGTGTAGAATCTTTTTGTGGGATTCCTTTTGTGTCTATAATGTTTTTCTTTAAAAGCAAGGTTTGAATAGTAAAATGAAATGTGATAGTTTTAGATGAAAGTTGAAAGTTAAATAAAACATTATTAGAATTTTTTTTAATATTATTATTATTTTAAAATTTAAAAAAATTAAATTATTTATTATATTTTAAAAAAATCGAGTTACGTTAAAACTATCTTTATATTCAAACTTAGCCGTTATTCTATCCATGGCATTGCTTTGGACGGTGTTTACTTTGTTAGGGTTGGGCCGTGCCTTATTGTAAACTTCTCACCTTGCCACAGCCTTGGGCCCCTTGGCCTTTCTTTTTTAATTTCTTTTTTTTTTATCTGAAATTTCCGACCGTTAGCTCTTCAATCCTAATCTCGTCTTTAGCTCTCTCGGACTCTCTCTCACTCACTCTCACTCTCTCTACTCGAATTTGATCTGTGTTCGGCCACCCTTCTTGGACCGGATCTGTCATCTGTGCTTCAACTTTCTCTCCGTCTTAGGTATGTTTGCTGAAAAATGGAACTCCAAATCTTACTAGGAATTTTTTTGATTAGGGTTCGATCATCCACCAAATTTTCGTATTCCTGATCAAGTTGGAGCATTTCTGACTTTATTTCGGGTTTTGATCAAAACTCGAGCCTTTATGCTCGTCTGCCCTAAATGGTTCGCTGTTTGAATTCGAGACTTCGTTTCTTTGAGTTTGCTCAAGAACAACAATTAATTTCTGAGAATTTTTCAAATCGAGAGTTTGATTGAGATTTAGGGAAACTAGTCTGTAGTCTTGAAATTCCGAAGGATGTAGGCTTTAGTTTCTTCAAGAATCCCTATCCCCATGTTTGCCTGCTATTAATGGGCCCGACTGAATTAAAAGGGTTTTCCTCCTTTTTAGGGTTCTCAATGGAAACTTCTGAAAGGTTTTCAGATCAAGGATTGGATAAATCGCTGATAAAAAAATACAAGCATAGAAGGGGACTTTCGAAAGCCTCCTCTCACTTATAGTGCCAACGAGATTGATTCCTATCAAATCCTGCTCCAACTTCCTGTTTTAGTTTGTGAATCAAATTCTCGCCTCAATTGTTTCGGAGTCAATTGGGGCTTCAAGAGGAGGGTATCAAACCCACTTCCAAACTCTATCAAAGACAAGGTTAGGGATCCTGCAACCCAGGTTTCTTCCTCTCCCGGTGAATTCCAAGAGAACTTGAAAAGGAAGAGGGAGCATGGGGATGTGAAGCATGAATCTGGAAGGATGAAGGCTTTCAACTTGGGATTGAAAGCAATGAAGCAAGATAATCACATCAGTCCACTCGGAATTCACAACATCCCTTTTGACTTATTGGCTCAAGAGTTTAATCTGAATGAGGCTAATAGGATTCTGGATAAGACCATGGCTGCTCAAGCGGGAGGGACAAGAATTAAGATATGCATGGCCAAGAACTCTTTTGCTGCCAGTAGACAATGCTACCCAATACTAACATAAGATGCTCGATGATTCCTCGTACAGTCATCTGTAGCTTTTGTTCTCTATCTTTTCTTCTTCCTATTCATCTTTCTGTACATGGGCCCTGCAATCCAACTTTGTTCCTCAGCCAGTCGATTCCAATAGAAGCTAACAGGGGTTGTGAATGATGGTTCTGAAGAAATGGAGGCTTCCAAATTAGTGTTGAAAGCAAGGATACAAGATAATCACATGGGATTTATTCCTTGTTCTTGATCAGACTTCTTTGTCTTGAAAACGATGCTAACATTCCATTGGGTGGCGCAAGAATGAGATATATTGAGATATTTAGGGCCAATAACGTAATGGCTTGATGGTTCTAATGCTCATTCATTTTTTACTTTTCTTTTACCTTCCTTCTCTTTTCTACTTTTGGGCCATTCTAGTTGATTATTTGCGTTGTAAAAGTGTGTTGAGAATCGAGATTAATACGAGAATAAATCTTGAGGGCAGCCACTATTTGGCAGCAGCCATTGCACTCATTACGTGTAAACCAGGTTCACTAAGAAGTGATCCGGCTCTACCCTAAACCGACCCCATCCCTTCGAAACTCCCCAATCCCGCAACCTTTCTGCAGCTTCCCCTTTCTTCACTGCCTTCAACCCCTTCAATCTCATGTTGCCCCCTCAATCCCACTACTCTTCTTCTATGGCTCCCCCTCCCTTCACCCATGAGCCTTCAACGTCCTCAGTCTCACGATGGCGACGCGGTTGCTCCCTTGGTCTCACGATGGCGGCTCGAGCCTTCAACGTCCTCAATCTCACGATGGTGATGCGATTGCTCTCTCAGTCTCGCGACGATGTCCCCTCAGTCTCGCAACTCTTCTTCAGCTGCTCCCCCTCGCAGTGATTTCTTGGTTTTTTTCTTTGAATGTCTCTGTAATTTGCCCCAAATTGATAGTAATCTAGGGTTTTTGTTTGTGATTTGCCCCGCCCCACCCCACCCCCAACTTCTCTGTGATTTCTTCCTACTGATTTTTTGGTTTTTGTAATTTGCCCCAAATTGATAATAATTTAGAGTTTTTGGCTATGATTTGAATTTGGTGATCGTATAGAAATTAGTGGAGAGGTGGGATGCAGATATGCTGGAGGGTTGAAAATTTATTATTACTGGTTGATGTGCGGAGTAGATGTCATTAGTGACAGAAATCTCACAAATTTTGGTTCACTGTGGAGGTCAAGTTCAATCAATGTCATTATTTCCGTACGAGAAATCTTGAGTTATATGCTCTTTCAACTTCTATGAACTTCATTACCTACTATTAATCTATTGGTTACAAAACTAAATAGACACAAGTTGAGAAAATCTAAGCATCTCTATTTCAAGAGAGTTGGATTGCATGCCAGTACACGAGTTGCGGGTGGTGCTGGGAAGAGACGCGGGTTCCTGGCAAGGGAAGAGGGTAGGTTTCAAGGTGGGATGGATGCAAAATTCAAACAGGGAAAGAAAGTAAAACCCACGTTGCAAAACACACGTTTTGCTTGAAAAAAAGAAAGAAAGCACTAGAAGCAACCACGTAGTGTGTGCAATGTATGCACTGCCATAGTGCTACCCTATAGCACAACTCTTAATAAAATGTTACAAAACTCCACAGACCAAGATGCTTGTACACATATTTTGTACTCTTTTTTTTTATTTTTTTACTTAAATGTAAAAGAAAATATTTTTTAATGATTTTTTATTTTTTTTAAAATATTTAAAAGAATTTAAAAAACTATTGAAGAAAAATGAAAGAAAAGAATATACTAAATTTTATGTGAGAGTAGCAGTAGTAGTCATTCAAGAAAGTATGTCAAGAGTGAAGCAACCAATTTATATTATGTTGAAACCATTTATTATTATATTTTAATTTTGAGATCAAAGCATCTGTAAATGATTATAAGGCTGATAATGCAAATAATTGAAAATCCAAATCTATATTGAGATGATAAATGTGATATCAAATGATTGACTGACTATATAAACGGAAAATAATGAGACTGACTATATAAACGGAAAATAAAAAATAAAAATAAATATATATATATATATATAAACGGAAAATAACGAGAGAGTTTACGCATAGCTGTAATGTTATTGACGCGACTTTTTCATCACTAAGGTAATACCGATCTTAGTTATAGAAATTAGGAAGAGAAGCAATCTCTCTCTCTCTCTCTCTCTCTCTCTCTCTCTCTAATTAAAGAACATTAACGCGGAAAAATGACACGTAGCCAGTACTAAAACAAGCAAACCAGCACAATCGCAAGTGCACAACCACTCTAGCTTCGGTTCCGAACCAACACTCATGACCGTTGCACCCAACCCAAATTTAAATCCTGTCCCAACCCCAAATTTTCGCTACTCGTAAGAACCACCGCCCTCTCTCTCTCTCTCTCTCTCCGAATAGCGCAGAAATGGTGTCCAAGATCTCCAAGAGGACTCCAACAAAGTCCATCAAAGACTGCCGTAGCAGCAGCCAGAAGCGCCGCCGCCACCGTCGTAAATCCCCTGGTAAGAACGCCGCCGTTGCAGCCTCATCCTCCGTCATCGCATCCATCAACAAGTCTCTCTTAACCTGCCACCGCCGCCTCATCCAGCTCTTCTCCAAGTTGGCCCGCATCAGCACCCCGAATCGGTCCCACAAGGGCTACAAGATCCTCACGAAAATTCCCCAACCCGAAAACACTGTCTGCAGATCGCTCGTGTTCGACAACGACAACCCAACGCACCTCCCACTGTTGTTATCGCCGAAAAGGACGGTGTTTCTCGACCTGGACGAGACCCTCATCCACTCCAAGACCGACCCACCACCGGACCGGTTCGACTTCATGGTGAGTCCCAGGATCGACGGCGAAGTCGTGAACTTTTACGTACTGAAGCGCCCGGGCGTCGACGAACTACTGGCGGCGCTGGGGAAGAGATTCGAGGTCGTTATATTCACGGCCGGGTTGAGAGAGTACGCGTCACTCGTGCTCGACCGACTCGACCAAGACGCAGTGATCTCCCACCGGCTGTACCGGGATTCGTGCAAGCAGGTGGACGGGAAGTTCGTAAAGGACTTATTGGGGTTAGGGAGGGACCTAAGCCGGGTGGTGATCGTGGACGACAACCCGAATGCGTACGTATTTCAGCCGGAGAATGCGATTCCGATTCGACCCTTTACGGACGATCTTGGGGACACGGAGTTGGGGAAGTTGACAGAGTTCTTTGAGGGCTCCGATGTCTTTGAGGATATGAGGGATGCTGTGAAGCATTACGTGACGGCTAATCATACAGACTGTAATATTTAAATTTTGATGGTAGAAAATTTATATAATTTCGTCTGAGTTTTTTTTTTTTTTTTTTAGGACGTTTTCCTTAAGATAAAGATATATTTATCTTAAGGATAAATAATTTTCTGTATGATTCATTCACCTCTATGTAAGTTGAAGAAGGCCCACTGATTTACCTGTTCATGCAGAATGTGAGATTGAGATGAAATGACAGTGAGTATATTTAACTTGCATATTTCTCGAGTGATGCACGTCTCTCAGTCTGATAATTATATAGTTCTGTTTTCTTCATTCACTTGCCTCTTGTTCCATGCATTTCAAAATCGAGAAACTTCCCTCGTTGTCACTGCCAGTGCCATCCGAGGACAATGAGCTTATCTGAATTTACAAAATATCATAAATTATAGGTTATTTGTTAGTAGAATGGAGATAGATAATCAGGAGGATCTCATTGTTAGAAGAGGGGGGAAGTTAAAAGAAAGGGTCTGCGGATTATGAAGGGGAAGTTGGAAGAAGGGATTCTTTTGGTTAGACAAACTGGAATGGATGATTTCATGTTGAGTTTAGTTTTGATAACTTTTGCGTGTTCTATCTCTTTCTTTTTAATACGAAGCTCTAACAAGATAATGCCTGATCAAAGCATTGCAGGATTACGAATGGCAAAAAGTCAAAAGCTCATCAAAGTATAAAATTTAGAATGTTGAATCAGAAAACATATCCCAGGAAACGGGCTACAATCAGCTTCTATGGCATAGAACTAGGGGGCCTCCAGAGAAGGCAGTTTAATCTCAACATTAATTTCCATAAGAAATTGGATGGCTGCTGCATGGAGACTTGTGGAACAGATTCAGTTGAGTTCATAAAAGTAAATGGTACTGAGCAAGCTCACAGGGACATGTAATGTAGAAAGTAGCAGACTGGGAGGATGGTTAAGGAATGACAAGTAAATGAGGAATAGGGTGGTTGTAATTTCGACTACATTGCTAGACACAGATGAGAAGTGTATAGCAACTAAAATAATGGAGAAAACGTGACAGAGAAAGGCAGTAGTATGGCATCGATTGTGCCATCCTAGTTCACTTCCCCCCTACTTTTTGTGGTACCCCTTGGTTTGGATAGCCCAACCCTGCAGATAAAAGCTAGCTGGAGAAATAGAACTGGATATTCCTGTTTTATCGTTATATTTATATCTTTCTCCCGTTTTATGCAGTAGTCACAAACCAAATCTAGTGGTTTTCTCCACACATTCCATCTTATTAGAAATCAAAGTGATATTGCGGCCAATGGGTAAGTAAACAAAACATAGGCTGATCATAAACACAATACAACATAATGCCACCCAAAAAAAAGATACATGACCATGAGGTATGAAGTAACACAACAGCCAGATAATTATCACCCAAGACTCGTGCATGTGAAATACTGCTTCTTTTCAAACCACCATCTATCCAAGTCCAAGTTACATGCATTATCTCGATTATGCAAGTACAAAACTCTCAACTCATCAATGCTATGGCATGTGTGACTTGCTAAGCAAAAATTCTGAGATGTTATGATACTAAGCTAAAAATGTTGTAGCTCTTCGGAATTGAGAAGTGATATATTCAATGGTTTTACTTACAAACATAACTGGTTTTTGTATGAAGTCGCTTGGGTTGGATTTGGTCGAACACGCGACACCAGAACCAGCCTATTGATCTCATGGGCTTTGGCTTCCAAAAACCCGAAACCACACAGCGCCACCAGACTGTCACTGACTGAAGATGCGTTGGTACTATCGGATTTTTGGTTGACTCGATCAGTGATTCAGCCCGGTCAAAAACCCATCTCCCTTTTTTCTCTTAGATATCCGAATCGTCTCTTAAAATTGCCTTTAAGAAAAATTTGTATGAAACATTGAACAATGGAGCTGGTATCGAAATATTATGGGACTCAGAATCCCTAATTAGTTATCTTTTTGTGATTGATTGAGTTCTTCACATGCTCTCAGTAATGAAAATAAGCATGGAAAATCAGCAATGAAATTACGGCACAACCTCAACAAAATAGATGTAGGTATCAAAATTTCATTCAATTTTAAATCAATGTCAGACAACCCAGAAAGAAGTAAAATCGCGACATTAAACTGGAAGAAAAACAACAACGACAAGAAGCTCCGCCAATCCAATCCCTTCAGTTCACAATAACACACAGAGAGAGAGAGAGAGAGAGAGAGAGAGAGAGAGTTATTCGCAAGAAAAGACCTGTCTGGGCAAGCGCAAAGCCTCGAGTCGGGTAAAACAGGTGTCGTCGATGGATTCGCTTCGGCACCAACGGCACTTTGGGTTCTGCGAGCACAAAGAGTCGGAGACCAACTGGGTGCAGTCGGGGATCTGAGACCGAGCGGTTAGGCTACGAGTTGAGGATCCACTGTGGCCATGGAGTAGCGGTGCGGACGATCCGTGAAGAGTCTGGAGGAGAAAAAAGATAAAAAGGAGAAGGACCCGAAGCCTAGCGGTAGAGCCAGAGCCGCCACTCCAATTATTTGCCATCGCTGACGGACACACCATTGCTCGCACCAGCCCAGAACATGACCAAGTTTCTTATTACCACCACCTTAAAGGCAAAACGACGCCACCTATTTGTCGTTTTGGGCTTCCGCAACACAGGCCAGGCCCACCGAAATTTAAATCTCCTTTGTTGTTTTTTTTTCTTGGAAAGTAAAACCTTTATAGATAAACTAACGGAAATAATATATAAGTTCAATAGGGTGAGAGTTTCCTACAGTCTTTCCAAAACCAACACATATTACAACACAAAAATAAAAAATAAAGGGAGGTGATCAGAACCAAACAAATGGCTCCTACCCAATTCCCACAAGAGGAAAATTGCTTGGTGACGGTCTTTAAATAGTCTGATAAACAAACTATAAAACTGCAGCTGGAAGCCGCAGTGCAGAGAGTTGTACTACAATGTGTTGGTCTAGACTGGCTGGAATGAACTATCACATCTATTTTCACTCGATCTTTAGTTAGGGAAAGCAGGAATATAGTGTAGCATCCAAAAACTGATCCGTTATATCTACTTTATAATAAAAGTAACTTTACAATTTAATGAATCGTATTAAAATACGTTAGTTTGTGAAATTACTTTTGTATATAGTTAAAATATTTCCCTTATTTTTAACATTGAGTTTAAGAAATATATATATAATTTATTAGACATTTTAATTTCTTAAGAAATTAAAATATAATCACTGCTACTCTCGGGGTGATTGATTCTCTTTGTTTCAAATATGAATAATATTATATACATTTTTTAAATATGAGTCTCGTATTTTTTTTTTTTTTAAAGTAAAGTTTATTATTAAAATTTTATTTTTTATGTGATTTTAATATTTAGATCATTTTTTCAAATAAAGTTTGCGAGGTTTGTACACTTTAAGATTAGATAGTGATGGTCACGACCTCGACGAGTCTCACCCAAACTTGTTTATCCTTTTTAAAGCTAGAGGTTGTTCGGATACCCAAACTTGTTTATCCTTTTTAAACTTAGAAGTTCTTCGGATAGTGAGATAGAAGAGAGCTTTAGATTAAAATTAAAATTGAATAAAATATTATTAAAATATTATTTTTTTAATATTATTATTATTTAAAATTTTAAAAAAATTAATAGTAAGATGAGAGTGTTTTTTCAATCCGTCTTTGATTCCAGTGGACTCGTTCGGCGTTCCTTTTCTTGCCTTGCATTGCTTGCCTAGAGCCAGTTAGAGCTTATGTCCTTGTTGGGCCTAGCCCAATTTCCAATAGCATCCTTCCATTAACGGGGGATTTTAATATATAAATTGACGGACTAGGCTAGAGAGATAATTGGGCCATAGACGATGGAGTTTTAAGTTACTAGTTTGTGCCACGTAAGGTGTTTGATCATCAATCGATGGTAATCTCTAGATGCAATGATTGTGATGGTGCTTTTTGTAGTGTTTGAAGTTTGCAATTTCAGCCCGTTAGATGCAATAATTCTAAATCTAAAGATGAAGTGGGAGGTTAAATGAATCCATGAACAGAAAAATGTCAAGAAAATCAAAATGTATGACTTTGAAATTCGACATGAGTGAGACATATGATAGAATAGAATAGATTTTTTTAAGAAAAGTGATGACTAAATTGGACTATGCAACAAGATAAATTAACTTAGCGATGAGATGTATTGAGTATCTATCATATTCTGTACTCATAAATGGTATTCTTCGAAATTTCTTTAAACCAACTTAGGATTAGACAGGGTGATATCTCCATATGTTTTTATATTATGTTATGAAAATAATGAAACCTTGAGTAACTTCCTCAATTGTGTAGAAAACTCAAGATCCATCACAGATATTCCTTTGGCTTAAGAGAAGTTTCACATAAACCTTTTTTTTTTAATTTCTTTAAACCAAATAAGGATTAGACAGGGTGATATCACCATATATTTTTATATTATGTCATGAAACCTTGAGTAACTTCCTCAACTATGTAGAAAACTCAGGATCCATCACAGATATTTCTTTGCCTCAAGAGAAGCTTCATGTAAACCCATTTTTTTTTTCAAATGATAGTATGCTTTTCGGCAAGACAAATTCCTTGGAGTGGCCTGGATACTTAGAGCATCTCCATCCTCTTCCCTAAATTTTTTTCTAAATTTTAGCTAAAAAGTACACTCCCTGTAAATTTATCCTAAATTTTACTCAAATTCAAAAAGCTTCATACATCTCATTCTCTATCATTTCTCTATTCTATTAAAATAACATTCTTCTATTATTTTTTTATTATTTTTTTCTCACACTTTCATTTCCATTCTTAACCACTAACTCTTTTGTCTTATTCTCTTCTTTTCAAATATGACATTCTAAATTTATTTATAAACACTTATACAATTTTTTTCCCGAATACAGTATTATTTTTCAAACCAACATCAATATTAAAAATAACATTTTAATAAAATATGTGCACTTTCTAACGCAATGGTGTTTTTTAATTTGATTTTGTCCACATATATTTGAGTAATATTTGATTTGCATTTGTCTAACGGTAACATTTTTTTCATTTTCATATAACAATAATATTTTTTTCCAGTTTCTCTAACGGCACCATGCATCCGCGTATGGTCTTGAAAATTTTTTGCCATTTCTCCAATCGTAACATTCTGTCCTCCATCTATCAACAATAACATTTTTTGTTATTTTTCCAACGATAATATTTTCAATTCATGCCTCCAACGATAACATGCTTTATCATTTCTCCAACAATAACTTGTTTTGTCTTTTTTCTAATGATAACATGTTTTATCCTATATGTAATGGTAACTTTTTACTCTATAAATCCGTCTTCTACTAGCATTCACATTCTCACAAACTTAAGTCTCATTTGATCTAAGAACCGAAATTCAACATTCCTCCCTCATCTTCAATTCCCTTTCATCAAATGGCTCATTTCTTCTTTCACAAATTACTCACATACTTGTCCTCTAAAGATGAGTTGGAGGCTACTCTTAATGCAGCTAATGGAGAGTCATCGAGACATCGTGACAATCGCCAACGTCGTAAGTTTATTCGACGTGATCATATCTAAAGATACGAGCGCCTATTTCACGATTACTTCATAGAAAATCCAGTATATCCCTCGAACCTATTTTAAAGGACATTTCTGATGAGTCGTCCCCTATTTCTCCGTATTTTAAATGAGATAGAGGTTTACGAGCCGTACTTCTTCCAAAAAAGAGATAATGCCGGAAAACTCAGGTTATCTTCTATGCAAAAGATAACCGTAGCCTTTAGAATGCTAACGTATAGGGTCACTATGGATTTTATGGATAAATACATACGTATTAGTGAAAGTACCGTAATGGAGAGCTTAAAGAAATTTTGCAAGACAATGATAAGTATTTTTTCAAATTAATATTTGCAGTCTCCAAATGCCGATGATATTGCTCTATTGCTTGCGGTTGGTGAACAACGGGGATTCCCAGTAATGCTCGGAAGCATTGATTGGATGCATTAGAAGTGAAAAAATTGTCTCATTGCTTGGGAATGTACGTACTTCAACCACATTTATGAACCAACTATTATTTTAGAAGTAGTTACTTCATATGAACTTTGGATATGACATGCATTTTTTGGTATGCTCGATTCATATAACGATATTAATGTGCTAGATAAATCTTTTATTTTCACAGAACTTGTCCAAAGGCGTATTCCTCCAATTAATTACACAATAAGCGGCAACGAATACACTATAGGGTACTACCTTGCAGGTGGTATTTATCCCAAGTGGGCAATGTTTGTGAAAACTATTCCACAACCCCAAGGAAATAAGAAAAAAAAAATTTTCCGCAACACAGAAATCCGCAAGTAAAGATGTTGAGTGTGCATTTAGGGTACTTCAACAACAATTTGCAATTGTCTGTAGACCTTCTTAGATTTTTAAAGTCAATGAGCTAACAAATATAATAAAAGTATGTGTTATTCTACATAACATGATCATTGAGAATGAGTATAATGATAGTGGGGCTCCAAACATAGGGTACGATCAAGTTAATGATCCAGAACTTTCACGCAATCCAACCTTAGAATTTTTTAACTTCATTCAACGCTATCATGAAACTAGAGACAACTCGACACATCATCAGCCACAAGCATATTTAATTGAACATTAATAGGAGATTTATTCCCTACAGTATAAAGGAATTTCCTATTGTTGGATTCTCTATCTTTTCATTAGTAGCAACTGTGTATTCTTGTTTCAACATCTATCCAGTTTAACATGCCTGCATGATCTGTAATATTTCCATTATATGTTTGCTTAAGTCTAAACGGTCATGTAATATCCAAATTAATGACAATCAACATTTATCCATTTTAACCTGCCTCCATTGCGTACTTGCTAAACGTACAAATTATAAAATACAACAAATGCCAAATGTCCCCATGTTAATCATCAATATGCAGTCTCAATATCTATCTATTCAGCTAGTTATAGAAACAATAAAATTACAAGTTATACAAATGTATTTTGTGAAAAAAGAATAAATTACAAAAAATGTG
Organism: Carya cathayensis; assembly: GCA_011037825.1. Classification (NCBI taxonomy): domain Eukaryota; kingdom Viridiplantae; phylum Streptophyta; class Magnoliopsida; order Fagales; family Juglandaceae; genus Carya; species Carya cathayensis. The sequence continues at coordinate 1,384,288 of QGSO01000164.1, read as the reverse complement.
GTAATCATCCATCCAAACCAGTTCGTCTCACCAAGATCTCCCTCAGAAGTTGCTAGAAATATATCCGTTGAATGCTGGGCAACGTATGCCCATCAAGCAACATTATTCGCTCCTCCCGCTCCGACCAGGAAATTTCTACTTTTTCTTTCTTCAACTGCAATCTTTCATCCTCTTTGTCTACTTTTATTTCCCCCCCTCTCTCTCTCTCGATCATATGTCATCTTCTCAGCCTTGAGTCGGAGAAGCTCTTTCTCCTGATCATGCGACTCCTCCAGGAGAGTAAACTTACACTTGCTCATCTCCAAAATTCCATCTAATGACCTTCCTTAGGCCATACTCTTTCATTTCTAAGCTTTTCTTCCAATTGGCCTATCTAATTCGATGACATCATTCTCCACAACATTCTTGGCTCGGCCTCTGTACCACCAACTGAATCAGGTGCAACTGCTGAGGTACGCAAATATGTCAGGGATATTGTCGACCTTCGCTTCATCTCGTCCTTTGTGCCACATTGCCTCCATTTCGGTTGGTCCTTCAACAGCCCCCAACAATACTCGAATTGAAAGGCAGTTTTCTCAAGTGAATGGTACATGATCTTCGCTTTGTTGAACTTTCCATTGAAGCATAAAATGAAATAATTAAGATCAATCAAAGGTAAAGGAAACAGAACGCATAAATATCATAATAAGAGTAAACAATAATATAAAAGTGGAAGCTTATACCTTGTCTTGCTTAGTCATGTCACTTTGATTCAAGGATTCAACTTGGGCGAGTCTAGCACAAAATTTTTTCGTTACCTTCTAAACGGCAGACCGCCAATGGGTTAAGGACCCAACAGTCCAATCATTTGTACTTTCTTCATACTCATTGAAGTATTGACTAATTTTTTTCCAAAATTAGGCATGTTTTTTATCCGTTCCTTGGATTTCATCAACGCTACTATTCAGCCATGCGGAGACAAGTAACTTGTCTTCTTTAAGTGTAAAGTTTGCACCTCTGGCTAATTTTCTTTTGGAGGGAGGCTCTACTTGGGTTGGGAGGATGGGTGGAGAGTCATCTAAAGTTACAGGATGTTGTTCACTTTGACCACCAAAGATGTGGTCAAATTTAGGTTCCTGAATCAAGAGGCTTGTGAAGAACATATTTTGATAGTTGGGTGAATCCATCTCTAAAAAGATATAGACACAGAAGATTTGGTACACATGTTAGACAATTAAGATCAATACATAGAAGTCATTTTGGTAGCCAGCTTAGGAATCCTATGGTAACATATGACCACACTTGGCATCCTTCCTTGCATGGTTGCAATAATCGGTTGGCACAATTTATTGGCCATTCCGCTTGCCACGCCATGGAGGTGTCTGCCCAATGTCCCCACGAGGATTTCTCATCATCACAATCGCGGATTTAAATAACTAAAATCAAATTATAATCAAATTGCAAAATGAACAAGAACATAAATACATAACGTAAAAAATAAAAGCATTCACATATGCTTCTCTAAACACTTGTGTGTTTTTAAACATGGCTCATAATGGTTTACAAAATTTACATCATGTGTGAGAATGGAGATGCACTAAGATAATGGCTGCAAAACTAAAAAATCCTAGTTGCCTTTTGTGAAAATAATCACAAAAACAATTGGTGGTCATTCGGGTTCGGATTATCCTGCCACTTTCGATGGAGCCCCATTAAAAATACTTGTTAAATAACCCCCTCCCATGGAATCATTTGAACCATCATCACAGCTTATACAGGCCTAAATAAATACCAAACAACATATGAATGCATACCAAGACATTGGCTACAAATGAGTATAACAACAGCGTGCTTAGTCTAAACTAGGTAATTGAAACTAACAGTAAGTCTTGCAAAAAAGCTTACATGACTAAACTTGTTGAAATAAGATATATAAAGAAGACATATAATGTGAAGAACATGTTCAAATAAGATATATAAAAAATTCTTTTGAGATTCCAGAACTTACTGTCCAAAGATGTACAAAAAATATTAACTTTCAAATATTAACTTTGACACATTAAAATGGAACACCCTAGAGCACAAATGAAATGAACAAATATCACAAGCAAAGATTGCTAGGGCCAAAATTAGACCTAAATGCAAGGAAAAAAATTATCAAGAAATATGCATAAGAGATTTAGCTATGGGAGCCCAAAAATCGTGCGGTAGAGACGACAGAATCCAGCCATGGGAGGGGGGCTTCAGTAGTATAAATCGAAACAAGAGTAAGAAATATTTACATGAATTTCACTCCAATGAAGAGAAAGCATTGTTAATGGTGGCTGCATTGCGAGAGAGGGAAATGTCGAAGAAGAGGGCATCAGAGAGAGGGAAACCGCAGGAGCAACAACCAAAAGTCACTTTAGGGATGAACAGTTGTTACCCATATATGGGGAATCACTATTTGTTTTTAGTGACAAAACCCTAAAATAGGAAATGGGATGGGAGTCGTAGGGGGTTATCAACTCATCCCTAAAAAATTTTCTCATAATTTAGGGATAATAGTGAAATAAGGCACCGGATGAGGATGCTCTTCTATAAAGGCATTTAGTCAATGACTCAACAAGGACAAAACTTCTATTCAGTTTAGTAGAAATTAGGGGTGTAAACAAAACCAGAAAACCAATTGAACTGGTGGGTTCAATCCGACTCGTAACCAGTCTGGTCTTGTATCGGTTATTAAGAACTTAAACTAGTTCGGTATTAATTTTTATATTTTGAAAACCATTTTGAACTAAACTAGGCCGATGTATGTGTTTTTTTAATTTTTTTTATATTATATAGAAAATATTTTGATATAATTTTTTATTTTATATAATATATTATATTTTAAATTGTAATTAATATAACATGATTTTTCTCAAAATGGTAGATATAAATTAGCATGTACTAATTGCTTCTAGAATGTTATATTTTCGTCACATTCATTTGAGAAATATGAATTTCAATTGTAAGGTTCAAATGAAAGTTTGTTAGTTTTTCATGACTAGAAGTACCTATAAAAAAAATAAAAAAAGGTTTTTCATGACTAGAAGTACATTTATATATGTCTATTGCAGAGAAATAATGTTGATAAATGTCATTGTTTTAATTGTTGACTATCAATTATAAATGATGTCATCACATGTTGAAGGGTGGTAGGATGCTTTTCTCTACAGGTCAACAAAGCCAAAAATTTTGTATAACTCAATGTAAGATATTTTTATTCCAGTTGGCAAAAAAATATTTTGCTCTCAATCTCTTCTATTTGATAATATGTCCGTGAGTGTTTCTTAGGGAATGAGAAGTTCCTTTGAGGATACTTATTAAAAAAACAAAAGAGAAGTTCATTTGAGCAAAACAATTATTAGAGGAGCCAGCTCTCAAGTCTCAACTTATGTAGTACCACATGTGTAAATGGTAAATCAAAAAAACCAAACCAAATCGGACCAAAATTGAAAAAAACTTAAATTTCTGATTTTGATGGTGAATGTCCATATCGGTTCTTAAATTTCTAAAATCAGTATATATCGGTCCGGTTCTAAAATTTATCCAAAACCGAACCAATTACACCCCTAAAAGAAATACTAGAAGAGAAACACAAGATATCATACTAAGCATAAGAGGTATCAAGTCCACAATGTTTCATGAAAAACACCTTGGACTACCAACACTTGTTGGAAGGTTTTGTTCTAACTCATTTAGAAGCATTCTGGATAATGTGAGCAACATGATCTACAATTACAAGACAAGATTCTTTTCATAGGCAAGGGAAGGAGTTCTCCTCAACTCAGTAGTTCAAGCCTTGCCCACTTACAACATGGGGGTTTTCAAACTTCCAAGTTCTCTCATTAGGTAAATGAATAGAATCATGCAAAGATATTGGTGGGGACAACACAAGAATGAAAGGAAAATATACTGGGTCACAACGAACCAAATGGGAAAGCCCAAGTCAGCTGGTGGTTTGGTTTTAGAGACTTGAAAAGTTTTAGTCTTGCAATGTTAGCAAAGTGAGACTGGAGACTGTTGAAAAGTGCTGAATCCTTAGCTTCACAAGTGCTAAAGTTGTAGTATTTTCCTGAGAATTCGTTATTTCAAGCAAAACTTGGTGGCATACATTTCTTTATTTGGGGAAATATACTTGTAGCATGATATTTAATAGAGGAAGGTACAATGTGGAGGATTGACAATGGAGAACATATTCAAATATAGAAAAATAAGTGGATTTTCCCATCTCACTTCTTATAGGATTCAGAGTGCAACAAGACTACTTGTTGAACATGAAAAGGTGCAAGTTCTCATTGACTCAAAAGCTAAAAAATGGAAGTATTCCCTCATTGAAGAGCTTTTCTCAAGTGATGAAGCTCAAGCTATAAAGTTATCAATCTTTGCAATAGCCCATATATGGAAAGGAACTGCTAATGGAAGATTCTCTCCAATGAGTGTTTACGATATGCAAAAAGAAATGCAAGATCTCACTAAAGAGCAGCATTCAAGCAGCAGTAGATAGAAGTTTGATCAAGAGCTTGGAAACTAAAAATTCCAAATGTAGACAAAGTTTTCTTATGGAGAGCATGCTTTGAAGCCCTTCCAACAAATATAAATCTCTATGAGAAAAAAGTAGTGGAAAACCCAAACTACCTTGTGCCCTGGATAGGCCCTCGGGCCCAACGGCCCAACCCAGAGCCTCCAAGTAACCCGAAACCAGGAGAAACAAATGGGAGGTCTGGGCTCGTCCCAACGACCCTCTTAACCCCATGAAAAGGGTCCCCATGTCGTGGGCCATGGTCAGCCAAGAGGCCCATCACAAGCGCAAGCCACTCAAGGCCATTACAAGAATTGGAGCATGACGAGGTCACATCGAGCAGGAAAAAGCGTTGTCGGAGACACGTCGCATTTATGACATGCCCAATCATAGGAAGCTAAGGACACATGGCATTTATTGCATGATAGAATATACCCGCACGCAATGGTGCACCCCTGAAACCACGTGATCATGGTATGGTAGAACACTACCGAATCAAGGATAAGACAGGTCTGACCCAAACACGACTTGGCATCCCAGGCTTCCCCTCGAAGACAGAGTCCAAGTTAGGTATAAATACCCCCGCCCCTTCCACGAAAAATGATTGGATATTCTCTGATAGACACATACTAGAATTCTCAACTAACTTTGGCATTAGAGGAACCACAGGCTCAACCCGAGTCCACTCTTTGTTCATTTTACAAGTTCTCCAAGGTGGGCAACGTGGAACTGCCCACGCCGCAAAACACAACATTAATAGTGGCACCCTCTGTAGGATCTCTTCACATGCCGACAACAACATGGTCCTAAATTGCACGAGAATAGGAGTATAGGAGTAGTGTGATGGAGGCAAGGCTGGCTAAGATGGAGAAGATAATAAGGAAGCTCACCGAGGAGATGGGGATACTGTGCAGAGAGAACACAACATTGCGGCAGACCAATGAAGAGCTGGTGAGGGGAGACGAGCCTAGCGGCAACAAGCACGTCGAGTCATTGCGTGACCAAGCGAGTGTGGCAGCGGATGAAGAAAGACGGTGGATGCACCTGGAACTGTGAGAACTAGGAGATAAGTATGCTTCGATAACCAAACAAGTTAGAACACCCTCAACTATCGATTAGCTACTAGGTAGCACGGACCTGCCCTATAGTGCAAGGGTTATGGCGGTTCCCTTCTTGCCAAAGTTTAAGGTTCCCCAGATGGAACTATATGACGGAACCAAGCACCCCCTGGAGCACTTAGATACGTTTAAGGCCCACATGAAACTACATGGCTTCCTGACTCGGTTTCGAATGTGCTTCCAAGTATAGAAGTGTCAAGTTGTATCAAGGATAAGTCCAGGATCGTATTCCACAGGGACAATGGGTTATCAAAGCGTATAAGGGATTTGTGAGTAACAGATGAATCGAGTATGAGAGATGAAAATAAAATTAAAATGCTATGCGAAAAATAATCGAAGATGAAATTAGAGTTTCTAAAAAATGGCAGATTAACAAACACTTGGGTTGGGTTTGAGATTCTTTTTATTTCAGATTCTAGATAATTTCTCGATTAACAATCCAGTCAAGGAATTGATATTCGGAAGATAAAAAATTAAGCTCAAGTTTTTGCAATATTTTCTCAAGAAATTCTCTAATTTACTAGCCAAATTTATATTTATAATCAATCGAAAGAAGCCTTGATAAATTCAAGCTTTTGTTGTGCCTTACGTCAACAACAAAACAAGAGCAAGAGCCGCAATCTATTTTCCATTTGAATCCGACTAATAACTTAGTGAAATAAACATTAAACAAAAAAATATTGCATCAAACTAGAATCTAAAATAAATTAAATCTCATTCCACAACCCAAGCTTTAGAAATTAGTTACACATGATATTTTTAGTAACAAAAATAAATCTAAGTGAAGCCATATCAAAAAAACTAAGAAAATACAAATAAACTTTTAGAATGAAAAAATAAATAAAAAGTCTATAAAAATATCAACTCAAAGAAATAAAACAAACTATATTAGAGAAATAAATAAACTAGTTAAAACAAAGAGCTACCGAAAGAAATAAGCTTCCTTCAGCGTAAACAGAAAAGAAACAACAAGAAGGAAAGAATTAAAACTCAAACTAACTAGTGAGCTTATAATGAAAATAAAATCTAAACGAAACGGAACAAAGAAATAAATAAATTGCTCAAAGCTACAACCAAAAGCTTTTCAACGTAAAAGCAAGAAAAAGAAAACAAGAAAAAAAATGAAGTTAAAACTAGCCGCCTGCTACCAAAACCGAGTATAAGCTACAACGTAAATGGAAAAGAAACAACAACACTAAAAGAACAAGCCGGCTGAAAGAAAGATAATACAGGAGAGAAAATAAACTGAAAACTAAAAACTGCTCTACGTAAAAAACTCCCCCCAACCCGTGTATCTCCACTCTCCTTTTATAAACAAAAAAAAGAAGATCCATTATGCTGTGCACGTGCGTGAGCTTTCCACATCTGTGAGTTGCATGTGCTTGTTTTGCTGCTGATTCTTCTTTTTTTTTTTTCTGCATGAGTGCTGTCCCAAGTGATGTTGTGAGTGTGCCGTGAGTTGTGAGTTCATGCATGTGCTTCCTTGATCTGCTAAGTGCCGTGAGCTGCATGAGCTTTAACTTTCTGCATGTGTTTTTTTTCTGCTGCTGTTTCTTCTTTCTGCATGAGGTGAGTGATGCTGCAGCTTCTTCTTTTTCTGTTTCCGCGAGCTGTGTTGGTCTGATGAGTTGCTGTCCAAGTTTCTGCTTCATGTGCTGTCCGGTTTTCTGCCTTTTAATTTTCTATTTTCTGCATTGTGTATGAGTGTGTTCCGTGAGACTTGCATGTGCTGTGCTGCATGTTCCTTTTCTGCATGTTCTTCTCTGCCTCTTTTTTTTTCTGTTTTCTGCATTATGTATGGTTTGCCGTGAGTTCCTAAGTGATCTGCATATGCTGTCCGTGGGTTTATGCATGTGAGCTGAGCTGCTTCAACTTTTCTGCAAGTGTGCCTGCTGTTTCCAAGTTCTTTTCATGCATGTGCTGCTGTATGTGTACGTGAGTGCTTTTATGCATGTGTGCTGAGCTGGTTTCTGCATGTGTGTTTCTGCTGCACTGCTGCACATCCGAGTGATGCATTTCCTGCATGTGCTTCTTCTCTTTTTGATGCATGTGTGAGTTGCAAGTGTTGAGCTGATGAGTTGCTAATTCTTGCATGTGTGCTGTCCACATTCCATCCGTGAGTTTCTGTTTGTGATTTCTGCATTGAGGTGCCCGAGTGATGCATGTGTGCTGCCCGAGTATTTCCTCTCCTCTGCATCCGTGAGTCGCAGCTTTCTACATGTGAAGTGCTTTTATGCATGTGCTGGTTTCTCCCGTGAGTTGTTGCTGTGTGTTGCACTTTTCTGCATGTGCTTGTTGATCCTCTGCATCCGTGCTTTTCCTGTTATAAGAGGAATAAAATTCAACTATTTATTTTCATGTGAAATAAATACATTATAAATCCTCAAAAGCACTAAGAATGTCAGAATCATCAATTGACTCAAGTATTGTGATCTATTGCATAATTAAGTACTTAAATCATTTTTTATTAAACAATTTATTCACTTAAGTAACTTAATCATGCACTTTTAGCGCTTCATCACTTCCCAAGGGAGGTAGCTCGCCAAGCCTTCCCATTGACTCTGAAGCCGAACCTGGTTCAGATTCTTGCCGTAGGGAACTATAGGGAGCTTCGACGAACTGGCATGCCTGTTCATGACTCAGTTCTTAGCGAGTTGGAAAGGGAGGTGACCGATAGCATACCTTTTGACAGTCAAGCAATGTGACAACAAGAGCCTGAAGTCTTACCCTACTCACTTCAATTGGCAGCGAATGACTATTGACAATTAGGACGAGAAGATCACCCTAGCGGCCCTCCTAGACAAAATCTGGCCCAGAAACCCCTTCATGGCTGAGATAGCTCGACAAACCCCAGTCACCAAGAGAGAATTTATGGACCGGACATATGGGTTCATTAATGCGGAGGATATATTGGAGGCCCTAACAACCTCACAATGGTCTGAAATGGAACAGGCAGACCTCAGGGTGGTCGGGAAAAAGGATAGTCTTGGGCGTGATAGGGGGAAGAAATGAGTCGCAGAATCAAGAAAGAACGGAGAAGTGGCCACTGGGCGGCCCCTGATGCACTCCAATTTGATGGTGGAAGGAAAGAAGGAGGTGAGCCCGTGAAGAAACTCGGGACAAGAAGCAGGAGGATGCTCGTACTGCAGTTACCATATGACTGACCGGCATAGCACTGAAAACTGTTACACCCTGAAAAGAAGATGGAAGGCAGATAAGCATAATTAAGGAAGTTGCTCCGAGGACCGATGAGAGCAATATCGGGATGATAGGCGGGGGACGACCGTGGGAGACTTGGTGACCAGACAAGAGGCTCAGAGGAGCCCCCAGAGGATGGAAAGTCCGATTGGGAAGATCCACACGATCGCTGGGGGATACGTTGGGGGTAGGTCCACCTCATCCACTTAAAGAACACACACTCGTCAGGCACGATACGAAAAGATTTTCACAACGAGCTAGATCACGCCCAAGGCCCAGTGGTCAGCCAAAGGGATCATCATAAGTTTTAGCGAGAAGGACGAAGAGGGGATCCTCCACCAACACGACGACGCGCTAGTGGTGACCATGCAGGTAGCGAACTTCACCCTCCGGTGGATCTTGGTAGATAATAGAAGCTTGGTAGACATCATGTTCTTGGAGGCCTTCGTCAAGATGGGAATAAGCCCAGACAGACTATGTCCGACACCCATACCCCTAAAGGGCCTCACAAGCAATGTGGTTCAACCAATGAGGGTCATCACCTTGTCAGTCCTGGCCAGGAAGGCTCCGAGGATGGCGGCAACCATGGCAAATTTCTTGGTGGTCAAGACTTCTTCATCATACAACACAATAATAAGACACCCCACACTGAACAACCTTAGGGATATGTCCTCCACATATCACCTCAAAATAAAATTCCCCACCAACCTGTGGATGTGGGAGATCCAGGGCGAACAGGTCCTAGCACGAGAATGCTATGCTCACAAACTTAGACAGAAGGTGAAGGTGGTTGCAAGTGCCGACAAGGCAGGGAAGGAAGTCGAGCCCCCTTCCCCCTACCCCCCCTAGCAGACGACCTGACTGAATGGGATAAGGAGGTTCGGGACGAGGAGTCCTTGCACCAAGACGAGCCAAATGAACTCTTGGAACTCGTCTCGGTCGATAACCAAAGGTCGGAGTGGACCGTCTGGATAAGAACCAGGCTGAGGCCTGAGTTAAGGCAACTGCTGAAGTGCCTCCTCATTGAGCACCAAGACGTCTTTGCATGGAGTCACGAGGACATGCTGGGGATAGACAATTCTATTGTTGAGCATAGGTTGTGCATCGACTCGGTGGCTCAAAAATTTAAGCAGAAGCGATGGAGCTTTTGTGCTGAGAAGTACGCAGCCATCGTGCAGGAGGTGGACCGACTCCTTACAGAAGGGTTCATCTGTGAGGTGCATTACCCGAAGTGGCTTTATAACGTGGTTTTGGTTAAGAAAGCTAGTGGGAATTAGCAGATGTGTGTCGACTTCACCAACCTAAACAAAGCATGCCCGAATGGCAGCTTTCCTCTGTCCCGCATCAACTTAATTGTGGATTCAATGGCAGGACACCCCTTCCTCAGCTTCTTAGACGCCGACTCTGGATACAACCAGATCAAGAAAAGGCTGGATGATGAAGGGAAGATGTCTTTTGTCAAGGATCGGGGGTTGTACTACTACAAGGTTATGTCGTTCGGTTTGAAGAATGCTGGGGCCACCTATCAGTGGCTAGTCAATCGGATGTTCAAACAGTAGATTGGTCGGAACATGGAAGTGTACGTGGACGACTTGCTGGTAGAAAGCAAGAAGGTGGAGTCGCACTTAGCAGACCTCCGCAAGCCCTTCTCGATTCTCTGGCAGTACCAAATGAAGCTCAATCCAGCGAAATGTGTGTTTGGGGTGGAGTTCGGGAAATTCTTGGGATTTATGGCCTTGAAGAGAGGCATCAAGGCTAACCCTGAAAAGGTTGAGGCAATAATAGGGATGCGATCCCCTCGCAACCTCCATAAAATAAATAAAACACTGCTGTAAAGATAGATACTTTCATGAATAAAAGTGCACAACACATCATTTACATAAAGGAGAAGAGAGAAACAAAGAAACTGCCAAGGGAAGAAATAAGAAGGCTCGGGCTCATCAAGGAAAGGGCAGAGCCAAACTGGCAGAGGGAAGAGGAGGATACCCCGGCCTTCCAATGTTCTTGTAATAAGCCCAAGCCTTGGGATTCGGCGAAAGTGACTACAAGTCTAGCTTGCGTAGGTCCTCCCCGGGCTGCTCCAGTAGATGCTTCCTTAACCACTCAAGGCCTTCCTGATAGCCATACGACTAGGTCTTGTCCTGAATAGCGTTGTGATTCTTGATACGAGCCATTATCTCTGTAGCATTACGGTCCACGATCTCCAGGTTCGATCTCAACCCTGTGATAGAGAGGCCCTGCGGCTGAAGGGTCTCATTCTTTTCAGACACCTCCTTCTTCAACCTCCAGACCTCCCCCTTGGGCCTGCACAAGCCTCCCCTTCAAAACCTGCACCTCTCCTAAGCTTCTAAAACCCAAGGACAACAGTTGTCTGTGAGCCTTGGCATGGTCCCTACAGAGCTGCCTCAGTATCGCCTAGTCCCGAGCCCATCCGACCTCTTGGGCGGCCAGCTTCTACACAGCCACATTGCGCTCTTCCACCAATTGTTTGTTGCGGTTGGCCAGCTCAGACGCATTGGCCATGGCGGTGTCAAGTTCCTGTCTCAAGTTCTCCTTTTGATGATCTAGCCTGGTGGCCTCCCCTTCCAGTTGTTCGATGCGTTGCTGCATTTCATCGATCTCCTGGAGCCACTCCCGATGATTGGTCTTGAGCTCGTCATTCTGCTGTGCCATCTGCCTAAGCTTGAAGTGTTTGAGGCGAACCAGGGAGGCCAGTTGGTAGTTGGCCTCGAACAGCTCCCCAATCTATTCGCCGACCATAGCAGCTATCTGGTTGGCAGCCTGCAAAGCATTAACAATACGTGTAAATAAAAAAAAAAAAAAGGCATCCAAGAATCTAATGCACGATAAGGGAGGATTATGCTAGATTATACCTGAGCAATGGCAGGCTAAAGCCTCTGGGATATCCGTTCAGTGGCAACAGCGCAAGCCCTCTCGAGCTCTGACTCCGGGATCTGGCCTGCCCCAATTTAGGTCCTATGAGAAGGGCTAGCAGGGCCCAGGGGAAAGGAGTGACCTTTATGCCCCTACCTCCCAGTCGGGAATGACCTTTCCGGAACTGCCCCTGGGTGGTTTCGGTGACAGAGCCCGAGAAGATGGCCCCCTAGGGGAGTCACGACAGGTTTCCGGCTCTAGCTTCTCGAGATAGTCGCCGTCACTCAATATGACGACGGGATGAGAGGAGTGTGGATCCTCTTCATCTCAGGGGAATCTAGACGAAAAGAGGAGATGAGGGAGCTCCTCGATGGACCCTCCTGGCTCTCTTCGGGGGATCGCTCACTTTTGTCGTCCACCTCTTCTTCTTCCTCCTCTCTTTCTTCTTCTTCTTCTTCTCTCTCTTCTTCTTCTTCCCCTTCTTCTCTTTCTTCCTCTTCTTCTTCCCCTTCTTCTTCCTTTTCTTCCCCTCCCACCACTTCGGCCAACCTCCTGCCAGAGGCGAGCAAACCTCATGCCACCACCAGGCCTTCACAAGCCAGCTCCTCCCTTAGGGTGTCCTTGAAAGACTCGAATTCCCCTATCTCACCCGGATCATGTGAAGGGCAGAACACAAAAGATTCAAGAAGAAGGCTGCCTCGAAGACCGAATCGTCCTCTTCTTCAAGGATGGAAAGGAGTGGCTCAACTGGGATCGAATGAGGGCCTGTGGAAGAGAAGGGACTAGCAGATGAACAAAGGGCTGTTGAAGAAGAAGCACCAACTGCGTCACCCGATCTGGCAGGAAATGACGCCGTTTCCCCCCAGATGGGGGGAGGAGGAACTCGGACAAGAGAGGACCCAACCTGCTCTCCACCACCAGGAGAACGGGTCCCAAGAACCAGCCCCATTCAAAGGCCTGGGGAAGGAGTCATGATGTGCCTTTGACCGCCTAGCTTCATGCTGGAGGGTTCGACTGCTCTCTTTTGCCCCCCAGGGGAAGATTCCAGGTGGGTGTAGGGAGAACAGCTCGGCGACTGGTAGTACCCCAAAACACTGTGGTCAGAAAGGGCAACATTAGTGTTCAACTCGTACTCGTGCTCCCAAGCCCATTTAATTATCTTCTCGACACGGGCCTCTTCCTCAGAAGTCAGTCAGATCTCCATGCTTTATGCGGAAGGAAAGAGCCCCCAGTTGGTGAAATGCCGAGGAGGGAGGCAAACCAAGGGTTTAAATAGCCAGAGGCAATGGAGCAGAGCATGGGAAATGAAGCGGCACTACCATAAATGGCATCGACAAAGCAACGTGTAGGTCCCCAACCAACGTGGGTAACTAAAGAAGTGTCAGGCGCATGGACAGCACAGCCTAGTGGAGTCTCGAGAAGGCCAATGGACAGGCAACCAAGCCGTCCCGTCAACTAATGTCAAGCATGGGACGGGTAGGAAATGAGAAGACACACACCCAGCGTGGTGGCACAGAAGTCGAACCAACGGAAGAATCTTAAAAAAGGAAGAGGTAGAAGAGAAGGTGAGTGGCACCATAGGCCAATCACTATCCAAGAAAGAGAAATCAAGCAATTAACTGACGATTGAAATGATCAAAAACTCAAAGGGCACGCCCCCTAACCCAACCAAAGAGTCGGAGCACCAGAGGGGAAAGTCCAACTTGGAAGTCCCACCACTTAACTGTGGTAAGATTTCGCGGGGTAATGTGAGGGGGATGGGCCCCCGGGCCTAGCCCAGAGCCTCCAAGTAACCCCAAACCAGGAGAAACAAATGGAAGGTTCGGGCCAGTCCCAAAGACCCCCTCAGCCCCATGAAAGGGGTCCCCAAGTCGTGGGCCATGGTCGGCCAAGAAGAGGCCCATCACAAGCCCTGGCCGCTCAAAACCATTACAAGAATTGGAGCATGACGGGGTCACATCGAAGGAAAACATGAGGCATGTCGGAAGTCAAACCTACCCAAATATGGGTCGCCAAAAACACGTTGCATTTATGACCTATCTAGTCGTAGGCAGCCAGGAACATGTCACATTTATTGCATGACAGAATATACCGGCACGCAACAATGCACCCCTGAAACCAAGCGATCACGGTATGGCAGAACACTACCGAATCAGGGATGAGATAGGTTTGACCCAGACTCGAGTTGGCATCCCATGCTTCCCCTCGAAGACATAGTCCAAGCCAAATATAAATAGCCCGATCCATTCCATAGAAAAGGATTGGATATTCTCTGATATACACATACTAGAATTCTCAACTAACTTTGGCATAGGAGGGGACTCACGGGCTCAACCCAAGTCCACTCTTTGTTCATCTTGCAGGTTCTCCAAGATGGGCTCTTTGGAACTACTTAGGCCACGAAACACGACATCAACATACCCCATCTATTTAGAGGAGGAAGAATATGTAGAACATGCTCTATAGGGTTGTATTGTAGCACAAGATGTTTGGGACCAATGCTCAAACCAAATATAGAAAAGCAAAATCATAGAGGAGACTTTTATGGAACTACTAGAAACCATGTGTGACAAGTTGAGCAACCAGGAGAAATAGCCATAATTGCTAGAAAGTAATGCGGAGAATGAATGAGTTTGTGTTCAAACCAGAGTTTATTCACCCAAACATTGTGGTGCAACAATCATCTTTGTCAATCCTCATGGGATTTTCTCTCTTTTTATTATTTAAAAAAAAAAACCGCTGATGTTGTAAGCCAAACAAAACATCCTTTTCACACATTAAATATATTCAAAACCTTATCGAAAATCCCATGAAGGAAAAAGGAATCAACCTCCCCTTCTCTCCATTTCTTTTTTCCAAGTTGAGACCACGTGTTGGACAATGCGTAACAGTTGTAAATAATAATCATAATGAAAAGAAGACAATGGAAGACCGCATTAATACATTACATGAGGGTCGTAGGTCTAGATAGATCATACGTGAATCCCACCAAAGCAAATACGTCACACCCTCCCTCCTCTTACAATAATTGAAAATGATTTGTATATTTCATATAAAAAAAAATTATCTTTTATTTATAAATCTAATTTTTTATTAAAAAATTATATTTTCCTATTTAAAACTTATATCTCACAAATGACTATCACAAATAGTGACAAAACATGATTAGGTTCTCATTGGATTCGAAAAAATTTTCATCTCATCTTATCATTATAACTTTTTCAAATTATTACATAAAATATAATAAATAATTCTACATTTTCAAATTCTAAAATAATAATAATATTAAAAAATAATATTTTATTCAATTTTTATCTTTTATCTAAAATTATTTCAATACATCTTATCTCTAAATCTAAACCAACCATAAATCAATAAATAAAATGGGTCATTGTGAGAAAAACAAAAACAAAACAAAAAAAAAAAGCCTGACCTTTGATCAAATCTAGTCAAAACACTTGGCCCTCTCAACCCACTTCCTGTCCGAGTCAATGCCTCTCTTTCATTGGCCTCTTCGTTTGATTTTTCAAAACCACCGTTCTATTATATTATCAGGCCACGGGATAGTCTCTTCTCACGTGAGACGAATGATGGTATAAGTTTTAAGAGTTATACAAGTACAGTTATTTTTATATTTTTTTTTAAATATTATTTTGATATAGTTAGTTAATATAGTTATTTAATATTAAAAAATAATATAATCAATCATATTAATGAAGTGTATAAAAAAGTACGTAAGAATTACTACATATAAAACTTTTAAAATTTTAAATGTATAAATTTTAAATAAACGTTTTATAAAAATATTAATTTCATCATGAAAATGTAAACTTTTAACATTTTTTTTTATATTTAGATCTACTTTTTTTAAATAATTGTACTGAAACTTATATATTTGAGATTTGTATACATCATTTATCTCATTGAATATGAGGTACCCACTAAATGAGTTTAACCCCTTTTTTTTCTAATTTAATTCAAAAAAATTTCCTTCATAATTTCAAAATTTTAAGGGTTTATATCGAAATAATGTATCTATCTATTTTTTCAAAATATAAAAAAAAAAAAAAAAAAATTAGTGACCTAAGAAAGATGATGACGTGTCATATAATTGCCATGCTATAGCCAAATACAAAAGGACGTGTTATATATACACACAGTCAGCTTTTAAAAACTAAAAAAAATGCACGATTAACATGCCATGTTAATATAAAATATTTAAAAATAGAAAACCTGTTAAAAATGCAATAAAATTGGAAAACAGAGAAAATTTCAACTAAATTAGAAAATAAAAACACATAAAATATGAAAAATTAGAAATAGAAGAACAACTAAAATTAGAATAAAAATATAGCTTATATTTTCAAGTTTTTTTTTAAAAAAAATAGGTTATAATCTCAATTTCAATTTTAGTTTATTTTATTTGGTTTTATTGTGTTCTAAATATTTTTCTTTTTTTTTTAAGTTTATTTTTTTTTTAAATCTCTAGGAATTTTGGTTTCTAGTTTAGAGTTCTTCATTAATCATTTGTGATCTTCATTACTAATATCAAAGATCTTTGTCTCAGTCTTTCAATATGAGGAATCGATCGTTTGGGAAAAAATAAAATAAAAAGCAAGGGCCTTGTAATCTTTTCTTTTTCTTAATATTTTAATAATTTTCTCAAAGTAACAACACATTTATTTTAATTTACATAAAAATCAAAACCGTTAATCTCTGCAAATTATTGATTTTAATACAATAATTTGGGAGATTTTTCTGTAAAATATTTTCCCACTTACGTAACAGAAACGACTCTAGACTGCTGTTAAGGTTCTCTACCTCTCCTTCCTTGGATACAAAATCTCCAACGCTTGCAGGTTTTTTATTTTTTTAAAAATAATAGTTACAGTTATAAATATGTAAAGTAATTATTTAAAAACAAATAAATAAATACAAAATTAATATAAAAATAATTAAATTTTTAATAATAAATCTCACTTATTTTAAAATAACTGCACCAGACTAATATACTATATGTAGCATTAATTTTTTACGAGGGGTCAAATGCTAATTTTAAAGTAACTGTTACTTGCCTTCCAAGTTTTCGTTTTGTTTCATATTAATATTTTATTTTATTTTGGGATTACCTGACGTTCACTGTACAATTAACGAATCGTCAAATGTTTTGAGTTTTTCCAACTAATAACAGAAATGAACTGTTTGTTTTTTGGTGTGTATATATACAGGACAACCTGTCAACTTTTCTCTCTGTGAATCCTAGTTTTTCTGAGGGTTTCTGCTTGCCTGTCTTTCCGCGAATTCTTGGGGGGGCTTTTGCGCGTAGTTGACTTCGTGGGACTTCATTTTCAGGAGGTTTTACCGTTTGATGCCCAATTCTGGTGATTCTGGTGAGTTTCGTAAACCCCTGGGGGCAATTCTAGGGGGTTCTTTGAATTGGGTTCCGCAGGATTTATAGGTAATTCGAGCTCATCGGAGCCTGGCGCTGTGTTTCCGTTGGTTTAAGAAAGAGGGTTGTACTGGGGTCTTGTTTTGTTTGGATTTGATTCTGTGGTATGGGAAAAAGCAAGGTTCTTGTTTTCATTATAGGTGAAACTCGAGGAGGGGGGGTTTTAAGGTAGAGGGTTTTGAAAATAAATCCTAGTTCTTTGTATTCAAAAAGACAATAGAGAATTCCTTTTTTTTTTCTTTCGTTTTCTTTTGTTTCTGGGGAGTTCGTGGATTCTAAGTTTTGAAAGAGGGGAAATTAACTAAGGTTTGAGGTTGAGGAATTGGGAAACTAGGATGGATGATGCTTTGTCTGGTTCGAATTCTCTGCCTCCGTTCCTTACAAAAACGTACGAGATGGTGGATGATCCCTCCACTGATTTAACCGTGTCGTGGAGCCCGAGCAATAAGAGCTTTGTCGTGTGGAATTCGCCTGATTTTGCGAGGGATCTGCTGCCGAGGTTCTTTAAGCACAACAACTTCTCCAGCTTCATCAGACAGCTGAATACATATGTAAGCCATTCCGTTTTATTAGCGTCTGTCTGAAGTAGTCATTTCTTTCCCTTATTAATTTGTTGGTTTGATCTTCTTTTGCTTGAATTTAGCTGAAATATATTGTGTAATGACAGGGTTTTAGGAAGGTTGATCCGGACCAATGGGAATTTGCGAATGACGATTTTATAAGAGGTCAGCCACACCTTTTAAAAAACATACACAGACGAAAACCTGTCCATAGCCATTCAATGCAGAATCTGCAAGGACAAGGAAGTGCATCTCCTTTAAGCGAACCGGAAAGACAGAGCATGAACGAGGAGATTGAGAGGCTTAAACGCGAGAGAGATTGGCTTCTTTTGGAGTTACGGAGGCACGATGAGGAGCGGCGTGGATTTGAGCTGCAAATCCAGCTATCGAAGGAGCGTTTGCAGCAAGTAGAGCAGCGGCAGCAAAATTTGATGTCATCTGTGGCTGGATTCTTGCGGAAACCAGGACTTGCCTTGAATCTCGTGACACAATTGGAAAATCACGAGAGAAAGAGAAGATTGCCAAGAGCAAGTTGCTTCTATGATGGAGCCAGCGTTGAAGATAATGAGATGGGGACTTCCCAAAGCGTCCTTAGAGAAAGTGGGGCGAGTACTTCTGATTCGGCATCGAACATGGAGCCGTTTGAGCACTTGGAGTCATTGCTGTTATTTTGGGAGAATATTGTGCATGATATTGATCAAACTTCCACAAAACTTAATTTGAAAGGGGAATTGGATGAATCTCTAAGTTATGATGAGAGCCCGGCTATATCTTGCTTACAGCTTAATGTTGACCGTCGGCCTAAATCTCCTAGAATTGACATGAACTCTGAACCTGCTACAGCTGTTGCTCCAGAGTCCATTGAGCCTGTTGCCTTTAAAGGACAAGCAGCTGGGAATGCTGCTACCATGCCCACTGGGGTCAATGATGTTTTCTGGGAACAGTTTTTGACTGAGAATCCTGGTTCAACTGATGCACAGGAAATTCGGTCAGAGAGAAAGGAATTGATGGCAGAAAGAATGAAACCAAACCTGGCAATCCTGGCAAATTTTAGTGGATGATAAACAATAACCTTGCAGAGCAGATGGGATATCTTACTCCAGCGGAGAGAACTTGATACCTTATCCGGCTTTTGATGCCCCAGTGGCACACATGTAATAAATTTAGGTATGTAATGGTTTACTGGTTATAAACAAGTTCCTTTTTTTTAATGATGTTTTTATTTTCCGTATTCAATTCTCACAGCTTATGGAGATTTTATCAATTCAGATTAGCATTAACATTAATTTTTAACATGCTTCCAAATATCTTGTTGATGAGCAATCTAAATTTTATTGATGAAAACAAAAAGCATGTCTCATGTACATGGGACGTATACAAAGGAGACACCTACAGGATTATCAAGAGATACAAGAAAATCATGGACACTCAGTACAATTAAATCTAACGCATTTACCCAAAGGAACAATGCTGAAGAAGACTTTATCTTTATATTTGTCCATTGTTCACCTCGCAATCTTCAAAACTCCTTTAGTTCCTTTCTCTCCAAATGCACCACAATCAGCATATGAGAGCCATACTCCATGTTGCAGCAATTTGTGGACTGCCATGTGAATCCCTCTAGTTCTCTACAGAGTCTATTGAGCTTCTAGGCATCACCCAATTTAACCCAAAGAGGTAATCCCATAGCCCCCTGGCTACTTTGCAGTGTAGTAGCATATGATCTACACTTTTTCTGTTCTTTTTACACATACAGCACCAATCTAACACAATTTTCCTGTTTTCTTAGGTTATGTAAGGTAAGGATCTTACCTAAAGAAACTGCCCAAACAAAGAAAGCTATTATGGAAGGCACTTTTGTTTTAAAATATTATTCTAAAGAAATGAATTGCTATCTCGAATAGTGAGGGTTTGACTAAAGGAATTTGCCCTTTTTAGATGGTCACCAAAGGGCCTTCGCCCTCATCTGCCTCTCCAACTCTCACTTTTGTAGAATACAATAGATTAAAGAACTTTGTAAAGGCTTCGACTTCCCAATCTTGGGCTACTCTAGAAAAAATTGACATTCTATTGAGGGAAGCCACTGGAAAATTTTATAAGACCAGCTATTGAGGCTTCTTGTTGCCCTGCAATCCCATACAATTCTGGAAAAGCTTCCTTGAGAAACCTATCTCCACATTATAAATCATGCCAAAATTTGATTTTTGACCCACCGCCCAACTTCTAATTATATTTGAAGAGCATCTATGTCACTCTACAATGCGTGCATAAAACTACACACCTTGATGGTAATCTTGACATAGTGTTGCACGCTCAGCTTTCTACGATTTGACTAATAAAACTTGATCCTGCCCATATGAAAACATTAATTTGTTTCCTCTCAACTGTTATTGAGATAAAATAATATTACAAATTTAAAGTTGTCACCTCAAGTTGACTAAACTTTCCTTAATATCTAGTGATGATATGCAAATAGATTATTAGAACCTGTTCAAGTTTTTAAAAAAATAACCATCAGCTATGGAATTTAGCGTATTACATTGAGCATGCTTGGAGTATTTCTGCTGTTGCTAGTATGGTGACCCTTCTACCCTAGTTTTGTACTTGATCTAGAAAATTTGCAACTTGGCCCCTGATCTAAATCTGAAACAATTCTTTTGGTTGTGGGGCCTTCAGAAGATTATTAATAAATTATTGTACTGGAGTTTAGTTCCGTCTAAGTTGGATGCATGGAAGGTAATGTTGGTATGCTTCAAGATGACTAAGCCAGGGGTGTCAAATTTTGTTATAGAGGATATACACTTTGTGCCTCGTCAGAAGTTTGATTAATGTTACACATGAGATGCATTGATTTTATTCATAGAGTCAGATGTGGGTGTTTATACAAATATATCAATTATAAATTTATAAGAAGGATACTTACACATCTAATGCATGTTTTAGAAGTAGTTGGTATGGTCCCAAATAAACTGACTTTTTTATACACATGGGGATTGATGGAAAATGCAACTTGTCACAACGATATATGGATGAGTTATTTAGCTCTCGGCAGATTTTATGCCTTGTTTGTTGTGATTGTTATTATTTGGAAGTGCCTCTGTTTATGCTAAGAGACTGTTGTAGAATTTGTGTATAAAGTTGCAATAGATGTGTACTTTTAATGTATCTGCCTATTGGTTTGTTTTGTATATGTCCTGTGTCATCGCCTATGCCAGATGCTTTCATTAGTAAAATTCTTGATTACTTATTAAAAATGTGGTTGCAAGATATTCAAGTGGTTGGAACTTTAAATGCTGGTACCAGCGTGACCAACATATCGAGTCCGAAATTTATTCATGTGAAATTATCATGTATTGTTGCTTTTTTAGCATGGGCTTTTAGTATTTTTGGAGAGCTTCCTTTATATTTTGAATTTTTCATTTACAAACCTACATTAGGCAAACCTTGTATACCAACCACTTGTCTATGCAGATTCCTATTTTCAATTGGGAGTTTCATCACTCTTCAGTATCAAATAGGTCTTGATAGTTTATATCTCAAGGTTGCTGATGGAAATACTGTTTTCCTAAAGGAAGCTCTCCAAAAATACTAAAAGCCCATGCTAAAAAAGCAACAATACATGATAATTTCACATGAATAAATTTCGGACTCGATATGTTGGTCACGCTGGTACCAGCATTTAAAGTTCCAACCACTTGAATATCTTGCAACCACATTTTTAATAAGTAATCAAGAATTTTACTAATGAAAGCATCTGGCATAGGCGATGACACAGGACATATACAAAACAAACCAATAGGCAGATACATTAAAAGTACACATCTATTGCAACTTTATACACAAATTCTACAACAGTCTCTTAGCATAAACAGAGGCACTTCCAAATAATAACAATCACAACAAACAAGGCATAAAATCTGCCGAGAGCTAAATAACTCATCCATATATCGTTGTGACAAGTTGCATTTTCCATCAATCCCCATGTGTATAAAAAAGTCAGTTTATTTGGGACCATACCAACTACTTCTAAAACATGCATTAGATGTGTAAGTATCCTTCTTATAAATTTATAATTGATATATTTGTATAAACACCCACATCTGACTCTATGAATAAAATCAATGCATCTCATGTGTAACATTAATCAAACTTCTGACGAGGCACAAAGTGTATATCCTCTATAACAAAATTTGACACCCCTGGCTTAGTCATCTTGAAGCATACCAACATTACCTTCCATGCATCCAACTTAGACGGAACTAAACTCCAGTACAATAATTTATTAATAATCTTCTGAAGGCCCCACAACCAAAAGAATTGTTTCAGATTTAGATCAGGGGCCAAGTTGCAAATTTTCTAGATCAAGTACAAAACTAGGGTAGAAGGGTCACCATACTAGCAACAGCAGAAATACTCCAAGCATGCTCAATGTAATACGCTAAATTCCATAGCTGATGGTTATTTTTTTAAAAACTTGAACAGGTTCTAATAATCTATTTGCATATCATCACTAGATATTAAGGAAAGTTTAGTCAACTTGAGGTGACAACTTTAAATTTGTAATATTATTTTATCTCAATAACAGTTGAGAGGAAACAAATTAATGTTTTCATATGGGCAGGATCAAGTTTTATTAGTCAAATCGTAGAAAGCTGAGCGTGCAACACTATGTCAAGATTACCATCAAGGTGTGTAGTTTTATGCACGCATTGTAGAGTGACATAGATGCTCTTCAAATATAATTAGAAGTTGGGCGGTGGGTCAAAAATCAAATTTTGGCATGATTTATAATGTGGAGATAGGTTTCTCAAGGAAGCTTTTCCAGAATTGTATGGGATTGCAGGGCAACAAGAAGCCTCAATAGCTGGTCTTATAAAATTTTCCAGTGGCTTCCCTCAATAGAATGTCAATTTTTTCTAGAGTAGCCCAAGATTGGGAAGTCGAAGCCTTTACAAAGTTCTTTAATCTATTGTATTCTACAAAAGTGAGAGTTGGAGAGGCAGATGAGGGCGAAGGCCCTTTGGTGACCATCTAAAAAGGGCAAATTCCTTTAGTCAAACCCTCACTATTCGAGATAGCAATTCATTTCTTTAGAATAATATTTTAAAACAAAAGTGCCTTCCATAATAGCTTTCTTTGTTTGGGCAGTTTCTTTAGGTAAGATCCTTACCTTACATAACCTAAGAAAACAGGAAAATTGTGTTAGATTGGTGCTGTATGTGTAAAAAGAACAGAAAAAGTGTAGATCATATGCTACTACACTGCAAAGTAGCCAGGGGGCTATGGGATTACCTCTTTGGGTTAAATTGGGTGATGCCTAGAAGCTCAATAGACTCTGTAGAGAACTAGAGGGATTCACATGGCAGTCCACAAATTGCTGCAACATGGAGTATGGCTCTCATATGCTGATTGTGGTGCATTTGGAGAGAAAGGAACTAAAGGAGTTTTGAAGATTGCGAGGTGAACAATGGACAAATATAAAGATAAAGTCTTCTTCAGCATTGTTCCTTTGGGTAAATGCGTTAGATTTAATTGTACTGAGTGTCCATGATTTTCTTGTATCTCTTGATAATCCTGTAGGTGTCTCCTTTGTATACGTCCCATGTACATGAGACATGCTTTTTGTTTTCATCAATAAAATTTAGATTGCTCATCAACAAGATATTTGGAAGCATGTTAAAAATTAATGTTAATGCTAATCTGAATTGATAAAATCTCCATAAGCTGTGAGAATTGAATACGGAAAATAAAAACATCATTAAAAAAAAGGAACTTGTTTATAACCAGTAAACCATTACATACCTAAATTTATTACATGTGTGCCACTGGGGCATCAAAAGCCGGATAAGGTATCAAGTTCTCTCCGCTGGAGTAAGATATCCCATCTGCTCTGCAAGGTTATTGTTTATCATCCACTAAAATTTGCCAGGATTGCCAGGTTTGGTTTCATTCTTTCTGCCATCAATTCCTTTCTCTCTGACCGAATTTCCTGTGCATCAGTTGAACCAGGATTCTCAGTCAAAAACTGTTCCCAGAAAACATCATTGACCCCAGTGGGCATGGTAGCAGCATTCCCAGCTGCTTGTCCTTTAAAGGCAACAGGCTCAATGGACTCTGGAGCAACAGCTGTAGCAGGTTCAGAGTTCATGTCAATTCTAGGAGATTTAGGCCGACGGTCAACATTAAGCTGTAAGCAAGATATAGCCGGGCTCTCATCATAACTTAGAGATTCATCCAATTCCCCTTTCAAATTAAGTTTTGTGGAAGTTTGATCAATATCATGCACAATATTCTCCCAAAATAACAGCAATGACTCCAAGTGCTCAAACGGCTCCATGTTCGATGCCGAATCAGAAGTACTCGCCCCACTTTCTCTAAGGACGCTTTGGGAAGTCCCCATCTCATTATCTTCAACGCTGGCTCCATCATAGAAGCAACTTGCTCTTGGCAATCTTCTCTTTCTCTCGTGATTTTCCAATTGTGTCACGAGATTCAAGGCAAGTCCTGGTTTCCGCAAGAATCCAGCCACAGATGACATCAAATTTTGCTGCCGCTGCTCTACTTGCTGCAAACGCTCCTTCGATAGCTGGATTTGCAGCTCAAATCCACGCCGCTCCTCATCGTGCCTCCGTAACTCCAAAAGAAGCCAATCTCTCTCGCGTTTAAGCCTCTCAATCTCCTCGTTCATGCTCTGTCTTTCCGGTTCGCTTAAAGGAGATGCACTTCCTTGTCCTTGCAGATTCTGCATTGAATGGCTATGGACAGGTTTTCGTCTGTGTATGTTTTTTAAAAGGTGTGGCTGACCTCTTATAAAATCGTCATTCGCAAATTCCCATTGGTCCGGATCAACCTTCCTAAAACCCTGTCATTACACAATATATTTCAGCTAAATTCAAGCAAAAGAAGATCAAACCAACAAATTAATAAGGGAAAGAAATGACTACTTCAGACAGACGCTAATAAAACGGAATGGCTTACATATGTATTCAGCTGTCTGATGAAGCTGGAGAAGTTGTTGTGCTTAAAGAACCTCGGCAGCAGATCCCTCGCAAAATCAGGCGAATTCCACACGACAAAGCTCTTATTGCTCGGGCTCCACGACACGGTTAAATCAGTGGAGGGATCATCCACCATCTCGTACGTTTTTGTAAGGAACGGAGGCAGAGAATTCGAACCAGACAAAGCATCATCCATCCTAGTTTCCCAATTCCTCAACCTCAAACCTTAGTTAATTTCCCCTCTTTCAAAACTTAGAATCCACGAACTCCCCAGAAACAAAAGAAAACGAAAGAAAAAAAAAAGGAATTCTCTATTGTCTTTTTGAATACAAAGAACTAGGATTTATTTTCAAAACCCTCTACCTTAAAACCCCCCCTCCTCGAGTTTCACCTATAATGAAAACAAGAACCTTGCTTTTTCCCATACCACAGAATCAAATCCAAACAAAACAAGACCCCAGTACAACCCTCTTTCTTAAACCAACGGAAACACAGCGCCAGGCTCCGATGAGCTCGAATTACCTATAAATCCTGCGGAACCCAATTCAAAGAACCCCCTAGAATTGCCCCCAGGGGTTTACGAAACTCACCAGAATCACCAGAATTGGGCATCAAACGGTAAAACCTCCTGAAAATGAAGTCCCACGAAGTCAACTACGCGCAAAAGCCCCCCAAAGAATTCGCGGAAAGACAGGCAAGCAGAAACCCTCAGAAAAACTAGGATTCACAGAGAGAAAAGTTGACAGGTTGTCCTGTATATATACACACCAAAAAACAAACAGTTCATTTCTGTTATTAGTTGGAAAAACTCAAAACATTTGACGATTCGTTAATTGTACAGTGAACGTCAGGTAATCAAAAAATAAAACAAAATATTAATATGAAACAAAACAAAAACTTGGAAGGCAAGTAACAGTTACTTTAAAATTAGCATTTGACCCCTCGTAAAAAATTAATGCTACATATAGTATATTAGTCTGGTGCAGTTATTTTAAAATAAGTTAGATTTATTATTAAAAATTTAATTATTTTTATATTAATTTTGTATTTATTTATTTGTTTTTAAATAATTACTTTACATATTTATAACTGTAACTATTATTTTTAAAAAAATAAAAAACCTGCAAGCGTTGGAGATTTTGTATCCAAGGAAGGAGAGGTAGAGAACCTTAACAGCAGTCTAGAGTCGTTTCTGTTACGTAAGTGGGAAAATATTTTACAGAAAAATCTCCCAAATTATTGTATTAAAATCAATAATTTGCAGAGATTAACGGTTTTGATTTTTATGTAAATTAAAATAAATGTATTGTTACTTTGAGAAAAAATATTAAAATATTAAGAAAAAGAAAAGATTACAAGGCCCTTGCTTTTTATTTTATTTTATTTTATTTTTTTCCCAACTTTCCTCGACACTTCTCAATACTCAAAGCCACCTTGAGACAAAGATCTTTGATATTAGTAATGAAGATCACAAATGATTAATGAAGAACTCTAAAATAGAAACCAAAATTCCTAGAGATTTAAAAAAAAAATAAACTTTAAAAAAAATATTTAGAACACAATAAAACCAAAATAAAATAAACTAAAATTGAAATTGAGATTATAACCTATTTTTAAAACAAAACTTGAAAATATAAGCTATATTTTTATTCTAATTTTAGTTGTTCTATTTCTAATTTTTCATATTTTATGTGTTTTTATTTTCTAATTTAGTTGAAATTTTCTCTGTTTTCCAATTTTATTGCATTTTTAACAGGTTTTCTATTTTTAAATATTTTATATTAACATGGCATGTTAATCGTGTATTTTTTTTAGTTTTTAAAAGCTGACTGTGTGTATATATAACACGTCCTTTTGTATTTGGCTATAGCATGGCAATTATATGACACGTCATCATCTTTCTTAGGTCACTTAANAATTATGTCTCTAGTTTGCACAAGATCTGGGTTTTAGCTTCAAATCAAATGCATAAAAATGTAATAAATAAATGTTGAATTTAGAAATAATCTGTGTAAGCAACTTCAAGCTACAACATTCATTTGTGGAGATGAAATACAAAATGAAATTGTATTGAGTTGAAGTTACATGCCTGTTTAGTATCTTTTCGCCATCTTCATTGTGGTAGGCCATTGGGTGAACTGATGTATGAGGCAACAAAATTTCTCCAAGTTATGAAGGGTCTAAACAGAGTGGAATAACCTTTTCTATACCAATATCCATTCTCAAAGTATTATTTTTTTTGTTAGTTATAAACACACAGATCTCAAACCTCCGATTGCACCATCCACCTCATGTCCTCATCCTTACTAAATGTGGGTTCAGGTGTTGAGAAGTGTTGAGGAGAGTTGTGAATAGTAATAAAAAGTAAGTGAAAAATAATAACAAAGTAATGAATAGTAATAAAAACTAAGTAAAAAGTAAGGAATAGTAGTAAAAGTAGGTGAAAAGTAATAATAAAGTAATAAATAGTAGTGAGAAGTGTATCGAGCCTGAGCTGATCGACCATTCGTAAGTATTTCTGAATACTTTCAGAGGATTCTTAATGCTCCCATGTTATGAATGCATATCGAAAAGCACAACGGGAAAGCAAACTATCGATGTTTAGTACATCTTTCAGCAAAAGTCTGAATCAATTCCTCTTTTGGCCCCAAGCCCTGACTCTGGCACATGCAATTAAAAAATCAATTGGTTAAATTGCATATTATAAACCACAAAATCCAACTTCGTAAAGCTCCTCCACATTCCTCACATCCATCTGATCAAACAATCGACAGATTAACTTGAACTTTATGCTCATGTTTCCATTCAGTTGGCATGGGTTTGGTGAATTCAGTGATGGACATCACTTTTTCTACGAATGATGAATTGGAAGTGGGGAGAAGTATGCACTATGCACACGTTGTATGGGGAAGAAAGCATCCACTGCTCAGCAAATGCAAGAAGTCTGGTACCAAAGTGTACTAACATACTCAGTGCAGCGGGGCCAGCTTTGTAGCAGTACCATATGGCACGTTCTATAGCAGCTTCATATTGTCAAATTTCTGCATAAAAGAAACATTAACAACCATCTTACTTACGATTATTTTGAATTTTTCATTTACAAACCTACATTAGGCAAACCTTGTATACCAACCACTTGTCTATGCAGATTCCTATTTGCAATTGGGAGTTTCATCACTCTTCAGTATCAAATAATCGTAAGTAAGATGGTTGTTAATGTTTCTTTTATGCAGAAATTTGACAATATGAAGCTGCTATAGAACGTGCCATATGGTACTGCTACAAAGCTGGCCCCGCTGCACTGAGTATGTTAGTACACTTTGGTACCAGACTTCTTGCATTTGCTGAGCAGTGGATGCTTTCTTCCCCATACAACGTGTGCATAGTGCATACTTCTCCCCACTTCCAATTCATCATTCGTAGAAAAAGTGATGTCCATCACTGAATTCACCAAACCCATGCCAACTGAATGGAAACATGAGCATAAAGTTCAAGTTAATCTGTCGATTGTTTGATCAGATGGATGTGAGGAATGTGGAGGAGCTTTACGAAGTTGGATTTTGTGGTTTATAATATGCAATTTAACCAATTGATTTTTTAATTGCATGTGCCAGAGTCAGGGCTTGGGGCCAAAAGAGGAATTGATTCAGACTTTTGCTGAAAGATGTACTAAACATCGATAGTTTGCTTTCCCGTTGTGCTTTTCGATATGCATTCATAACATGGGAGCATTAAGAATCCTCTGAAAGTATTCAGAAATACTTACGAATGGTCGATCAGCTCAGGCTCGATACACTTCTCACTACTATTTATTACTTTATTATTACTTTTCACCTACTTTTACTACTATTCCTTACTTTTTACTTAGTTTTTATTACTATTCATTACTTTGTTATTATTTTTCACTTACTTTTTATTACTATTCACAACTCTCCTCAACACTTCTCAACACCTGAACCCACATTTAGTAAGGATGAGGACATGAGGTGGATGGTGCAATCGGAGGTTTGAGATCTGTGTGTTTATAACTAACAAAAAAAATAATACTTTGAGAATGGATATTGGTATAGAAAAGGTTATTCCACTCTGTTTAGACCCTTCATAACTTGGAGAAATTTTGTTGCCTCATACATCAGTTCACCCAATGGCCTACCACAATGAAGATGGCGAAAAGATACTAAACAGGCATGTAACTTCAACTCAATACAATTTCATTTTGTATTTCATCTCCACAAATGAATGTTGTAGCTTGAAGTTGCTTACACAGATTATTTCTAAATTCAACATTTATTTATTACATTTTTATGCATTTGATTTGAAGCTAAAACCCAGATCTTGTGCAAACTAGAGACATAATTTTAAAGCAGTAGTAGTGTTAACTAATTACAATATGATTACAGGTTTGCCTATCATTAGCCAAACTGAATTTAATCATTGCAACAATCTTCACTTTCTAGTTCATTACTAAAACAGACCTGGTTCACATCGAACCATACTTGCCGAAACACCTTGATGATGAGATCATGGTATTCATCAGAATTCAATGTCAGGTAATTAGCCAAGAGTTCTTCAAAGTCTTCTGGCCGGCTCATCCTTTTCTCCATAATCATCTCGAGCATTGAATCTCTGAAGTCCTGCTGTGGGTCGAATGAGCATTTCACCATAGCGAAGCTATCATACCCTGTTACTTCCTCTGCAGTTCTCTCCTTTACCTTAGTTTTCATCTTCAGTTTTGATTTCCTGATGTCTTCTAGCGGTTTTATTTTGCATATTTCAACCTTAGAAGGTGTTCTTGGAGAATAGAGTCTGACTTTGGAATACTGCTTTGTTTTTCTTCTCTGTGAGTCCTTGCTTACATGGAGAGATTTCCCCTCTTTGTCACTCTTTGACTTTATCTCTTTAATTTTTATTTCTTTCAACTTCTGCCGCTCTGAACCTAAATTTTCTGCCGGGAGCCTCTTAGTTTCCTCCAATTTATGAGTAGTAAAAACACCATCTTCCGCAGTAGTTCTTAGGCGAGAACTCTGACAATTCAAGGAAGACCCAGGAGAATGTTTCCTGGAGCTAGAATCTACTACTTTGTACTTATCCCTCTTAGTTCTCCAAATTGTTCTTGCAGGTTTCCTTTTCAATGCATCTTTCTCTATTGAATTTGTTGACTTCCATTCTGCTTCATGTGATCCTCTTTCCAATTCCAACACCTTCTCTTCCATCACTTGCCGATTTGTTTTCCTTAATTTCCAACCTTTCTCAATCCTCCTTGGTGTTCTGCAATCCATTCTCTTTTCTCCATAAAGTGCATCCATTTCAAGTGAAAGCTCCACATCTTTGGGCAGTGCTTTCACTCTCCTTAAACCCAAGACCATCTCGTTCAGCTTTTTAGCCTCTCTTCCCTTCACTTCAGCACCATTATTTAATCTGCAGTTCCTACAACTCGAAGACGAAACATCAAGCTCATCATCCGATTCATACCACACTGATTTCAAGATCCCTCTATTCTTCTTCTTCCCATTCTCTTCACCAAAAGAAAGTCTCCAAAAAGCAGCAGCAGCATCATCATCAACATCATCCCCACCATAAAACCGACCAGCGTTACTACCCCCAGCACACTGCGGTACTGAACGCATCAAAGGAGAATTCTGCAAACCTTTCGGCTTCACTTTTCCGGGTTTCGGTTTAGAGCTGAAGGAGATGTGCTTGAACCTGGAAAGCCATGACATGGGAAAGATAGGCTGAGAAGAGGAAGGCGATGAAGAAGGAGGAGGTTTCTTTCTTCCACACCCCATAGTACGATGGTGACAACGTGGTTTTCTTTTTTGTATTCACGGAAGTTGTTTGATTAATTAAGGTTGTGGAAGAAAAGAGAGTAGTGGATGGTAGTGGAGAGGGACGGTTAGGTTGTTATAAATAGGAACGTGGGTTTCTTATTGCATTTCTGGCCGTATTTTTGTTTTTCAAAAGAAAAACCCGCCCATCTTGTGACCACTATCCCCCACCTTTTCCTACTTTATGGCTTCTCCTTTTTTCTTATTTATTATTTTTTGTTATATATATATATATATATATATATATATATAAGTAGGTGTGTAAGACACACATTTTATATTGTTAATGTGATAAGATTTTATCTGTAATAAAAATTTATAAATTAAATCATGTCACATTAAATCAGTGATATAGATAATATATTCTTACGTCAACTTATGAATAAACTCATATATATATTAATATTATGGTAATATAATTTGTTGGGAAAAGCTTGTTTGCCGCCTGGGCTTGACCGTCCTAGATGACCGTTGGTCAATTATTATTATTTTTTTATTTAATAATTAAGAAAATGATTTTAAATGTATTAATATATTTTTGTTTATTTTTTAAAAATATTTAAATATATTAAAAAATAATTTATATATATATATACCTGGACACGCCTAATGATAGGCGTTATAAACTGGCGGCATAATAGCCCGATCCTAATTTGTTCCTCAAGTAAGTGTATTTCATTCTATTAAAACCGCTGTAATTAGACAGTAGCCCACTTTCTAAGGGGGATATCTATTTCTAGGATTTAAAAGAGTGTAGGTGGAGGGCGGGGGAAATTGTCTCCTGAGTGTTGGGGGGTCTTCTTTTTATGAATAGACTCAGGATGGTTCCTTCTTTTGCTTTTATTGGCTTTGGGTTGTACATTATGTGACTTTAGGTTTTCCTAGTCAAAAAAGACAGCAAAGTACAGTGGGCCAGTATCAACTACAACAGTGGGCTGGATTGAACTTTTTGTCTGATCTGAAGTAATGCCAACCATTCCTGACTTAGCCCAGAACCAGAGGGAACCCCACCCACCATGACCACTACCAGTTCTCCCTCAGGCCAATTGCCATCCGAGTCTCAAGGCAGTTGTGGTTCCCACACACCACCACAAATGGCGTATAAGTTTTGCATGGAATGATTCTCTCCCCATTTCAACCAAATTTTGATGAGTCTCAATAATTAATTCTATTACATACAGCCAGTGTATTCAATAGTAATTTTATATTAAAAAAATTGACACAGGCAATCGCGTAGAAATATGCATAAATAAATACGTAAAAGTGATTACACATGAAATTTTTTAATATAATATTCTCATTGTGGAAAAAGTTTGGTAATTATCTAATTTAAAATTTCTTTAATTATGAAATTATTAGGTACATTATTTTGAATAAAATATTTAAAAATTTAAACATTTTTTAATCGCTTAAAATATTTTGGATTGGCCCAAAGTCGCACCTCATTTTAATTGGTTAATAAACTAAAGTGGAATAATTAGTATGCATACTTAATTGAGAGTTGGAATCAAATACCCGAAAGTAACAGGCCTATTGGATTATGAGTGCCTCATTAATCATTTCTACCAGGTGAAAGGGAATCACCATACTGGTTAAAATTTTGGTATCTGTGATTCTTACCCAACAGTGAAATTGGCGTAATACCACTTAATGATTATTCATTATTTTTTACGACTCAAAGCATTAATGTTGTGAGCATTTATTTTCATAGCAGTTTCAGTTCTTGTTTCATTTCATTAACATGTTTCATCTGTTCCGAACCAAAATGGAACAAATTTCTCAAGTTGATTTGATCTTAATTTGGCACTCCAGACTAAGAGACTGCATGCTATTATTGGTCCAAATAGTGTAGAAGAAAGAACTTTCTATCATTCTTGGGAGAGGTTGAACAGATCAAGCATTATGTTTATTCAAATGAGCATAGCAAACAATATTAAGTCAACGCTCTATGAATATGACACTAAAGGATTTTTTAAAGAAGAACGTTTCCGTTCAGCAAATACGTCTCTTGCTAAGACATTGGTAGTTGAACCTATCACCATGAAATTTGATGGTACACGTGAGATACATGAGCATATCCTTGAAATGTCCTTAGCAGTCACATTCAGGAAGTGTTGGCTTAATATTGTTCATTATAGTCATTCGCATAAACATAATGTTCAATATGTTTGATCTCTCCCAAGAGTGATAGAAAGCATTTTCTTCCACATTACTTGAACAGTAATAGCGGGTGGTTTCTCAATTTGGGGTGATAAATCAAGGAGAAACTAGACTTGTTCGGATCAATATGATAATCAATATAAAAGAAGCCGAAGGTTATCATGCTTTATTCAAAATCATTCATGTAATAATTTCAGAATCAATGAAATTATAAATTAGATAAATCACCAAAGTTTTTACACAGAGAATATTATTTTACACACACATGTCAAGCATGTAGCATATTCTACAACTCATGTACTAAGAGTCCTATATATATTCATGTGGGTAAATGGCCAAAGAAAAGAACAAAATATATAAGCTTTTCGTTAAAACATAAAAGGTCATGCATGTATTCACTGAAAATTGACAAGCATCAAATCAATAATAATCAAATAGCAAACTCGATTACTAGTCTCATGACACAATAATAAAATAGACAATACGATGTTTTCTAACTTAGTTCATAGTAGCATAGATCTAATGTAAGAAAATATATATCATAGTAGACATAAGGATCGACTATATATGGTAATGAAAAATCACGAAAGTCACAATCTTTCTCTGATACCACATGTAAGTTTACATGAAATAAATAATTTACATAACATTGTAAAACATGTCTAGGATTTTGACTGTCATGATTCTCACTAAATTAAAATATGTATAAAGAACGTATTGGAATCCAGAACCACAACTCTTTCCCTACTTTAAATCTAAAATTAATGTAAACATTAAGAAACAGTTTCTCTCACTCGACCCTTTTTAAATTTTTGAATACACAATCTGATGGGCATATGCATATATTTATAGGGTACGTAGAGGAAGGACTGATTTCCTTTTTCAATTGCAACTCTACCTTCCATGCATCAAAGTCGGAGTTTTAATAGGAAACCACTTATCTTATTGACAGTTATTTTAATAGAATTAGTCGTTATTAACAAAATAAGGACTAAATAATCCAAGTCCTCAAGTCATTAGAAGTCTGCTAATATATATTATCATACGTGTACGTCTTGTCATGTGGGATATTAAATTCCAACACACCATACTTGATCATTGTAATTAAGAAGCTAGCTACAATTATATCGCTAGATCAAACCCAAGTTTTTCTTACGAGAAGTGCTACATATACAAAGAGAGTACAGAAAAATAAATTCATAAACTGATGTATTTCATGTGATCCGTTAGATCTACTTTAAAATAAAAGTAACTTTATAATTTGATGTACTATATCAAGCCACGTCAATTTGTGGTAGGTTTACTTTTTTGTAATCCTTTTGTGACTAAAGTATTTCTCTTTTCTTATATAGCCTTGTAGGTGTAATATTGGATGCCATGCAAAGAAAATTTCATGAAATGTTCTTCTGCGTGCTAAATTTCATCATTTGATCAATTCATATTCGATGTGACATACGAAACTTCTACAAACATGTCACGTAAACAAGCCATCTAGCTAGCAAGAAAGAAAAATTCTGTCGTGAGCACCAAATATCATGATGCACAGCAGCACAAGACTCCGACTCTTAATTTTGGTTTACCCTCAGAACTTTGTTTGATCTTTAAGAGGCAAACCCGTGGGAGCTCGAAAAGTACTATTTTAGAAATTATATTAAAATATTTTTATAGAAAACTATTTATATTATGAAATTCATTGAAACTTTTTTATAAAAAGCTATTCTAAAAAAATCCACTTGGTAGTTGATAAACCGCCATATATCGTAAATTTGAAAAATAAGGAAAGGGGCTCTTTTTTCTAAAAAAATAATTCGATAGGATTGAATATTGTGAAATCATCACTTGTTTCAAAAATATAAACTTATAAGCAAAGGTAGATTTAATTATTTGTATTATATTCTTAACATTGTCCCCACTTGTGGACCAAACTCTCATTTAATGGGTGGCCCAACACATAAAATATTTAATTAAATGGATCTGATACTACGTGAAATTACAACTTTTTTTCAAAAGTTTAAACTAATAGGAAAATATAGATTTAATTCTCTACCCATATTCATAATATGTGATGTAATTGAATCTCTTATCTATCAATAGATGAGACCCTATCCGGCCAAGTACATAAAGACAACTGTCAGATAGACCCAGATCGTTGGTTTCATGGCCAAACCACAACCATGGAGATCAAAGAAAAATTGCAATCTCAAAGGACAGAATCACATACTTCTCTCTTACTTCAGACCTGATGCAAGCATCGCTTCCATCAAAAGCAACCCTAGCCTTTTGATCGTCTTCTGAAAGTAACACATTTTGGTTGTTACAAAACAAGTCACTCCTTTTTTGCAGAAACAGAAAACAAACACACATGCAAACTGTAATTGATTAAGAGATATCAACTAATTAAAGAATCATTAATTAATTATAACCCATGTTCAGATAATTGGTAGTAAATATATAATATGCATGGATGGTGGGTTGGCCAGCCGTGATATCCCAGGTCCCATGCCAGCTTCATTATTGTTAGGCAAACTGTAAGTTTCGCATTTATATTATAGCACAACCTTTCTTGATAAGTTATATTATAGCACAACATAGGACCAGGTGAGTAAGACGACGCGCGTAGGAAGGAGTCCATTTTCAGTTTCATCTGTCTGAGGGTGTGGATCAAAGACCCAGATCCTCCTAACCCAGATGGTGCTCTTGATCCTCCTCCAGCTGCTTTGACTGAAGACCTTTCTAATCATCAACTTAACTTTTATTGGTTATTGACCCAAAAAATTAATCTGGCTACATCACTCATTTAGGCATGCATGCTGTATTTACTATGAAATACATATATGTAGCTAGCCAGCATATGCATGCGTCTGCAGATCCCAAGTACTCCAATCCGAATTATTCTTCCTTTTGCGACACCAAACCATGGTTTTTCTTGTCATTCAATTTACTACTGCTATGTATAATTTGTCCATAACCGTATATAGTCTTTAAGAGTTTGAAAAGGTTCATGGGTATTGAGGAAAGAAAAGAATTTGGAACTTTTATACAAGAGCATAAGGAACTTTTACTTTCAAGGACAATATCAACCTTTTCTGGGGAAACTTCGGATCTGTCTTTTCTTTTCTGTTACAAAGATACCCCATTTTCAGAATGCGCACCAAACAAACGGTAAGGATACTTCAATGGTAATACCCTAAATGCCGCAAAGTAATACGCTGCCAAATCTAATAAGCACCTAAGCAGGCATAAAAAAGAAGAGTACGTTCCATGCAATGGAAAAGTATAGATTATGTAGAAAGCAAGTTCGATCTAAATATATTAGCAGAAACCAAAAAAAAAAAAAAAGTAACAGAAAAGTTCAAGTTATCGTATCCCATTCAAGTTCATCAATCTTTTCAATTCCCATGCATATATAGCCAAAGCATAGAAGTATTGTATATCAAGCTCTCTAGCTTCCTTATTCAAAAAAAATTTGAAAAAAAAAAAGCCTCTGTAGCTGGCTAATCATTTAATGGCTAGGCACAGGCAAAATCCAAGTGCTTTTCCATTTTCTATTATTCTGGTTGTGGTTTTTCTCTCTTGCGGTTTGTTTGTGCATAATATTGGTGCTGAAACTCGTGAGTATGTATCGGCTGTGGGTGATCCGGGAATGAGAAGGGATGGCCTGAGGTTGGCGATAGAGTCATGGAATCAATGCAACGAGGTTGGTGAAGAAGCTCCTGACATGGGCAGCCCGAGAGCTGCCGATTGCTTCGACTTATACAAGGCTTCTCCAACGGCAACAGGTTAGCATGCATTCCATTCTTCTGTTTTTACTTTTCCTTACGGCATGAAACTCTGTTAAGCGAAAAGAAGAAAGGGGCTAGATTGTTTCCTTTTAGTTAATCAGATCATCTTGTGTTATGTGCAATAAAATGTTCAACTCTTGGTATAAAGGCTTTAAAGATAGAAAAGAAACTCTGGTTTGGTTTTTGCCAGTATATATCAGTCGATTTGTACTTGTACTTTTTTGTGGGTTTTATACGTGTGAGAGAGTGACACAGATTGTACTAGAAATCACAATTTTCTTTGAATATTACGCATGAAGTGTGAGGACGTGCAATTTTGTGTACCTATGTATGTAATTGAGGTATGTAATGAACTTATAATATTATTATCTGGGTAGAGAACAACTGCTCCTTGTGCAAGTCCATGCCTTACATGTTGGTCCACAGAGTCACGGACAAAGACAACAATCTAGGGGTAGGAGACCCATTTCTTGGGATCCAACCAAAGGCCCTTTCCGATGTAGACCTTTACGCTGCTGAGAAAGAACTCTATCTGGGATCGAAATGCCAGGTTGAAGACACCCCAAATCCATGGCAATTTTGGATGATCATGCTCAAGAGTGGGAACATGGACACTTTTGCTGGAAGATGCCCTAAAAATGGCCATAAAGTTGGACCTTTCGGCCCTGACAACATGTTTCCATGCTTTGGAAAAGGGTGCATGAACCAACCAATGATTCATCATGATTATACCACATTGCAAGGGGCCGATAGGACAACTCTTAGGGGGAGGTTTTATGGGTCATGGGACTTGGATGCTAATTTGAGTACTGATTTGGTGGGAAACATATCTTATTATTCGGTAACTTGGGAAAAGGAACTTGGTGAGGGAAGTTGGGTTTTTCATCATCTCTTGAGGACTTCAACAAAGTATCCTTGGTTAATGCTTTACTTCAGATCCGATTCCACCTTTGGACTCTCTGGTGGATACCATTACCCAACCCGAGGAATGACCAAGATTGTAAGTATATTATTTACCTTTTACTATATTAATCTAGTTGGAGCTAGCTAGCATTTCCCTTAAATTATTCATTTGTAGGCAGATTTGTAATTGAATTCTGTTTTTGTTCCATTAAACCCCATGATCATTTTCTAAAGAAAACTGCTACAGACACAAAAAGGCTACACAAAAGTAAATCCACAAACTGACATGTCTTCACATGATGTATTAGATCTACTTTACATTAAAAACAACTTTACAATTTGATGTATTGTATCAAGTCACGTTAGTTTGTGGGTTTACTTTTATGTAATCCTTTTCTGGTTAAAGTATTTCTCTTTTCTAAATGGTGAATTATAAATTTTGGAGTCCTACTTGCAAGCCCATGTAAAAAGTGGTGGAAGCTAATTTTCAAGAGAAGTTCAAATTTTTGAATTTTAGATTTTTTAACATGATATGTCAATGGTATCTTCTATATCGGCTTACAAATAAAATATTTCTAAAATTCGTACTTATATTGTAACATATTGGCATCCCCAAGTATATGGTTCACCTAAACTTTTTATGAGACATGCATATTGTACATGTGTATGCCTCTTTGAAGATTCTCGCTGTATCATGCCCTTCTGTCAGCTTTCCTTAAGATTGAAACATCAATGGTATTAATTATTAGGTTTATATAGACTCAATATATGTACTACGCAGATCCCAGAATCACCAAATTTTAGAGTGAGATTCACCTTGAATGTGATCAAAGGTGGTGGTCCTAGCAGCCAGTTCTATCTAATGGACATTGGAAGTTGTTGGAAGAACAATGGCCAGCCTTGTGATGGCGATGTAACTTCAGATGTCACACGATACAGTGAAATGATCATAAATCCAAGCATAAAAGCATGGTGCCAGCCAGGAAAACTCAATGTCTGCCCACCTTACCACACTTTCCCCAATGGGACACGCATTCATCGTAACGAAACTGCTCGCTTCCCTTATGAAGCTTATCACTTGTATTGCTCCCCAGGAAATGCAGAGCAGCTTGAGGCGCCTTATAGTTTGTGTGATCCATATAGCAATCCTCAACCTCAGGAGATATTGCAGATTTTGCCACACCCAGTTTGGGGTGACTATGGGTACCCTACTAAGCAAGGAGATGGTTGGATTGGGAATCCAAGGACGTGGGATCTTGATGTTGGAAGGTTGTCTCAATCACTCTACTTTTACCAGGTTTGATTTCCTACATTTTTCATCTCTCAGTTATTTAAACTATATGGTGATCAACAAAGAGTGATTCCTTAAACGACAGTAGGATGAAAGTTAAGCTAAAGAGCAATTGCAGACTAGAAATTTGTCAAACTTTTATTTTTCTTTCAAGATTGAATTCATTGGATTTGGGAAAAAGGAAATGTGTCAAAAAATGTGCTTTTCACTAAATTTGTTCCATTTTCTTATAGAACTGAAAGAATGGGAATGCTGGAATTCTCTTCGTGGTAATTGATTTTAGATGCTGAAAATAGCTAGAAAATTTTCATTGCAGGATCCAGGTACTCCACCAGCAAGAAGGCAGTGGAAGTCTGTTGATTTGGGAACTGAAATATTTAAAGACCCTGACCAAGTTGCTGAATGGACTGTTACTGACTTTGATATCCTTATACCTAAGCAATGAAGGCATGCATTCTAGCTTCAACTCAAACCAATGAAGCTTACAAGGTGATAGAGTAGCTTTTACCCAAAGGGTGGAATTTTCATAGGACTTTTATTGTGTTCTTTACATTAAAATTTTTTTCTTTCGGCTAGCTAGTTAGCAACAAGATCCAAAGCTTGGGATCCCAAATTTTTTTATCAGAGCTGGAAAGAGAGAGATATAGAGCTCTACTACTCAATTAATTGAACTTAGTCTTTCTTGGTTACAACAGTGAGCTAAATTACCAGTTGGTTCCATTAATCAAGATGAAATGGAAATAAGCACATACTTTATCTATTTTACATCAATAATATATAAATCCTTCTAATCCTCCCAACATATATAGCAAGGATCAGTATTATTATAATGAGAAATGATATAAAGTGAGTTAATATGGAACCACATGAGAAAAAAATAATAATAATAATAATTTTTTAACAGTAAACCCCTACTTTTTTTTAAAACGATTACACGATACTTGTACACTCCACGACTGCATATAGCATTACTCTATTAAAATTACCATATATCACCCATCACAACCAAGTAGAAATCGGCCTCCCTAATTGTCCCCCACCCCCGGCTTAAGCTGTTGCAGAGGCTTGCGTTTTTTTCTGTTTCTATTCTCTTCAGAGAATAAATAATCAGATTAAAACAAAACATGCTTAATAAAAACATGCCTTGATCATGTACACGTTTCTTTGAGACTACCTACAATTTTTTGGTTCAAATACTTAATTTACAATTTGGATGGAGACAATTCGGCGATAGATAGCAATCTCTCACCGAATTGTAGAATGAGTCAAAAAAATTATAGCAATGCAAGCCTTCCTTAGGTACTGACACATCCAAATCATTCCTTTAAAACTATTTGCATGACCGGATTTCTCAAGTCAGTAAAGATATATAATTTTGGAAGCATTAGCGGTTTAGGTAGGTTCGTTCATGATGTTACATACTATCTACCTTCTTGAATGTTAATATATTCATAAAGTTTTTGAATTTTGAATTGGGTTAAAGAGTATATAAAGTGTGATTCTTGGTAGGTTACGCCCTATATAAAAGCCTCTAATTTGTCTTGATCCATTTCAAGAAAAGTTTCTGACGTTGCTCATAACTTATACACAAACATATGGAGACTGATGTTCACTTAAAAGTTCTATCTATTGAATAATGACGCAAGTACCATGTTGACTTAGTGGACAAACCATTTGAAAGAGATATCAATCCATGAGGCTGTTTGGTTGTATTCACAAGCAGAGACTCATGGTTGTGGTCGTGGGTCCAAAGTCAAAGACCCATAGCCACTTCGAAGAAGATGAAGAAGGAGAAGGTGACGAAGACATAGAGAAGAAGGGAAAAAGGGAAGAATACAGCATGTTCAGATGGGTGAAATAAATAACTACTATGTTTTTGACTTTTTAAGTAAAAAAGTTCGGCAGCCGGGTGTGTAGGTAACTAACCCACCAACTTATTGTCTTTGACATCCATATGATTGCAAAGAACCTGTCATGACGCCTTTCGTTTCATATATACATTTGAAAGTGCAATATTGACTAATGGTACAACCAGAATAAGACGTTCTTGCTGCTAAGACAACAACAAATATATATATATATAGCAAGAACCAACATCAAGTACATTGACGCGCCATCTATAACTATATATAAAGGCTGGAAAATGCTAAAACTACACTACCATATCTCAGTCTGTTCGCGTATCAGTATAATCCTTAAGATCAATCATTATTAAAATAGATATAAAACAATAAGAAATACAAGAATGATTCAACATTGTCACGCCAAAGAAGAATAACGGTTGGATAGTTCTAACTCTATTGGATATGCAAGTTTAGTTATTTGGGAGGAGATGTCAAGGGATTTAAACAAGAGCCATTTTTCGAACCTTCATAACAAGTTGGGCATGATGAATGTTGCAGTTTCGAGCGTATAATTTATTACAATGCAGTCTTGTACTTCTTTTCCTAAGACAAGAAACTCCAGAGGCTGTGCAAATACATTTCTTTTACCAGGTTAAACCTGGACCCGTGTAATGCCCTCACATCATAAGTTATGTACATTTCTCGACCAATTCCAGCAGTCAAGCAAGGTAGAAAAATTGTAACTGCATATAGTTATACAGTTACAATTTGTTCTGCATTTCCTATGCCAATGCCTTGCACAGGCCAATTATTGATGAGCGCAAGTGTCTAAAATGAATAACAATTAAAACCGCAGCCAATCATACAAGGCTTCAATTTACTGAATAGAAGAATGCCTAACAATATAAACGGTTTCTCATTAAGAAAAAATTTTATATTTAATAAAGCTGCACGATCTAATTTATTTCCTACAATTTCTCATCACCTATAAATCATACTTTTATTCAATGATAACGGATTTGACAAAGAAACTGACCTAGTAAACAGTAGGAACCTGTCTACACATTAATAATGCAAATGAGGTGGCACGATCTATACTTCCAAGCCATCCAAAATTCTGTTCTTTGTATCATCTCGGAGACTTAGTTGAGAGACACTTTCCACAGGAAACAAGCTTCAGCAATGAATGTGGCTTTCGTGTCCTGATTTTCAAACGTGAAAGCTGCAGATGCCAACGCACATAATCACCATCCTCAAGTAATCATTATCTAACTACTTATCATACTGCAATTGAACTTGAATAAAAAAGGAAAAAACTATTGATCTTAATGCATAATTTAACCAACTTACCAATTAATATATACAACTAGAGAAATCTTGTAAAGACAATAATGGGGAAGTCTTATCAAAACAACCTCGGAAATGACTGGCACTAGGTCCAACCAATTATAGAAAAAGCAATACATGTAAGTACGTTCTTTTACATTTACATGATTTCCTTTCTTTTTTTCACCATGCACTTGACCAAGCTAATATTTCTCAAAGAAAAGACAAATCCTAATATGGCCTTCAAAAACATGGAGCATAACTCTGGAAAGAACATGATACCTGAAAATTCTAACACACTTTAAATGAGGTAGCAACTAGCAACACCAGGCATAGGCATAGGCATATTATTCAGATAAGAAGGTACTTGGTGTTGGTTGAAGTATATTAGAATAGGCTGATAATACTTCAATTGAGCCCCCAGAAAACACATTAATGAGTCTGGGTTTCTGAAATAAACAAGGGGGAAGGGTTGGCTTTTTGACAATTCTCCTAGCCTGCCTGATTGTAATTAATAAGCACAGCTGAGCACGAACAACTATGGGGTTAAGCATATCCATCATGCAATACACACCCAATTTCCTAAGGATTTTTCTACCTCATGCCTTTTCAATTATCCCCTTTTTGCTATTATGTTGCTCTCAGTCGAAATAATCAAAACGATATATACCCTATGCACTGTCAAGAAAGATGAGTATTAGGTACTAGATTACATGGTTAATTATGCAAGAGATGGCATGTTGAATTGAAATGAGAGGAAACTATCTACACTCTTAGGAGATATCAATTTTTTTCCATTAAAAGAGTCTACAGCTTAAAAAACTTATCATCAGATCTTCCTGAATTCAATCAGGCAGTACCTTCCGACGAGTTACTCTTGTTGCTCTCCAGCAAAGTAAGCTTCTTGATCTAGGTTCCAGTCTCCTGTAAAAATAAGAATTTTAGAACCAAATCAAACTTCTCTTTTTTTTTTATAAGTAAGAAGAATTTATTAATCCATAAATTAGGCATGGCCCAGGTACACAAGAAGTATACAAGAGATGAACCTAATTACAATCTAAACGCTGTAAAAAACAGCATAAAAGTCATTAAAACTAATCCCATTCAATACAATAGCCGAAGCCCAAATTAGCGAAGTATGAAAGAAAAAGTCCCTAAACCCTCCCAATTCAAACTGAGACAAGAAAATGTTCGCAAGCATGCAAAATAATCTCTATACCAACTTCAACACCAAATAGTTCCATTTTGGCAGGAGAAAACATGTAGTGGTTCTAGGAAACCCACCCCAAAATTTGGTTCACAGATTAAGTATACTGATACTAAATTAAACGTGAAAAAGAGAAGAAAGGTTCTGTTGCCTCTCCATGGTTAGGATGCTTTACTGGAAATTAAACAGTCATGTTGTTGAAGAAGAATTTAAAATTATTCAACAGAACCATTCTGTTGATGACAAGGAAAATATCCACATTTGCACTCCATTCTGTTCCAGAAATGAGCAATCTCAAGATAAAACAGTTATCCGTTAGTTCTAAAATATATTTTTTCTAGCAAACCAAATATTTTGATCATAAGCCTATTACAATAACTTTGAAGTTAAGTAGGCATCTCTTTTGTTAAAACATTTTCTATCTATCTACTCAACTCACAAGTGAAATTTACATCTCTTGCTTCTTTTCACTCTAACTTTCTAAGAATTTCTAAACTTCTGGTGCCCGCTTAGCAGGGCTGTTTCTTGTATATACTGGGCTAGGCCAATTCTTTGAGTAATAAAGTTTTGTTTACCTATCAAAAAAAAAATTCTAAACTTCAGGCCTTTTTTCCAAAAATATTAGTTTTAACAATCAATCATGTCTGTTCTTTCTTTTTTCACAGAATACGATAATTTTCGAGATTAGGTGAATAAGATTAAGCTATAGGATGCTGAAACTACTGAATTGAGAAGATGAGATGGACCTTTGACGTGAAATTTCACATAACCAGAGTCCATTTTACACCAAGATCTAACAGTTTCATGTCCCCGCAATTAATGTTCTTTTCTATTGGTAAGTTACACTCACACCCTCAGGTTTTTCTATAAGTACATAAGATTTTATTAATAACTACACACAGTGAAACCCAAGCACGCAGGAAGTAGACAAGAGTATGTCCTCAGAGTTTTGAACCAGTGGTCTCACCGTCCATTGGGTGGTGGAAAGAGGGGGATGTGGGAGGGAGGAGCTACCAGATAATGTTCCAGTCATGTAAAGGCA
The DNA here is from genome assembly GCA_011037825.1 of Carya cathayensis. Taxonomy (NCBI): domain Eukaryota; kingdom Viridiplantae; phylum Streptophyta; class Magnoliopsida; order Fagales; family Juglandaceae; genus Carya; species Carya cathayensis. The sequence goes on along the minus strand of QGSO01000164.1, from coordinate 1,340,186 downwards.
TCAAAGTTTTGTAGTTTGATTCTACCAGTAAGATAAGATGTTTGGTTTCTCTTAAAGGAAAAATGAAATTAAAAATCATTTAATCTTGAGAAAGAGTACTTTTTTATAGGCTAATCTTGAGAAAAAAATACTGGAATTGCAGTACGTACAAATTTTCCTGTTCAAGCTTTTCAGCAATGGAAACTGCTCTGCGTTTTGACCATCCATTTCGGTGGGTACATCCTTCTGCCTGCTGAAGTACGTGGGCCAGAGACACCTTGCTTCTAACAAGGCTCTGGCTCTGAATTTGTTCCCCAATCTTTCTCCTTTGTGGGAGTGAATCCATGGTTGATTTCATAGAAGAAGCTGGCCTTTCTCCCACCCATGAACCTCCCAAACCTCTTTTACCAGATACTGCATGATTATCTGTGTGTTCATTATCCCTGGGTTCTCTAGGAGAAGTTGCTACTTCAACAATTTCACTCCTCCCCATTTGAGGATTGTCAGACTGCAAGAGCTGAGCTTGAGTGCTGACCCCATTTATATCTCTAATTTGAGATAGACCACCTTTGGAAGCTGGCAACATAAGAGGCACATGCACACCTAATCCTGAATCTTTGTTTAATTCACATCTTATTTCAATTGTCACTCGGGACCCAAGAACATTCTCAAATGCTTCTAAGATGTGCCGCCTATGTTTCTCTGCCCTAGATTTTGCCTGGTGTGAACTGAACATCATCTGCACGGTAGGGGCTACAAGAAAAGGTGATTTAATTGGAGAAACAGTTAGACAATGCACAAGAAGCAAATGTAGAAAAGCTAAGTCTTAAATTTCTTGATAGGTAGACGAGATGCATCTAATGGAATATATATCGCAAAAATCTACCATTCCAATTTGAAGAAGAGAAGTCCCACATATTAACAATGGAGGTTAACAACTCTATAATGGCATGCATCTAAGTTTAAATATGTACATGGAAAATCAGAGATAAAAGCACTTTAGACAGAATGAAGATGGTCTGACACCCACTGGATCACAAAGTTATAAACAAACTTATAACCAATGCCATATAAACGCTATGTGAAAGTAATTAGTATGAAAATTGGAGTACATTCATATATACACAAGAAATATTTTTACAATAATTTACCAACAGAGTTCCAGAGAGCATTTTACAAATCACAAGTCTGATTAACAAACTTAGAAAACATTAATAGCATCTAAAAAACCTGAATTTCACGCGAGTGCGAAATGTAGACAATGGTAATGCAGATTTAAGATAAATGGGTTTAAATATGTTAAGAAGATTGAACTTTGGCAACCAAAAAAAAACATGTGGAGTACCTACATGAGTGAATGGACAATCCTAAGTCCCACATTGGAAGAATATCACATATATAAGTGGAAATATAATATAATTGGGCTCAAATCCGTAGGCTTAAACTTTTGGGTTAAGTGATATTCTGATACATTTTCTTTTTCTTTTTTTCTTTTTTTTTTAATATGAAGAGGAACCTCAGAGACTGTACAAATGCAACGTGTCTTTTTACCTGATTAAACCTCATACCCATGTTATGCACCCCCATCACATGGATAAGGTAAATCATGAGTTTAATTTTTAACTTGTAAACCATTGGCTTTTCACTAATCGTACGTGACCCTTAGAAATTGTTTGTACCCAAGGGTTTGAACCTTAAGACCTAGGGGGAGCATACCCCCAAGACCAATGGCCTTACCACTTAAGCCAGCCCTTAGGTGGGTTCTGAAGTATTAACTTATGGTCATGATCGATGACGTCCCAAGGTTTTTATCCTCATAATAAACCAGTTTTCTTGAATACCGTTAGGGAGGGCATTTCAATTAATACGAGTTGCTGGAAAATTTACTATTAATTCCATTTTTGAGTTTCCAATTTGGTGCAGGTTCTGTGGTTTCACAAGTCAAATGATCCATAAGAGTTTTCAAGTTCCCAAGCACTAAGAGTTTTCATATACTGCATTAAAAGGAAAACATGGAGAATTTTGAAAACACATTCTGATACCGTGAGCACTAATCATAGCACTTGTAAATGTATTGAATGGATAATTGGGTATACCTGCACCAAAACTGACTGAGATCAGCTTCCCTTCTTGATACAAAAACTCCTTTACACCATTGATTTGTATTTTTTCAAGCACCTCCAACCAGATGTCTTCAATTCCTCTATGGCTTTTACCAGAAATCTGCCTGCCAGTTATCCCAGTCACGTCAGCGGCATGTGCAGATGTCTGTTGATGAGCCATACCAGTCCCAACATATCTTTTTCTCTCTAAACTAATACCCTGAAGCGTACCATTTTGATAGATATCAGTAGAACTTCCAGCATGGAGATTTTCTACCCTCACATTTGTTGACAAGCCTCTCCCCTTAGTGGACATCTCGGAAAACTCACCCATTCTCCTGGTTGAATCTCTTCCACCCACATTATCCAGGGCCATGGGACTCTGATTAAAACTAGTGTCTGCAGAAGTAGGCAGCATGTACTGCTGATCAGGAGCAAGTTGAAGCATTGCAGCTGTTAGCCATGTTAATTTGTCATTTGACATCCTCAGCTGTTTTTCAGCCTCAGATAGAGTTTTCAAAGCTTGACGCAGTTTTTCCATATCTTCTTTGGGTACTGCAACCAATATGAACACAGATTGAACGGGAATCAGAAAGGCCACAAGAAAATTTGGCATTCACAAATTTAAAGAGGAAGGTTAAAAGAGCATTATTTAACACAAGAAAGGGTTCTCCATGATTTCATAAAAGAATGAGGTGAAGAAAAGAACAATGATTTTATAAATGAATCGCATGATACAGATATACACGATACAGATGTAAGTCACACATGCTCAGATATAAAGACCTGCAGAGGGCTTATATAATCAGCATCACAGAAACTAGTAAATAAGTAGATGAATTAGCAGAATTTTAATAATTGGGAAAATTTTTACTCACAGGGTTGTCGCCGAAAGAACTTCCTTCTAAACCTTTCTTTCTTGAAGTCGTAACTACCAGCAAGTATATCAGTAATAACTGTAGCAAGCTGTGACATCAAAGCTAATGGCTCCACACCAGTTTCCATTATTACTCTCAAATTCTTCACTGTATTAACTGTGTCGGCAGATAGTGCTAAATCAAGAAGATCAACCAATTTCTCATCTGAGATAAGCCCAACCTAGAAAAAGACTTAACTTTTAGTTGTTATGCAATAGAAAAGAATTTCCTGTATACCATGGATACAATAATTATAAACGACATCTAACATGAATAAGGTGCTCGAAAGAAAGCACATAGAAAGAAAGTAAAACCAGATAGGGAATAAATAAGACACCCAGATATATATTACAGAAGTTGCTACACGTATGACTTACACAGTACTCGGACATAATTATCCTAGTTACAGTGAACATATCGGCACAAGTAACAAGAATATGAGCACCTGAACTAGCTCTACTAACAACATTCTTAGGAATGTAGACAAAAAGGAGAATAGCCATATAACCTGCAATGCTTCAAAAATCTGGAAATAAAAAGAGGATAAGGGACGTTAGGGGCCAAGACATGAAGTCACCCTTGTGGATAATAAGACAACAGTGTGCAACCAAAGGAAAGGTGCTTATCCATGCTAAATTAATTGGGATATTTTTTTCTAAGGTGAATACTGGCCAGGGCTTCTAGAGATATAAGGGGAAATAATTATATAGGATACCAATAAGTATGCCGTACAGCAGATACACCTTTTTTTTAGGTATATCAGATATAGCAAACAACTTTTTTTTTTTATAAGTTAGTAAACAACTTAGAATGAAACCTTTTTTCTTTTGTCGTGGTAAGTACAGCTAAAAGTAAAATCAAAATCTATAAACCACCATACATGCCCATAGGGTAACAAGTTAAGATTTTGCGGAGGGGATTAAGTTTAAAATTTGTTCATTTAATTACTCTTCTCATGTTGATATTAGAAATGCATTAAGCATATGCATACAAGGTGCATATGCGTACAAGGTTCTAAAAAATGCAATAAATATTTAATAAGTAAAAATATAATATTACAGAAGAAAAACTAAGTAACTTTGTTAATATAAGTATACATATACGTTCATTTCTTATAATAATTTTGTTATTATAGACATAAAGCCTAAACAATTTAATCTTAACCTATTAAAACTCATCATAGTTAATTTTCCTACCAGCTTTGTGGTAAGCAACACCTATGACGGCACAATGATTTCATATGCATGTACCACATCAATGATGCCCCACATCATTGTACCATAAGAATCTATGATCCATCATGAAAATGTACATCATTATACCCACAAAAAACTAAGCATTGTGTTCTTGAAACAATGTTTTCTTATTTCTAAATCCTCATGAGCATGACATGATAAAAAAAAAGTTCCTAAATTCTAGATGTATGCTAAACACTGATAATTGTTATATGTCAAAATTTAGCCTTGAAATCTCTACATATAAATTCAAGCACAAAGATAGAATTCTCATTTCCTTTGGTCCCCAATAGAAAAGAATCGGTTAACCAAAAAAGAATAAAGTACCATGTCTAAAAGCTTGTGTAAATATTTTGAAAGAATCATCATAATTCATCAAATGATGAATCATACATGTTAGCTGTTAAACTTTAATAATCAAACTTCCTAAGGGAAAATTAGTAAAGGAAAGAGGTACTTCCTAAATGCATAGCTCCCAAACTTATTAAGATCATCTGTTCAAGATGAAAGAAATCATGTTCCAACATTGTGATTAAGGAAGTGAGCATGACAAGCCACCAGGTATAGGAACAGAGAAATGAAGATCCTGATATCTAATTGCTCATTTGATGTCAATAAAATCTGACGTTGGTAGCAAAAAATCATAGGTTGGAATTTTTCAAGATGATAAATACTGACAAACAAACAGTAAATCATTCTGATTCTGATGGAGAAAGCGGAAGTGAAAAAGAACTTACCAGTTCCTGAACAAGAGGAACAGATATTCTCTGCCCAAGCAAACTCAATTGCTCAAGTGTCATCTCAGCATCCCTCAATGATCCATCAGATCTTGATGCGATGAGTTTTAGTGCATCCTTATCAATTTCCAAATCTTCTTTGGTTGCAATCCACTGTAAAGTATAGATAATATCTGCATCCTTCAACTTTGGGAAAAAGAATTTCTGGCATCTGGATATGATTATATGAGGCAAAACATCAAGACTTGAACTGACGAGGACAAAAACCACACGTCTGGGAGCTCGATCAATGACCTTTGATATGGCACTCCAGCAATCAGGGGACAAAGTATCACAGTCATCAAAGATAAAAACTCTATACTGTGATGGCAGCTGGGAAACAATCATATTGTCCAATAAATCCATAATCCTCTCAAAGTCAAAATTACCGACTGGACCAACTTCCCTTATGTTTCTACTCCTACCCATGTCATGTGCAATGCAGGAATTGCAAAGTCCACAAGGTTTAGGATGTTCTGAAGACTGACAATTCAAAGCTCTAGCAAATATGCGGGCACAGGAAGTTTTACCAGTGCCATGAGGTCCATAAAACACATATAGCAACCCAACCTTCCTTTTTGTGACAGCATTTGAAAGAGCTTGTGCAACCAAATTCTGTCCCACCAGATCCCTGAAGGTTCTCGGCATGTACTTTTGTGTCAGGCTCTTGTGTTGACTGTTGTGATAGCCTCTCAATTTTCGTTGATCACGAGATCGAGCTTCAGAGACAAGGTCAGAATCAGCATCATGCTTGTATAAATTATCAGAAAAAATTCCAAGTTCTCCAGAATAGTCACGGATCCAACCAGCACGTTCAGTGCTTGCCTGGGATCCAGATGCCTCAACTAGCAGAGGCACTGCCTCTGCAGCAGATCTTGTGGATGACGTTGAGTAGTCCGATGGTATTGGCATGTCAGACATTTCTCTCCCATGGGCAGTTGAACCTCCTTTCTTTAACCTTGAGTCTGACAAACCACAAGAAAAACTTCTTCCAGCCATGTCAAGAATATTTTTACCTCTGTGATGAATTATTGACCAATTCCAAGGAATCCCACACCCATTTCTTGGAGCCCTAGTGACATTTGTATCAACCAATTCTTCTTCCCTCTCTTCCATGTAAGACTTGGGATGGCTTGATCCCTGAGCTAACGTATTAGATGCCACAGACAATTCATTCTGAGCTCCAATATCTCTGGAAGCTGTAGTAGCTCGAGTTCTTCTAGCACCACGAAACTTGTGCCTTTTAACTCTACTTAACCCACTGCAGTACCCAGGAATGCTGGTTTGTGGCTCCCCAACAGTTTTTTCTGTTCGTGAATGTTCTCCACGAAGACGGATGTTAGAAGATACTACATCATCACTATCCATTTGAATGTCATTCAACTGCTCAGAAAGGGTCTTTAATGGAACATTTCCAATATGCTTTCCCCTTTGTTTACTCCTTCTACCTTTAGATTCAGAGTTCCCCGACACAACATCATGAGTCAAATCATTACCACCTTGATCAAGTGGAGGCTCCTCATTGCCACCCAAAATGTCACTCCTATAACTCTTCCGGGTAGATTCCTCTCTCCCAACTCTTCTACTGTTCCCAACTCCACTCTTGTTACTATGTTCACTGACTGCCGCTATGCCATCATTAACCCCACCAACCTCACCAAGAGCTACTTTTGATGTGGCTAAACTTGCTGAGGGTTGTGTGCTTCCCAACACTCTCCTAGCTTTCCTCCGAGGCTCAATGCCCATAGAACTTCTCCCCTCCCGAAGCATGTCACTTTCACCCTTATTTTGGAGTAGATCAACAATGGAAGGTGAATGCCATGAGGAAGGACTTGCAGAAGGGTCCCTGAGAGATCTTGACCTCTGAAGGACTACAAGGTCCCTCATAATGTACCTATCAGCTAATATGGGGCTATGCTTATGCATATGGTTCTTTAAGTGAATACAATTCGTCAAATGGATGTGGTTGCGTAGATGATCACTAATATCACCATTCGCATCCTTAAGAATCCTATCGCGGACAGCTCTGGTCATGTTCAGAACAGTAATGCATCCAATAGAAGAATCACTTTAGAAGTAAGGAAACGAGTTAAAGTATATGGCATTTCTTACTAAAGGAACGTTTCCAATCTTCGCAATTATGGCATTACAAAAGCAACAAAATACTTAACACCCACCAACGATATACTGATGGCACAGCAAAGCACGCGACAATGCCCGAATTCAAGTAATTAGAGGTCGCCCAGCACCTATTGTCCAGTACAGCAACCCCATCTCCAGAAATAATCCAAACTTTCCCCCGACTACAACAAAGAGTTCAAAGCGAATCATTTCTCACTCAAAGGCATGAAATTAAACCCACAACAAAACCAGAGAGCTCAAAAAGTTCAAGCTTTAAAGCACCAACCCAAATGCCAGACCACAAGAAGCAGCACTAGCCAAAACAAAACACCACGCGGCACCTGAGCTCCAATGCATGAAATCACATGGGACAAACCTAACTTTGAGCTTTCAACATGCAAAACTCAGAACAGAACAAACTAAAAAACCCACGTTTCCAAATCTCAGCAGCAATCATTTTTTTGCTCTGAAACCCTTAGAGATTACGGATTTTGACATAACGGGGGGGAGAATTAGAAATGGCCGTAAGATAGAAAATGAACTTGATGTAACATCACATAAAGGGAACAAAAAAGAAAGAGGAGAAGGAGCAAAAAGCAAGAAGGCAAACACTTCAATCACCTGAATCAGAAAGGCAAAGCAAAGTCCCGGATCTTTCACCAAGCTTCACATGCACTTCACGAGGCCTTATTTCAAAGAAAACAATAGTCCCAGACAGAGAGAGAGGAGTAAAAATAGTAACTTGAGAGAGGGGGGAGGAATATGGGGTGAGATCCGTTACAGACAGACACACAGAGGTCTCTGTGAAGAAGGGACACACTGCAAGAAAAGCGGTTTGTCCGTTTGCTGAAGCATGCAAATAAATAATATACTTTTTTTCTTTGAATTTAATGTAATTTTCTTCTTTTCAATTTTTGGGAACAAAATCGTCCTATTTTGTACAAAAGGAAAATATAAAATCATGAAGGTTTTGAATCTTGGGGAACCACCACGTCCCTTCCGTTGAATTTTCCCCTTTCCGCGTTCGCATAGGGTTGGACTTTTTTGGAAGCCTATGCAAAAAAGAAGGAATTTCTTTACGGTTTATAAAAAAACAGAAGAAAAAAATATGAAGTTCTTTATTCAAAAAAATAAAAATAAAAATAAAAAATAAAAGAAAAAATGAGTGGGATTAATGGTCACTTAAACAACAAGGGATTGAGTAATTACTGTGTTTAATTAAATGTGGGACCTTAAACCAAAAAAAAAAATGATTAATCCATTTGTTGGGCATCCACATTAGATTATGTATATGCATATGTAAAGTCATATTTGCATAATATGAGCCTAAATTCATTTATATTAGATTATACATTTTCAAATATTTGCATAACTATGAATAGTATCTTAGAGTATCTTTACATATTTAAAGATTTACTATTCACTCCCTAAAACATATTTTATTCATTCTTTCTCTCTCCCCCCACTCTCTTTCTACATATTTTACATTTACATATTTTATATATTTTACTCATTCACTCTCAAAAAATATTTTATTCAAATATTTTACATATTTAAAGATCAAACCCATGCATCGCTCTCTCTCACACATTCTGAGTACATGTATTGGGTGTTAATGAAATTTCTTTGGATGTTAATTGCATGTATTAAAACAGTACATGTATTAATCCAATACATGGAAGTTGCAAACTCTATAAAAATAAAATAAATTAGGCAAAAGAAAATAATAAAATGATAATATTTTATTATTATTTTGTCTTAAATATGCATAAGTCAATGTGGGAGTTTTACTTGAATGGGCCAGAATAGTAAAGTGGATATCCAAAAAAGGTGATTTTGCATATACATATATGCATAAACTAATGTGGATGCTCTTAGGCATTGATTATGAAGATTTAGGTTGAGTTTAGATAATTAAGTGATTTTAGATATTCTGTGAATAGTAATGAAAAAGTAAGTAGGTGATTTTAAATATTCTGTGAATAGTAGTAAAAAAATACTAAAAAATTAATGATAAAATTTTGAATAATAGTTTTTTTCTCAGCAAGTAAAACATTTCATAGATAAACCAAGCAGTTACAACGATATAAGATTCAATGAGGTAAGAGTTCTCAATAGTCATTCCAAAATAAGCAAAATAAACACCCAAAAAACAATACAAAACAAAACAAAGCGGGTTATATCGCTAAAAGATTGCATCTAACCCATTCCCACATGAGGAAGTCACTTAAAAGCGGTTTTAACATAACTTGAAAAACAAACTATAAATCTACGACTAAAAGCCACAGTTGAGAGGAGTGCACTGCATTTTGTTGATCAAATCCAACCATACGAGACTATCACGATCAGTTCATCTTGATCACTAGTTAGGGAAAATAGAAACATATGAAAATAGAAACCCGAAAATAACCTGATACACCAGCAAAAGACCACCTTCGGGACACGTGCCACATTAAGGAACAAAGGAGCACGCATATTTAAGAGATTCAAAGTCGATGGCCCCAAAGGTGCCGCGCGTGGCAGCAAGAAACTCCCATAGGCACAACAGTGCGTAAGGCCCACGCACTCTGTAGTAGTTAATAGCAGTAAAAGTAGTAAAAAATAATAATAAAATAATGATAAATAGTAATAACACTGCACTACCCTTGCTCCTTTTAAATGCTAAGTTGATATCAAATAATTTATAAATAATAATAGTAAAAAAGTAATAAATAATAATAAATTATTTGTAAATAATAGTAAAATATTCTAAAATTACTTCCCTTACCAAAACAAAACCTAAGATATTAGCACTTTTTTAGATGTCAAGTTAAAAAAAATACCTTTTTATTTATTTATTTAATTAGTTCACGATCTATCTCCTTGTATTTAGGGGAGTCTTTTCAAGTTGTTTTGACGAAAGATTGGGTTTTTTTTTTTTTTTTTGGAAATAAATAGCAATATAATTTATTATATTTTATATATAAATTTTAAAAAATTATAATAATAAAATAAGATGAAATGAGATAATTTAAATTTAAATAAATAAACGATGTTAAATCCAACTCACATTAATTGCTGGAGTAATAAGACTTATTAGAGGATGACAAAATGTCAAAGTAAATACAATTTTAACTATAAGGATCTTATTGATTAAGACAAGAATAATTATTTTTGTCAACGCATGGAGCCAAAATAACTTTCGGTAATTATTATATAATTTTTATTGCCTCCACCGTCTCTTTGAGATAAAACAATTTTAGTTAATTTTTATTAATAACACGTCATTTTATAAATTAAGATTATTTAATAAAAATCTCCGTATATATAATATTAGTCAATATATATAATATTATCCCATAATTAATTCCTGCCTGCAGCGAAATTGAATCGAAGTACATATGGCTTGCGGTGTGGCAGGGTGTTTGTTGAAACAGCAAATTATAAATAAATATCAGAAATACTATTTCTTCTTAAAAAGTATTCCGAATGTGTGTCCGATTGTCTTTTTTTTTTATTTTTAGTGATTAAGGAAAAAAAATTTAAATAATGTTATGATTTTTTTATTTTTTTTAAATGTTTGTGATGATTAAAAAAATAAAAATAAAAAAAATGAAATGTATGGCTTGGGACCTTTTTCTGGAGATCCTTCGGTGATTGTAGAATGACCCAAATAAATATATATATCAAAAAGAGTGTCTAATTAGATATGATTAATTTTCTCTCTCTCAAATTTTTTTTTTTTTAAGTAAGCTAATTTCATTAAACTAAACAAAATGATATATAAGGAAAGTGTGAGATTTTTCAACAAACATCTTAAAGTAATAAATACAGTGCAAAGTGGTGGAAAAAAAAGGGCTTGTTTGGGACCAATTTCTTGGTCCCTATCCATGTCTTATAATTGGACGTCTTCTTTAAAAGACAGAAATAAGGTATTTGCATAAATACAAACAATGAATCCACTGATGGTGGTAGTGGAACCTCCACTGGAAGTAGTGCAAGTGGCAGGTGTACTGTCATATATTATCTTGAGATGATTTTTGGAGANTTTCTTCTTAAAAAGTATTCCGAATGTGTGTCCGATTGTCTTTTTTTTTTATTTTTAGTGATTAAGGAAAAAAAATTTAAATAATGTTATGATTTTTTTATTTTTTTTAAATGTTTGTGATGATTAAAAAAATAAAATATAAAAAAAAATGAAATGTATGGCTTGGGACCTTTTTCTGGAGATCCTTCGGTGACTGTAAAATGACCCAAATAAATATATATCAAAGAGAGTGTCTAATTAGATATGATTAATTTTCTCTCTCTCAATTTTTTTTTTAAGTAAGTTAATTTCATAAAACTAAAAAAATGATATATAAGGAAAGTGTGAGATTTTCCAACAAACATCTTAAAGTAATAAATATAGTGCAAAGTGGTGGAAAAAAAAGGGTTTGTTTGGGACCAATTTCTTGGTCCCTATCCATGTCTTATAATTGGACGTCTTCTTTAAAAGACAGAAATAAGGTATTTGCATAAATACAAACAATGAATCCACTGATGGTGGTAGTGGAACCTCCACTGGAAGTAGTGCAAGTGGCAGGTGTACTGTCATATATTATCTTGAGATGATTTTTGGAGAGATCCACGATCCCTCTTGTAAGATCATGGATTAGGGAAAACAGTAACATAGAATAGCAGTCGGAATTAGGGATGTAACCGGACCGGTCTGGTCCAGTTTTGAACAAAATTTATAACCGAACTGCTATACACCAGTTTTTCATTTTTCAAAACCGATTACGTACTAGTTAGTCTCCTAAACCAGTACTCCGGTCTTACTGATTTCCGATCCGGTTCGGTCTGATTTCTCGATTTTAATATACTATATAATATAGTATTTTATAGTATATAATACTATAATGATAATATATTGTGGTATATTATAATATATAATATAATGATATATTATAGTATATTATAATATAGTGATATATAATACTATAATGATAATATATTGTGGTATATTATAATATATAATATAGTGATATATTATAGTATATTATAATATATAGTGATATAGTATTAGTATAACTATTAATATAATAAACAAAATGATATAAGATTTTAAAATTTAATACTATATTAATTAGTAATTTATCATATAATATAAAACTATTTTATATATAATTATATATTATATATAAAAATTATAATTATATATAATAGAAAAAATTAAAATATATATAAACCGTTTGATCTTGTTTTAGAAAAAGAAAAATCGGAACCGGTATCGGACCGAACCAAACTCGGGACCGAACCGATCCAACCGGTTTGGTCCGATCCGGTCTGGTTTACCGGTTCGCCAGTTTTTTTTTTACACCCTTAGCCAAAATTTGAGTCGAGTTACCGGCGAATGGCCAACACAAGCAGTTGCGGCATGTGCAAGACATGTGCTACCTGAAGAGGTGAACAAACGGGCAGATCCAAAGGATCTGAGGCCTCTAAAGCCGGTGGGGCTGCGTGTGGCCTCAAAAGCCGCTCCAAAACAAAGTTGCACGTGGAAAATGAGCACGACAAGGGCAGCGCATGCAGCAAATGCGCCTAGTGAAATCGCGATTTTCTTTCGAGAACGTTTAGATCGGCGACTGGAAAGATTGAAAAGGCTGCGTGTGTTGATCGTAGGTTGCCGAAAAGTAGGAACTCGGCAAGGGTTGGCACTAAAAAGGGAAACCTAAGGAAAAAACTAGGAAAAATTCAGATTTTATGTTTAATTCAGATTTATGTCTAATTACTTCACAATTATTTTACCGCCTTATAATAAAATAATATTTTTTAAATTCAAACGTATCAAAATTCAATCAAGAGTAAACGGAAATTCTTAAAAATCAATTTTTTATTATTTAGCTGTATAAAATTGGGACGGCTCTACGGTGCCGCCCCAAATATACCACTGGGCGTACCGCCCAGTGTAAAATATTTTTTTTTTCATTTTACATTTTTTTAATCACTTTCTTAATCATTAAGAAAAAAAATACACCAATACACTTAAAATCATTTCCTTAATCATTAAGTAAAAAAAAAAAAAAAAATTTTACCCTGCGGTCAACCTGGGCGATCAACCCCAGGCGGCACCGGGGCATTTTCCATAAAATTGTAACTCCCAATGAGAGTTATCGAGGGGAGTCACCGTGCATCTAAATTTTTTTGAAATATTTTCTTAAACATTTTAAATATTTTTAAAAAAGATTTCATTAATTATTAAATAAAAAATAAAATAAAATTCAATAGAAGGATTTTAATATTTTGTTGATAGATTTTTTTTTTCCTAATCAAACATGCATATATTAATAAAGATTAAAAAAGATTAGGAGGGTCTTTCCCACTATCCAGAAGCAAAATACAAGGAAGAATGAAATCTAAAGGAATGCTACCAAACAAAAAGTTTGTAGCGGCCTATTGCACTATGGCATACGTAAGTCAACTTTGAGATCGATCAATCTTGTGAAAGTACTAGTTTGGATTAGAGTTTAAAAATATTACAATGTCCTTCAAAATGGTAGAAATTTACCAAAACTCCTCCTCCTTAAATATAGAGGAAATTACTAGTTGAGAATCTCCAACTAAGTATTTTTCTATAGATATTTGTAAGTAGAAATAGTGTTTTTCAAATTGTACGATCATGTATATATAACTTGTCAGCTTTTTACTTTACAAATTTTAATGATTTTTCCGTCTTTTAGTAAGTTTATACATAATAATTCCATTTTAATGTTTTTATACCATAAATTATTTATGTGATATAATATTAGATACAGTCATGAATTATGTAAGTATCATATATACTTTTTAAAAAAGAATTAAAAAGTTAATTTTTTAATATGGATCTTATATTTACTCATATTTTTTCAAAATAATTATGTAGCGCATACACACTCCATAAATGTAAATATCATTTTTCCTTTATTAATAACCACAAGTCATAACTCATATCACACGCCCTATCACTCCTAAGCTATCTGAATTATTTTAACAACATTCAAAAACCAACATAATTTCAAAACATCAAAGCATTTATCAAACAAAGCCCATGCAATGGCTACAACAAAATCACCAACAGAAGATCTAGATTTTTAACTCAAGCATCCAAACCCCATCACATGCAACGACTAGGACTTTCTTTTGTGACTCGATATGCATATTCCAGCCATAAGATTTTCTATGTACAGACTGTTCTATCCAACGGCAATATACACCTCGTATTATTGTATCTCACTTATAAATGATAATTAGAAGACTCTTAGTATACTCACGATTACTGAGGATTTTTATCAAACACATTTGCCTCAAATTCTTTATGATATCAAAGACTGTGTGAGTGAAGAGAGTCTTCCTCCATGGCCACCATAACTTTGAATGTGGGTAACTTTGTTACTTTACAACTCAACAACAGCAACTACCCACTCTAGCATGAGTAAATACTAGCCTTGGCTAAGAGCCAAGTTCTATTAGAACATCTCCTAAATAAGGACTCTGCCCCTCCAGAATTCAAAATACCCTCGAGAAAGCATCGAGATGTGGTAAACCAGAACCAACAACCGCTTATCTCCAGTGGCGTAAATATGATAGATTGCTACGGGGGTGGATCATTGGCACTCTCCCGAAAGAGGCCTTTGGACTTGTCATGGGCTTATACTCTACTCACTAGGTCTGGGCAGCACTCAAGGCGGTGTATACACATGATTCTCAGGAGAGAGAGTTTCATCTCACCCGACAAGTAACTTACCTAAGGAAGGAACCCACGACCCCCCGTGCAAATCACCTACGAATATTCAAGGGCTTATGCAATAGCTTGGTCTCAATTGAATGACTAGTGAGAGATAAAATGAAGGTGTTCTCCTTGCTGAATAGTCTCGGTGCCAGATATGAGCCCTTCAACACATCGATGCTCAAGGCCCCCATGCCATCCTACATTGACATTATTCCACTCCTCCAAGTGTATGAGATTCGAACCTCCCTCCTTAATTCAATTTCTAACTCTTCTTTTGCCCTTTATGGATAGCTGAATGGTGTGCCTTCACAACACCATAGCTTCTCTTCTCACTGCCGAGGGTTTCACCCTACAAGCCATTCGGCTAGAGAGAATAACATAGGGGCTTCTTCTTCTCGTGAGCCCACAATGGGCCTTCTACAAATAAAGCCCGTGGCCCACCAAATATTTGTCAAATTTGTGGTAAAGAGGGCCATGTTGTCCTGAAGTGCTTGAACCAATTTAACCATTCTTACCAGCTTGATGATATTCCTCAAGCACTAGCTACTATGACATTGGAAAATTTTTCTTTTAACAATAAATGAATTGCAAACAATAGAGCATCTTCCCATATGATAGGTAATCCAAGTATGCTTGAAAATTTATGTCGTTATTTCGGTACTGATGTTGTAATTATAGGCGACGGTAGCTCTCACGCTGTTACACATGTTGGTAACACTTACATAAATAATGGTAGCACCAGAATTAAGTTGCAAGATGTACTTGTAGTACCGACACTATTAAAAAAATCTTTTATCTATTGGGCAATTTACTAATGATTATCCCTATAACTGTGAATTTTATGGTGTCGATTTTATTGTTAAGAAACAGGAGACCAACCGCATTCTGATGGGCGGATGACGGAAGGGTAATATTTACACTTTATCTACCCTTACAAAGCTCACTTCTTCACTCATTTCCAGACTGCTCTAAAGAAATGTGACATCAACGTTTGGAACATCCTCAAACTTCTGCTATCTAAGTACTCAAATTCAAATGACTTATTCAAATTTATAGTTCAAATAAAACTCATTCTGTGTGTGAAAGTTGTCAGTTAAGCAAATTGAACAAATTTTCTTTTTTACCCTCTTCTAGTTTAACTCATGCTATCTTTGATAAGATTTTATTGTGACTTGTGGGGCTTTGCCACTATTATTTCTACTAGCAAGTTTCATTACTATGCATGTTTGGTTGATGTGTTTTCTAAGTACATGTGATTTATTCCGCTCTAAAAAAAATATGATTTATTCTTTGCTTTTTTAATTTTTGCAAAATATGTTGAGCAAAAATTCAATAAAAAAAAAATTTCAAACTAATGGTGGTGGTGAATTTGCTAACACTCAATTTACCTCTCATTTACAACAAGGCATTATTCACCAGTTTTCTTGCCCCGATACCCCTGAATAGAATGGCACTGTAGAACGTCATCATCATACCATTCGTAAACTTGGTATGACAATGCTTTTCTACAGTGTTATTCCAAAAAATTTTGGGTTGAAGCTATCGCCACTGCTACCTTTTTAATTAATTGACTTCCTACTGCTATTGTTGATTTATAATCACCTTTTTCAATTCTTTATGGGACTTTTCCTGCTTATCATTCTTTGTGTGCTTTTGGCTCTAAATGCTATCCCTACACTTTGGACACCAAGCAAAATAAATTTGATCCCAATACCTTACCGTGTGTCATTTTGGGCTATAATGATAGGCATAGTGGGTACAAGTGCTATCACACTCCCACTTGTCATACTTACATTTCTTGTCATATTGTCTTTGATGAACTTACTTTTCCTTATAAACAACATGAGAACCTTCACCTACCCCTACCCTCTAAGCCAACTTTGTCCATCTATAACATATGGATTACATCTCTCTCGGCACAACTTACACACACTAGTACCTCCCCCCTATCCTTGATTTGACTATACCCTTACCAACCCCCTCCACCTCTCCCACTCCTGTGCATGATCCCCACCCCACTACCATACCCAATTTCGACAACTCTAATCCTCCTACACCATTCATAAACCAATCCAAAATATACCAACTTTCATTATCTCTTGATCATACCCAAAGAGCCCAAAACCATCCGCTCTGCTCTCAATCATCCTGGTTGGTCCCAAGCTGTGCTTGATGAGTTGCAATATTTGTATGCTAACAATACATGGACTCTTGTTCCTAATGATTCCTCCATGGTTGTTATTGGTTGCAAAATTTTAAAACAAAACTCAATGCAGATGAAAGTCTTGTTGAAGGCTCGTTTAGTAGCTAAAGGATTTCACCAAACATATGGTATTAACTACCATGAAACCTTTTTCCCAGTGATCCAACTGAGCACTATCCAGATAGTTATCACTCTTGCTCAGATCAATTGATGGGACATTCGCCAGTTGGACGTCAAGAATACCTTCCTCCATCATGAACTCTATGAATCCATCTACATGGAAAAACCTCTAGGTTTTATCTACCCAACTCACTCTTCTCATGTTTGTAAGTTAAATAAAGCTTTGTATGGTTTAGAACAAGCGCTAGATGCGTGGTTTGATAAATTCAGTAGTTTTCTACTTATAGTTTTAGTTGTAGCATCGCTGATTCCTCTCTATTTATTTACCATTCATCTCGTGGTTTCCTTATATTACTACTATATGTCGATGATATTTTACTCATTGGCTCCTCCACTAATTTTCTTCATGAGCTTATTTCGACAAGTCAATTTTCCATGAAAGATCTTAGTCCTCTCCACTAGTTTTTAGGTATTCAAATCGCCCTAACCCCCGATAGCCTTACCTTGACCCAAACTAAATATGCACATGACATTTTAGAATGTGCCCAAATGACCGACTGTAAGCCCATGGGCACTCCCATGATGACTAAGACCAAGGGTCTTACCTCAACCACACCTTTTTATGACCCAACCCATGATCACAGCCTAGTCAATGTCCTTCAATACCTTACTCTTACTCGACTCGATCTATCCTTTAGTGTTAACTTTGTTTCTCAATGTATGCACTCTCCTACATAAGCCCATTTTAAAATGGTCAAACGTATTCTTAGATATGTAAAAGGCATGATTGACTTTGGTCTTCATTAGCTCTAAATCTATACTTGATCTTTATGCATTTTCTCATGCAAATTGGGCTGGATGCTCTCTTACCCAATGCTCCACAACAGGATATTGTGTCTTTCTCAATAAAAACTGCATTTCCTAGTCTACCAAAAAGCAACATACTATTTCTTGCTCAAGCACTGAAGTTGAATACAGAGCTATGGCACAAACTACGACTGAGCTCATTTGGATCTCTTTTCTTCTTCTTGACCTTGGCATCAAGTTAGAAACACCGCCATTACTAATTTTCAATAATCTTAGTGCTCTTTACATGACAATTAACCCTGTTTTCCACGTTCAGAGCAAACATATCAAGTTTGACTACCACTATGTATGTGAATGTATCGCTATTAGCCTACTTCATACCTATCATATTTTGCATCTCTGCAACTTGGTGATCTTTTTACCAAACCACTTGGTTGCCCGTCACTTTATCCTCTTTGCACCAAACTTGGCCTCGTACCTTGGCTAAATTTGTGGGAGTGTATTAACAACATTCAAAAACCAACAAACAAATTTGCAAAATTAGAGCACTTACCAAATGAAGCCCATGCAACAGCTACAACAAAATCACCAACAAAAGATCTAATCAAGCATCCAAATGGAAACCCCATCACATGCAACAACTAGGACTTTGCTTTGTGACCCGATGCCCATATCCCAGCCATAAGACTTTCCATGTATAGACTGTTGTATCCAACGACAACATACACATTGTAATATTGTATTTCACTTATAAATGACAATTAGAAGACTTTCAATATACTCACAGTTACTTAGGATTTTTATCAAACACATTTGCTGCAACTTTGTCAATGGTCACGCTCTTACTTCTTCGCCCTCCTCCTGTTCCTACTTTTTGAGTCATGTCTCCCTTTATTAGCTTGCCCAACAACTCCATGATTGCTTGCATCTTGTATCCTCCTTCCTTGCTTGCTATACCTCTATTCATTGCCATCCTTTTGGGATTTTCGATGCTTTTCTACCTTGGGGTCATGCTCGTGAGACTCTTAGAATATGTTTGGGAACTAAATTATTCTTAGATTATTTCATTACTATTAATAAACAGTTCACTATTATTTGCAAACAGTTCACTACTATTCACAAACTATTTAGTACTATTTATAGATAATATGAGATACTCTTAACATTCAAACGGAGTCTGTGTATCAGGTTGGGTTTTATACTTACTACCCAATACAATTCATTTTTGTAAGGTTATCATATGATTACCAAAAACTTGACTAATATTATTTTAATTAATTATGATGTGCTTTTATCAAAACTTTATACTACAAAGTAAAAGATAGATATATACCACAAAAGATCATACTAATATTTACGTTATATAAAGGTAGGAGGAATCACTTCTTTTTCTTTTATAAACAATATTATTTTTTTTAATTTTTACTTAACACATACCTCTAGAGGGAACGGTATATATAACTGTTCACATGAGCAATAAATATTTTGTTCATATGAGGGTCCACATATACAAGAGTAGTGCTAGGCCGCCCAGCATTGACTGCTAGGAGTGCTGCCTAGCATATTTGTAGGTTTTTGTTTTTTTTTGTGTTTTTTATTTTTATATTTTTTTTAATATATTTAAATATTATAAAATAAAAAAATATACTATTATATTAAAAATTATTTCATTAATCATTAAGTAAAAAAAAAAATATTG
Source organism: Carya cathayensis (assembly GCA_011037825.1). Lineage (NCBI taxonomy): Eukaryota > Viridiplantae > Streptophyta > Magnoliopsida > Fagales > Juglandaceae > Carya > Carya cathayensis. The sequence goes on along the minus strand of QGSO01000164.1, from coordinate 1,320,498 downwards.
AGCAATACACTTTAGCGGTACAATATAGGCGACATTGTATCATTTCTGTATATACATACCCGTGTACAAATAAAAATGCATAAAATATAGAGTATTTGGATTGTTTTAAGTTTTTAAAAAAATTATATGAACAAAAGCTGATCAAAATAGTTCATATTATATTATATTGACTAATTAATTGTATTTAGGAATGGTGAGTCCCGAATTTTCCTTTTTCATTCTATGTCCGGGATAAGTTATGGATTCTAATACATTTTTGCTATTTTTTTTGCATTTATTTTTATTTAATAAATGTTACTTTTTTTTTTTTTTTTGACAAAGGGGTAAGGATTCGAATATAAATTTTTCATTTAAAAAATTAGACTATATGTTATCATACCATCAGCTGACGAAAAATATTTGATTGTTAAGAGAATAGATATATAGAATATAAGCATAATGGTATATATATATATATATATATTTTTTTTTTTTTCTGGGGGCCCCCCATTTGTAATATTAATCTATTTTATTTTCTGTTTTTTTATTTTGGGGTAAATTTATTTTTCTTTGAGAAAACCACAGTTTGACTTTGACCCATCATTGAAATTGAAAAAGAAAGGCTTCCAATTCCCAACTTATGTGCACAGTGACACAGCCATGGTCCCAGCGGGTGATGCCAGCATAGCTGTACAGACCCCTTTTTCCACGAGAGAAAGCTGTATCTCAGTGTCCTCAGACCGACTATCAATGTCACGGTCACGGTCACGGTCACGTTCAACCTTCAACTCATGAATGATGACTCATCTTGAAATAAAAACATTTCCAATGCTACGTAAAATAATGAAAAATTTATTTATCATCTATTATTCATCGTCCAATCATTAATATTATACAAAATATTACAAAATAAGTTTATCATGATATAATATTAAATTATTAGAGATTAATTATTATATTTTATTTATAAATTTATTATCTAATATCACATCATATAATGATGAGATAATGATAAAGAAAAAAAATAATTAATAAATTTTTTCTTAAAAAATAAAATAAATAAATAAACAATAAATATTTTTTTTTTTTTATTTGTATACCATATTAATATTTGCTGAAATTCATAGATTGGTGGGTAATGTCACCTTATTATAGTGGGATGAGAGTGTGACATTTGAAATTCTCCATAAAATAATATAAGAGTGATGAAAAGTGTCACGTTTATAAGGCTAGATGAAAATAATAAAATATTATTGTAAATAGTATTACTTAAAAACAAAATAAAAAGCTTTTAAGAAATGATTTATTTGATATACACTATTAATTAATATGAAAGTTTGTTTGTTTTTAATCAAATTGATATGAAAGTTTTTATAAGAGCTATTGATATGAAAACTGGCCACATCAATTGTTTTAAGGGCTTATCATGTCCATTAAAATAAAATATTTATTTATTTTTAATAATTATAATACATATTAAAATGGATGATACGTAGAGTAATGCTATATATATCAATCTATACGAGAATCTCCTACCATATGGCCATAGGGTCCGACAACAAGTCAAACATAGATGTATGATATATTTGAAGGTTGACGAAATATTAGACTAATTCAAGTGTGATGAAATATTAATGGAGCCTCAGATGAGATATAAAATTTTTATCATCACCTTTTTTGTACTGGGTAGAAACTGAAAGAAAATGTACGTACGTAGTTGATTAATATGGCCTACCGTTGCATTTGGGGCACAAGAGGCAAAGGAAACCCATGCATGCGTACGTACAGAAAGACATTCCAAACCACATGAATGTATATATGCTGGGGCGCAGCCAAGCATGCATGCAAGGCCAGTGACCATGTCTTTGAAAAATTATTCTCCAAAAGGGACCCAAATACTTTTTAATTAATGTTTTTGGTGGTAAAATAAATAAACTTTTATGTATCTAACATAACAATATATAAGTATTTCACAATTATCTATCTTCAATAATATTTCAGAATTTATGTTAAGAGCATGATAACCTGATGATGTATGATCCAGATTCGAAATTTACAAATGATTATTCGTAGCTAGAGATTTATCCGATCCCTATAATTAATCAACCCACGAACTAAATTGATCCATGTTTCTATTAATTCTTTATTATTATCATCATCATTATTATTATTATTATTATTATTATTATTATTATGCAGTTTAACACTCTTTAAATAAATAATTATCTAGAATATCTCAAGTCGTAATTAATGCAATAAATAGAAAATTTAACGGAGCATCGTAATATATATATATATATATATATATACATATTGTGACAAACAAAAAACTCTATCCATCAAGAGTCATAATTTATAAGTTCATTAACTTCCTCTAAAATTTATTAAATCCGTCGATTACTCACCGATAAAGGCCGCATGATCCATCTGAGAAAGCCAAACGTACGACATGCATATTAATTGCATTAATTAAGAAAATTAAAAGCCTAGCTAGCTATTAATTTTAAGAGTTTAAATTAATTGATATTCAATTTTATCTTCGTTTCAATAAAATTAGAACTTTCGTGAATTAATTAATTAATTCTATATTGATCGATCATGGTGGGTTCAACCGTACGTACTTGAAGAACTCGATCCATGATATATTAATAATGTTAGGACCACATGATACATAAAGGATAAGGACCTTTAACTTTAAGACTACCTGTTTGTGTCATCCGATTTTGGAACCTAGCATCTTGCATAGAGGTTCACATCATTCATGGAAGGTGGAACTAAATTTGGGTTTTAAAAGTCTCCAAGTTGGACCATATATCTGTGCAAAATGACATCTACATACACCAACCAAACACGTAAGTAATTTTGTAGTCGTCTTTATCTTTAAGAGAAATAATATTTGTAATCATGGAATACGTAAGTGTCACGCAGTTATTTTGAAAAAACTAGATAAATATCAAACCCACATAAAAAAATTTTTTTAAATTTTTTAATAATAGACCCTATTATTTTTCAAAAAAATTACGCAGCGCTTGCATACTGTACAATTATATATAGCATTACTCATGTTTTAAGTAGGGTTGTCACACAAGCCCTTTCTATATATGACCTACCCACATTGTATATTAATCACAAGTATTTCTAGCATGTATAATTTTTGAAGTTTATTTTTAGGTTACGTGTTCATAAATTTGATGATTTAAAGTAATTTGATATGTTATGTTAATAAATATTCTGCAGGGAAAATCACTACTTCTACCTACAAAATTTATCAACAAAATCCTTCGATTGAATTTTATTTTTTTACTTATGTAAAAAAATATTATGCAATTTAAAAATAAATAATGATGTATACAGTTTTAAAGTGTGCATACTCTATTTTTCTTTTTAAAAAAGTGGGTACAACAAGAAAATGTTTGTTTTTTTACGTGACTTTTGAATTTCTCATATTTTTCTTAAAAATATTACGCGAAACTTATACATTCTAGAATTATATTAATTATTTCTTTTTAAAAGATTGGACATACTCTGATTCGTTTTCTATTACGATGGGAGTATATATATAAATATATATATATATATATATTTGTATGTATGTATTTATTATGTATGAGGCGACTCAGGTGAGCATAAATGTAATGGAAAAAGTTGCGGGAACTGAATCCTAAGCAATTGAAAGACAGCATGATTTTCACGTGCTTTTCCATTTTTAAGTTCGGTGATTTTAAGGCCATCTGGAGGTTTGATTTCTGGTTTAATTGGTTCGGTTCAACTACCTACCCGTGAAGCTAACTAACGAAAAGCAAAGAAAAGATCAGACAAGAAAATAAATGAAGATGAGAAGATGAAAACTCTGGACATATGACACAAAAACTTGAACTGGGCCAATCAAATATAAGCTAACATAATAATGCTAGATACAGTTTTAAAGTGTGCAAATCTCGCTCACTCCTTTCAAAAAATAATAGAATTCATTATTAAATAATTAGTTTTTTAATGTAGAATTCATATTTATCCAATTTTTTCAAAAGAAGTATACAAGACTTAGCCATTCTATAATTGCAAATATGATATCTCTATATTAAAATTTATATATTTTTTTTCTTCTAGTGGATCCCCAAATGTTTTATTAGGCTGACTCCTTAGAAACTGTGTACAATTATATCTCTAATCCTTTAAAGAAATGGTGGAGATAATCATTTTTATGCATTGGAAAAGCTACTTTCGTTTGTCTAGTTCCGGAGGGACAAAATGATGGTTATGTGTTCCAAACCCTAATTAAAAAAAAAATCATAATAATTAGACTTTCTTGGGGTTAATTTTAATATATAACCTTGAGAAAGGAAGTTCTAAGCATTTTTATCTTTATTGATCATGAGTTAAACACGTGCCAACATGCACCTTTGCGGTTGTTTGGAACTCCTCTGCCTATAGGGGCAATTATGGCCCAGGAGGTTGTACAATGAAGAGGGTAGCTTTGTTTTGGCAAATTGGGATTTTAAAATATTAAGTAATTCTTAGTAAGTAGAAGAGTGTTTAGTTGTAGAGTAATCAAACGTTATGTAATCGTTTTTAAAAAAATAAAATATATTGTTAAAAAATTTTTTTTTTTTTTCATATTAATTCCGTATTTATTATTATTTTTTTATTTTAAATTACTTACTCGCAAATATCATTTCGTTTTTATATTTTCCAAGTCTTAGATATGAGAACTGAGGTCAATTGGGCAAGTCAAACTAGCCCAAATAGTCCTGCCAATGGCAATCTGATGGGCTGAGAATCGAAACTCAGTAGAGCCCAACTACATATTCTGTTTAAGCGCTAAAACAATTGCGTTATACCTGGTAGATCCATGCAACACAAGTTGAAAATGTTCTAAAAAATACGTTCTGATGCACAAGCATCTTTGGAGTCACCCTGAGAAGATATTTTTCTTTACTTAGTTATATTTGGACAGAAAAATAAAGAAAAAGTTTAGCACACATACAATGATTTATAGGAGAAAATTTTGAAAGACAATCAATTTGGCTGTTCAATTCTAGCAAGACTCAGAACACTAGGGACAGTGAAATACACGTACAAAATTTAAAATCTCAATGAAGCAATGCATTCTTTACCCAATTGTCAACTATCTTGTACCAAATTGATTGGCTCGCTCAAAACATACTTGGGTAGTTCATATTTTGCACCTGCAATGGAGATTCTGTAAGCTAGATGATAGGTAAATTAGATAAAAAGATTGTAAAATAAATGAGAGAATTTTGAGGGGGATTAGGCACCTCTCTCGTCGTAGCAGATTGTCAAATCAGCACTCTGAACGATCACACCAGCACTATCCACAATTACTTGTGCAAGGGTTAAGTCAGCTTCAGTAGCAGCTCGAAGTGCCTCCCATATCTCTGGAAAGAATACAACATTCACTGTTCAGATATCTTCATTCTTCCCCCACCATCAACAAATTATTTCTTCAGGACAACTTCTTGCATGCCAAAAGAATTGTACATGTGAATTGCAAAGCATATATAATCATCTTGTTTCCAGTCTATTCTTATTATTAATTATTTTAATGAGAACAAGAGAAGGAATACGACTGGACTACTGGAAGCAGCCCATTTGGCGAGGTTCCGTGCTGCAGAATTTGCACTACTATGATCAACACAGAACTGTACATGGAAGCAAACAACCAGGACCCTTATGCAATTAGCTTCATAGTAATAGAGGTAAGCAGTTGGTACTATTTTCATAAAAAGATGGGACAAGAATTAAAAAAAAGATGTTTGTGTGAAGTAGGGCATTCATAGTTATCACAACGTTCTAACAAGAATGTCATGAAAAATCAATAGAAATTAAGACATTAAAATACGGCATTATCCATTTGTCAAAGAGATGTACCATGATATGAGAGAATGAGGATGTTGACCTTAGTGAATAAAGATGGAAACCTTAATACGTCATAAGTGAATCCTAATGTAGACAATAGTATATATTCCTTTTAAAGCTGTGTGAAGGGGGAAGGAGGGTGGGAAAGAAAGATGGTTGATCATTAGCAGTGTAGATACATTCTGTTTGATGTTAATTACTAAAAATAAAACAGTGTAACACATGCAGTCAAGGATAATAACCAGAGCATTTAAATCATTAAAAACTTCAGCAAGTTCTTCCAAGTTTTGGAGAAAGAAAAGGTGATAGAGGCGAATTCCTAACTTCAGATTAGTTATTTTGTTTTCCTAATTGATATCTCAAGATTCTGCACAGAGTTTACACAGAATGGGGGCAATTAGAACCTGAAAAATAATACGACAGAAAAGTGAACTGCAGTGCAAGGTATTTAAACAACCATCAGTCATCAGGAATCAAAATACAATAAGTTATCAGAAATGAGTGCTCCAACACTAGGAAAAACTTATTTATATATTCAAAGCCATCAGTGATGGGCATGTTAAAAACATGGTCTACATGAACGTCAAAAAAAAAAAAACTCCATACATAAGCGTGCAAGTCCTACTTCTGTGCAGGCTTCATATTTTCCCTGGATGGCATTCTCTAGAAGGATACAAAAAATTCAAGAGTCATAATGATCAATTTATGGTCATACAAGCAATGTTATTCACATTATATCTCGCTGTAGCAGCAAATATTTTCCTAAGGATTTGTGAGATAACTTTTGGACCATTCTGGTCCAGCTGGAAAGGTTCCTGCCTAATACATTGGAAAATGTCCACCAACTACCTTTACTGCCTGATGCAGTAGGGACTGATTGAAGTGTGGGTCCTTCTTGCAAACCTTTAAGGAAAATCAAACAGTTAGTGTCAGCTGATAAATGGAATCAGTGAACTCTTTCAGTTTATTGAGTGGAACAGAGCTTAATTAGATATTTATCTCCAACCCGAAGACATAGGCATGGTTAACTATCAGAGATTATAAAAGCCCCCAACTGGGGAACCAAGAATAAAAGCAAAACATGCAATTTTTGCCATGTGAAGATTTATACTCGTGTAAGTTAACCTGACACGAAAAATATTGCACAACTCTTGGCATTGATCTTAGTGCAACCACATACCAAACCCATAACCTCACGATGCTATTAAGCACAGCTTTGAACATTAAGTCTCCACAAGAGCATCACATGTTTGAATCAATTATCAAATGGCCATCTGTTGCCTATGTTCTGTCACTCGTTATGGATCTATTTAACTGAAGGTTTTCTTGTGCATATTCTGCTACAAACCATAACACGGTAATGGCTAGAGTTTCACTGCAGTATCTACTATAGATGGTTGCCACAGAAACTTAAACAATCCCTCTAGCTGTACTTACTGCCCTACGTGATGCATGTGCTGGAATACAGAAAACAGAAGAAGATATCTTACTTGCAGACCAGTATAACTTAATGAAAATGTTCTGTGGATATTCCAGTCTATCAAGTCCTAAATCTTTGCTCCTTTCGTTATTCCCTCATTTGATATATTGGTGTTTTCTTCCCTCAGGTTATATCTTTTATGACTACTTTTAGCTCCTTTCATTCTATCATCATATCCATATTTTTCCCACATTACTAAGTCTATTTAAGAAAAGGTTAAAAGCACCGAAATATATCTTAACCCTTGTTTTAAATAGTCAATGACTCGATGTTAGAAACATGCATGCTGATCTTTGCATAAACCACTGACATATAGCAGGAAAACAATAGAAGGGCTTAAGTACACAACTGCAGTCATATCAGATTGTCTCAAATAAGCTCCACACAACAGGGTCCATGACATTGTTCTTCACGTAAATCACACACATAAAAGAAAGCAAACAAGAAAACAAAATGTAAATTTGTATTCTCCCAATTTCACAACGGACATACTTTCTCCTGCCTTTACTTTGAATAAGGGTTATCAATTAAATTAACTCCTTCACATATCAATTTAGGCATTTGAGATGACTGGTAAATTGTTATAATAATGGGCAGATGGTCTTGAGTTTGAAATCCTCATTCCATTCTAGAGTCTGATCTCACACGTGAAGAGTGTTTGAATGTATAACGTGAGGATACAAGTTAGAATGGTTAACATGATTAAATTCACCATTTTCTATCAGTTTAATATTTATGGGCAACTAATTTACTGAGGTTTGGAGACCGTGGCTGTCATTAGATACCCAACCTGGGCCTAGCATGATTTTTCCACATTACCATAATATTAAATAACTAAACAATACATGTGCAGTACGGCATGCATTCTCCGAGAGTTTATAGAAAGATTACCTTTCTGGCCACCATAGTGAGGAGCGGTATCCCAAAATTCATCACGCATCTGCACTAATTGTGTCCTTGTGATCGGTTCAGAATGCTTCCAAGGTTTCGGCTTCCGAATTTTCTGAGCGTTCTCTGAAATCACGTAAAAAGAAATATAACTACTCCACCAAATAAACAGAATTATCCATCAAAAATAAAAACTATCAATCCCCCATACCAATTCAGACACCAAATACATACTAAAAAAAAAAAAAAATCCATTTCGCAAAAAAAAAAAAAAAAATGAAGAAAAAATTTGCTTCAACGACAACAGAGAAACACCAAAATAAGAGTTAAAGAGATTCATATGTTTACCATCCCCTTTGGCCCGAGATGATCCGGTACAACCCATGAGAACGAAAGACAGAGTGAAAATAAATCAAATTCAGCTAAACTTTCCCGGGCGTGAGTTGGGTTTTTCGGGAATTAGCAAGAAATACAATTTGAAAGACGAGCGTATGGGAAACAAAACAAAAAAACGGAAGGTTTTAAGGATGCAGTACTGTTTATGCAATGGCTGTTGCGTACTTGCTTGAATTTTCCGAAAAAGACAGCTATAGCTAATCAACTCCCACGAGCCTCTCTCTTCCTGGAGGAAACTTGAGATCCGAGGGAGAGGAAGAGACAGGGCGGAGTGAGGTTGGGGTCGCCTCGGGGCTGAGTGGAGATCCGTACAGATATTTCTGGTCTCTTTCAAATTCAATTCCAGCTTGGGGTTAGGTCCACGGTCTTATCCTCTCTATTTTTTGACTTTCTTCAATTTAGCGGTTAAATTACCTAAGGAGGGCAGGTCAAAGGAACGGATGGTATATAAAATTTTTATCTAATCTAATTATTATAATTTTTTTAAATTTTTATATAAAATTTAATAAATATTTCTACTTTTTTTAATTCTTATTAAATTTTTTTAAATTTAAAAATAATAATAATATTAAAAAATAATATTTTAAACTTTTATCTAAAACTAAAAATTTTCATCTCACCCTCTAAATGTAATGCTTTTATGAAATCCGCCCTTAAATTTTAGAAAATTAATAAACATTTTAAAAAAAAACTATCTTGAGTTCACTTCTCTCATAATTTTAGCATCTTGGCTGTTAGCGATAAAATGTGGTTAAGAACGAAAAGTCTAAACAAGAGCCAATGATAAATTAAAGAGTAATTAAAGTGTTACAGTTACAAAAAAATTCTATAAAATTAAAATTAATAACTTAATATGATTTTATATAATACATTATATCTACTTTACAATAAAAATAATTTTATAATCTAATATATCACAACAAATTATGTTAATTTATATATTTATTTTTATAAAATCTCATTAAGAGACAAAGAATAGACAAAGAGATCCTGCCAAAGTGCAATAATAAGACATGAAATAATGAGTTACTTGAAATTGAAGAGATGATTAAAAGCATAAACAAGATAGAGAAATGAGACTTTTTGCCTGAACAAGAGACCTCACTTTGGAACTTGAGTAGGAGTTAGGGAACCATCTTCTTCCTTTTTTATTTATGAATGTCGGTTGAATCGGTGAGCTAAGAGTGACCGTGCAATGAGTGGTTTCGCATCCAAAACCCATGCACATAGGATCAATACTAAATTAAGGAAATTGCTTCTCCCCATAAGGTGGTGACCACAGTCTATTATTTTTATTTTTACTTTTTTTACTTAATAGTTAAGTAAATATTTTTTATTAAATTTATAATTTTAAAAAAATAATATTTAATGAATTTATTTAGAAAAATATTTAAAAAACATAAAACTAAAAAGAGATAAAGCAATTTCGCCTATTCGATGAGTGTTTCGGTAGCCTCACTATTTGGGAATAGCACCGTCCGTTAAGTGAATATATGTCATCCTCATCTTCTATCATTTATTCCACTATACTTGTTGATGCAATTTTTTACTATCTTCCACGCGCCTGTTTGAGGTTACGGTAGAGTCTTAAAAAGTGTTTAAATAATCTTAAAAGTTTTTTAATGAAAAAATTGAATTGTTTGGATGTTACATGTTAAAACACTTTTAATCTCAAATAAGTTAAAAAGTACGTTTGAGTGTTACAAATTGATGCTTTTTCTCAAAAGTACTTTTTTGGATGATGCGGAACGTAATTCGAATTTTAAAAAGACTATTAATAGACAAAAATACTCATACAATTTTTAAATAATTATAACTTTCAAATTTTCAAGGATATGGTTATAATCTTTAAAATTTCAAATAATTGTAATTTATACATCAGAAAGCACTTTTTAAATTTGTTTTCAAACAAACGTAACATGTTTGAAAGTATTTTAAACATATAGTTACCAAACAGTAATAAATTTTTAATAGTAGAACTTATTACTTAAGTTATAAACTATAAGTTCTAAAGCTATAACCTATTTTTCTCACTGCAATCCCAAACATGCATGTAATTAATAACCTGCGATCAGAATAAAGGCTCGGAGACTTGGAAAGAGAAAACATTCGATAGTTACATTAGAAATTATGATATTGTTGTTGATAATTAAGATCTCAAAGAGTATTTAGTGTGTGCTTGTCGACATATTTATAGAGAATGAGAAATCCAGTATGGCATTGCCCCTCTGAGGGCTTGATTTTGGAGGTTCGGTACGATAACGTTCCTTTCAAAGCTTGATTCGGCCATTAATAGAGTCAATCCGATGCGAATATCTCGTCTAAATTTACTTATGTGGCAATTGACCATATAAGGATGGTGATTTTAACTAGTGTGCGATTAAGGGATTCGATTTCATAAAATTGGACAGCCTTGTTTTTAATTCTATAGAGCAGGTTGATGTTGCTTGGTTGGAAAGAGAGTTTGAAGAAGAAGAAGTCCTTGATGTGGCAAAAGGTATGGACAAGAATAAGGCTCTGGGTCCATATGGGTTCTCTTTGGCATTTTTTCAAGTGTGCTGGGGTGTTGTTAGAGATGACATCACGAAGGTGTTTGCGGAGTTTCACTCGTAAATGAGGTTTGAGAAGAGTTTGAATGTGACTTTCATTACTCTTATTATGAAAAAGGCAGGGGCTATGGAGATAAGCGATTTTAGGCCTATTAGTTTGGTGAATGGTGTTTATAAAATTATATCTAAAGTGCTGGTAAATCGTTTTAGTAGGGTGATGGAAATGATAATTTTACAATCTCAAAATGCTTTTGTGAGAGGGAGGCAGATTTTAGATTTTGTTTTAATTGCTAATGAATGTTTGGAGAGTAGATTTAAGTTGGAAAAAGCTGATATTCTTGCTAAATTGGATATGGAAAAAGCTTACGACGATGTAAGCTGGGATTTTCTTGATTATCTATTGAAGAGATATGGCTCTAGAGTTAAATGGTGCTTGTGGATAAAGTATTGTGTATCAACATCAAAATTTTCTATTTTGGTGAATGGAGAATCGGCTTGTTTCTTTTGTAGCTCTCATGATTTGAGGCAAGGCGATCTTGTTTCCCCCTTTCTTATTGTTATGATTATGGACGCTATGAGTAGAATGATTGAAAAGGCTATGGCGGGTAATTTTCTATCTAGTTTTGTGTTGGGTAATGAAACAATTAATAGTTTAAAGATTTCTCATTTATTATTTGCGAAGGATACCTTGATTTTTAGTGAGCCTGATTATGATAATCTACGTGCTTTAAGAGCATTATTACTGCGTTTTGAAGCTGCTTTAGGGTTAAGAGTTTATTTATCAAAGTCTAAAATTGTTCTTGTGGGTGAAGTTTAGAATTTATCAGTTTTGGCTAATTTACTGGGGTGTAGAATCTCTTCACTGCCTTTGAGGTATCTTGGGCTTCCTTTGGAGGCCTCTTTTAAAGCTATAGACATATGGGATAAGGTGATTGAAAAAATTGAAAGGATGTTAGCTGGTTGGAAGAGGATCTATTTGTCGAAGGGGGAAAGAGTAACTCTTATAAAAAAAAAAAGTACTTTGTCTAGCCTGCCCACCTATTTCCTTTCTCTTTTTCCTCTTCTAGCAAGGGTTGAAAAGAGAATTGAGAGTTTATTTCGGAACTTCTTATGGGGTGGCAAAGGTGAGTAAAAAATGTTTTATTTGGTTAGTTGGAAGAAGGTTTGTCAACCATTGGATCGTGGTGGTTTTTGGATTAAAGATTTAAGGGTTTTTAATAGAGCTTTACTTGGGAAATGGCTTTGGAGATCTATTGGAAAGTAAAGCTCTTTTAAAAAAAGTGATAGATGTGAAGTATGGAAGTTTGTGGGGAGTTTGGTGTTCTAAAGAATCTAGTGAAGCTTATGGGTTGAGTTTGTGAAAATTTATTAGAAAAGGATGGGATTCCTTCCCTAATAATTTTAGATTTAAGGTGGGAGATGGAAAGATGATAATCTTTTAGCATGATTTGTGGTATGGGGATACAGCTCTCAAGCTAGAATTTCTTGCCATTTTCAGAATTGCAAGGGATCAAAATGCAGCTATTTGTGATTCTTATTGCATTAGTAATAATAAGGTTGAATGGAATGTTAATTTTAAAAATGATGTTAATGATTGGGAAGTGGATGAAGTTAAGGCGTTGTTGGTTAAACTTTACAAAAGTTGGTGCTAGAAAGAGAGGATAGCATGGTGTGGATTCTTGCTGGAGATGCTAAGTTTTCAGTTTCATCTTATTATAGAATTTTGTCAAGCCATAGTAGTTGTGTTTTCCCTAGGAAAAGCATATGGAAAGTGAAAGTTTCTTCCAAGGTTGCTTTTTTCTGTTGGGTGGCTTCTTTGACCAAAGTGTTGATGTTCCCCAGATGACTAACACAAGAGGGGGGTGAATTGATTTGTATTTAAAAAAAATAACAATTATAAATCAAATATACAATATAAAATATAAACAAAATATGAAACAAAAATAAATATAAAGAGCAAGAGTAAGAGAGAAGCAAACTCAGTATGTTAACGAGGTTCGGCCCCACTGCCTACGTCCTCGCCTCAAGCTACCCCTTGAGGATCCCCGAATTCACTATTCAACCTCCTTCAGGTGGAGATAGAAACCTATTACACCTTTGAACAACACCGCTACAAAGGATCCGTGTAGAACACCCTCTACACTTGCAATCACCTTACACGTGGTGATTCAACGATTCCCTGTGTAGAACACTTTCTACACGCACAAGGGTTATACACACCCTTTTACTGATACAAGAATTGATAGTGGGTAGGTTATCAGAAAACACTCCTCAATGAGTGAAATAAGAACAATACAAGCACAAACTATATCTCTCAAAATGAACAAGGGTTAAGGCTCAATGCTTAGAGAAGAGAGAATGAAAGCTTTGAATGAATATTGTATGCTCTTGGTGTTGTGAATGTGAAGCTCTCAAATGATCTATTTATAGGCATATGAGACTTCATATTCAAATTTAAAAAGATTCACATGTCAAAGACATCATCATTCACTTTTCAAAAATTTCAAACCTAATCTTTTTACTTTTTGCATGTGACAAAATGAGCACACTTTACTTTTCAAAAATTTCAAACCTAATCTTTTACTTTTTGCATATGACAAAAGGAGCACACTTTACTTTTCAAAATTTTCAAACAAAGACATCTTCTTTTGCATAAGTCAAGAAAAGCATCCATCACTTTTGAAAATATTCAAATAAAACATGCACATGTGAAAGATGACAATCAATCATCTTTCAAAATTTTCAAATTTAATTTTCAAAATATTCATGCACATGTGGAAAATGTATTTTAATGCTTTATGATAAAATATTAATTTTGAGCCTTAATCCTAATTTCGAATTTTTAAGAGATTTACAACATTACTCTATGACTTTAATGTGAACTTGCTCCCTTCTTGCTCATGCTTGGTTCCTTGATGTGCTTGACTCCATTGTGTGGACAACTTGAGCTTGAGACTCCTTTATTCTTTGAATTCATTTGTTATCATCAAAATCCATGTGTAGATTTTTAATTACATGAAACTTGAAACCTTGGGTTCAACAATCTCCCCCTTTTTGATGATGACAAATACTTGATAGAACCTGAAGCCTGTATTAATACTTAAGCTCCCCCTGAGAATGTGCGTTAGTTTTTCAAGCAAAAGTATAAATATAATTCCAAGCATATATAACAAGTTTAGCAATTTAAACAATGTTAATGTTCTAGTTTAAAACTTCTCCCCCTTTTGGCATCATTAAAAAGGATCGGCAGCAAGTAAATAGACTGAAGAAAACGGTGCGTTAATAGACACTGTAGATAGTTGAAAAAGGGAGCCGTCCGTGACCCGACAAGTGCTGCAAAGCCTCGAGGCCTAACTCTATGAATTTAGTGCGGCTGAAGATTTAAACAATCGCCTGATGTTGTTGACAAACGGGATTGAAGGCTCTGAGTTTCTATAAAAAATGATCATTTTCACCTATCGGATACAAAAAAAATATCGCTTCTTGACCTGAGTTCTGTTTTTCCATAACGATAGAATGGCCGAACAATTCTCTTCCACTAATGTTCCAGACTTGAATCAGGAACCCTTGACGCATCAACCATCAATCTTCTCTCCTGAGGCCGTCAATACCATGATAGGAGCAGAGAACCGTTTTTCTAGTAGGGCTGATTCTGAGATTATTGCAGAATCAAGAATGCTCAGTAGTCAATATGCTGCCTCTGTTACGATCATGTCTCGGAGGTTAATGGCGAGGGTGAGTGAGATTGATCATCTTAACATCCAAATATCTGAGTTACGACAGAAGCTTGCTAATAAGGATAGAGAGAATAAAAGGCTAAAGCAAGAAAACAAAGAGTTGAAAAAATTTGCAGATTGGTATGCTCATGATCTGCAACCACGAATAGAGGAGCTGGAACGAGAAAGGGTTCAGATACAAGGTCAACATCGGCAGATAACAGAGAGGTTCATCGTTTACTAGAAAAATAGGGACAATCTACTGTTAATCTCGCTGGCTTAGTAAGAAAACTTTTGACAATGTGTGTCCAGCATATCTTGTATTTCTTTTGACTAAATAAGATTTGAAGAGACAATAGTTTGTCTTGTTCTTTATGCTATCTCTATAAAATCAGTCTTAAAGTTCATCCGATTTGCATCAAATCTTATTCTCATCTCTATAACTCATCTGCATTCCTTCAACATTCTCGTTTAAGTTTTTCAATTCTTTTCTCAATGGCTCATTCTTCTAACATTCCTCATAGATCCATCCATGAGGTTAAAGATTTAAGGGTTTTTAATAGAGCTTTACTTGGGAAATGGCTTTGGAGATCTATTGGAAAGTAAAGCTCTTTGAAAAATGTGATAGATGTGAAGTATGGAAGTTTGTGGGGAGTTTGTTGTTCTAAAGAATCTAGTGGAGCTTATGGGTTGAGTTTGTGGAAATTTATTAGAAAATGATAGAATTCCTTCCCTAATAATTTTAGATTGAAGGTGGGAGATGGAAAGATGATACTCTTTTGGCATGATTTGTGGTGTGGGGATACTGCTCTCAAGCTGGAATTTCTTGCCATTTTCAGAATTGCAAGGGATCAAAATACATCTATTTGTGATTCTTATTGCATTAGTAATAATAAGGTTGAATGAAATGTTAATTTTAAAATGATGTTAATGATTGGGAAGTGGATGAAGTTAAGGCATTACTGGTTAAACTTTACAGAAGTTGGTGCTAGAAAGAGAGGATAACATGGTGTGGATTCTTGCTGGAAATGCTAAGTTTTCAGTTTCATCTTATTACAGAATTTTGTCAAGCCATAGTAGTTGTGTTTTCCCTAGGAAAAGTATATGGAAATTGAAAGTTCCTTCCAAGGTTGCTTTTTTATGTTGGGTGGCTTATTTGCCCAAAGTGTTGACAACTAATAATCTTAGAAAGAGAGGATTGTTTATTGCTAATTGGTGTGTCATTTGCAAAGTGGATGGAGAATCAGTAAATCGTCTTTGATTTCACTATGAAGTGACAAGATTCTTGTGAAATGAGGCTTTGAGATGGATAGGTTTACATTGGGTAATACTCAAAAAAGTGGTGGATTTATTAGTAGGGTGGAAGGGTTTGAAAGGCTGTAAGAAGGCGGCGAGTGTTTGGAAGATGATTGCCCCTTGTCTTATGTGGTGCATATGGATTGAAAGAAATGGGAGATGCTTCGAAGATAAAGAATGCTCTTTGGGAGATCTTAGGGATTTTTTCTTGAGTACTTTGGGTTTTTGGGCTAAAGCTTATGTAATGGTGGATAATTTTTTGAATTTGTTTTAGTTTTCTAGTGTTAGTTTTCCTTTTGTTTCTGGAAGTTGTACGTAGGTATTTCCTTTCTATATGTTTTGTGTACTTGGGCTTATGCCTATTTCTTTTAATAAAATTATTACTTATAAAAAAAAATGATTCGATTTCCATCACGATGCGGTGCTTTTTGTTGAGTTCTCTCTTAGTTGCCTCAACACACATGAAACTCGGGAGACCACTTCTTGACTCACCCAAACTATTTCCTCACCTATTAGATAGTTTAGGCTCAACGATATTGTTAGCCTCAATTTGTGAGTTTATATATGAATTTGTAGAAGTTTAATTGGTAAATCTTGAATACGTAATAAACAAAAAACCTCTTTTTTTTTTTTTTTTCAAAAGTAGATTGTTAATATTATTTCTTGAGACTTTATCTACATTCATGTACAGATCAATAATGAGTCATGTTACACCCATCGAGAGTGTGGGTGTAGCACAAGAGTGGTCACCGATAACAAAGTTTTGAATATTGTACCGAATGTCATACCGGTCAAGGCACTGAAACGAAATATTTTAGTACTAGTACGATTTTGAGATAGTCAATATATGAATAAATTATATATAAATATATGTAAATTATATTCCAAATTATAAATTATAAATAGTCTGGTGTAAATTGGGGGTCAAAAAATGAGTTTATAGTTTGAAGAAATGAAAAAAAAAATGTAAAGGCCGAAATATAAGCTAATACAGGCTGAAATATCGGCCAGTACAGTGGATATTTGGGGTGATACGAAACAGATATAATACATGTATCGGACTAGTAGCCGGTACGATACGGAATTTAAAACAGTGACCGATAAAGATAATAGTCTTTTTATTTTTTCATATATTTTTTTATACTCTTAAATATTTAAAAAAATTCACAAATTCATTTAAAAATGTTTTTTTAATAAATAAAATAAAATAAAACATCAATCAATGATTTTTGTAACGCGGGATACTTGGTGGATGCAGCATTTTCCATCAATAATTTGAGTTTATATAAATATAATTATATAGAATGTATATACTTAGGCCATATCTATATCACAAGCGTGAATGTATATAGTTGACCACTGTCCATGTATGTGTTAAATTTTGACCATATATATATATATATACATATATATACTAGTAAGGGCAATGTTTGCCCAGATCACCAATTTTGTCAAGTTTCAAATTTCTATTTATAAACGTATAGAATTTTTTCTATAGTTTTAGAACTTTTTTTTCTGTTTACAACACATATTATACATACGATCTGCATAATGTTTATAGCTATAATACGACGACTTACAAGAGCTAAAGCTTTGTTCACTTTTTAAATCTTTTTATCTCATTTCATATAGTCGTTAAAATTTTTTTAAATTTTCATATAAAATAAGATGAAATATTCAATTTTTTCAAATTTTAATGAAAAAATAATATTAAATTAACATATTCTAATAATATTTTATTCACTTTTTAACTTTAATATCAACTCATATCATCTTATCTCTAAAAACAAATAAGGCTTAAGTCACAGTTTCTAAAAAAAAAAAAATGTATAGATATTTTTAAATTACAAATTCCCTTTGAAAAGTATTATTATATTAGTATTTCTCTTGGCTTCTTACATATGAGTTTAAGGTCTCGTTTGGATTCGAAAAATACCTTAACTCATCATTACAATTATTTAAATTCTCACACAAAATATAATAAATAATTCAATTTTTTCAAATCCTAATTCAACTTTTTTAACTCCTAAAACAATAATAATATTAAAAAAGAATATTCTAACAAAATTTTATTTAACTTTCGTCTTTAATTTAAAACCATCTCGTCTCATCTCATTTATGAATCTAAACCAACCTTAAAGCGAAAGTAGGAAAATTTTAAGGCCGATTCGAAATATTTCATCTTATTTTATAATTATAATTTTTTTTAATTTTCATATAAAATATAATAAATAATTCAATTTTTTTAAATTCTAAAATAATACTAATATTAAAAAATAATATTCAAATAATATTTATTTAATTTCCATCTTTTATTTAAAATCATATCCTCTCTAACTCCAAACCGTAAAGGAACAGAACAACTTCAGTGTGATTTGAACACGTGTCCCGTGAAGGTAGTGAGATCCCACGCGGCCTCCCCCTTCTGCTTTCCTTCCATGTGTGTGAAAATACCCCGGGGGCGAGGGGGCTTGTTAGATTTTCGAATCTATGGAAAGGCTGACATTTCATAATAGCTTTCACACTTGGTTACTTTCTCTTATCAAACATTTCACTAAATTTATAATATGTCATATATAAATTTATTTATTTATTTATATCAATTAAATAATATTTTTTTAAATTTTTTTAAACATTCCTTCTTATTAAAAAATTTATAATATCTATATATTTTTTATATTTATAATATATTATTATATATAATATAATATAATTCAGTCTATACACATAAAATAAAAAATATATAAACTAAATGATGATTCTAGCTTCTCCCACAGGCTCCCCCTCCTCTCTCTCTCTCTCTCTCTCTCTGACACACTTCTTCCTTCTTTTTACTTTTCCTTTGTTTTTGGTTGGGTCCCTCAGCCGACAAACCTAGCTAAACGTAGCTGTTCTTGCTTCTTTTGGGTTATTATTAAATCTTCTCTAACCAGCAACATCCTCATAACCATCTTGTTTTCATTGCAACTAGGCCGGTTTCTCTTGTTTCATTTTTCTGCTATGTCTTGTCATGGGTAGATTTTCCGGTTTTGTCTTTTCATGTTTGGTCTTTGAAGACCTCATTTTTTGGTATTGTTTTTCTTGTTTTGTTTTTTTATCTATGCCTTGGAGTGCAGATCTATGTTGTTGATCACCTTTGTTGTGTCCTGTCGTGGGTAGATTTGGTTGTTTTTTTTTTTTTGCATGGAGTTTGGGACCCATGCTCTCATCTCTCTGAAATCAAGTTTATTCTTTTTTATTCTCATCATTCTTTTTTTTTTTTATGTTTATTTTAAATCTTCTTCTTCTTCTTCTTCTTCTTCTTTTTTCTTTTGGCATTGCTTGTTTTCTAAAAAAATTTATGGGCTTTGTTTTTGCATTTTTTTTTCAACAAAAATGTATGGGCTTCATTTTTGTTATTCATCTATGTTCTAGAGTGTAGATCTATATTGTTGATATTTTCTACTGTCGCCTACCGTGGGTAGAGTTGGTGGTTTTTTTTTATTTTATTTGCATGGACTTTGTGATAAGGCTCTCATATTTATGAAATGAAGTTTTTCATTCTCATCCTTTTTTTTATGTTTATTTTTCTTTTTTTCTTCCTTGGTTGTTTTCTAAAGAAATTTATGGGTTTTTTTTTTCATATTTGTTTCCCAGTATTTTTCTTTCACGAATGTAGATCTAGCTGTTCAATTTGTGTTTTTAATCAATGTCGTCAAAATCTAAAATTTGTATGGATTCGTTTGATTTTGTTGGGGCTATTTTCTATGAAGTAGTGATCTACCTGATCATATGCTTATATGCGAATATGGTTTTTATTTAGTTTGGATTTTTTTCCTGTCATGTAAATGTAGATGATCTATGTGATCATAGTTTAAGAAATTCACACACGTTGCACTCAAAGAAGGAAGAATAAGAAGCATACTTAAGAATGTCGAGATTTAGGAGAACGAGCAATTTGAAACATGGAGATTTTTCTGTGAATAAAGTGAGAATAAAGAAGAGCAGAAGTACAAGGAAAATATTAAGTTTTTAGATTTGAGTCAGTTTCAGTCTGTTAAAGGAAGCGAGAAGATCATAAATGTAAGAATACAATAATAGTTAGGTGATTGAGCTGAATTATTGCATATTTTATATATTTAAAACCAATGTATTTTAATTGTTTCGTGACATTATTATTGATTTTAGATGAAAAAATGGTTAATAGGTATAAATTTGAGTTGTGATTTAAATTGGTTAATATCATGGTTTATACTAGTTATAATCTCTGATTTAATTGAGCGATATTTTTTCACATGAGCAATGTTTTTCTTTGATATTATATTTTTACTTTTTTAATTTATTTTTAGTTTTCTATTTTTTTGGTGTGTTGTTTCTTTTCCTTATTTTTACTCTTCCTTTGATTTTATAGTGTAGGAGTTCTTGTTTTTAGATAAAATGCATGCAATTTTGGAACATGACCGGCTTGATTTTGGACAGGAAACCAAAGGGAAAACACATGCACATGGTTCCGTGGAACCCACTCATTATTTTATGAAAGCACATGGATTTGGGAAACACAAGTACACACGGAAACTGCATTTCAACCATCACGCAGTGGACTTTGCAACAAGAAATGAAAAGGCTAACCTCTTCATGTGCTGAGGATGGACTTATGGGGTGTCATGTAGTAGTTTTTAGAAAGATTAGAGGAGTGATTCACGAAGAGTGCAGCACAGGAAATGGAAGGAAAAAAAAAAGAAAGAACGTTGGTGAGTGCTGGCTTTTGTGGACTTTGAACGTAAAAGAACTTTCGGCAGGAATGATTTTTCTTTCTTGCTTTAGACCAAGAATAGTTGATGCTTATGGACGCACCCGGAAGAAAAATATTTTTTTAGAAGAACATGGGTCTCCTTACGGTTTTAAAAGAAATCATAGAAGCACGTTGAAGGGGGGACGTTTTTTACGTAAAGAAGAAAACTGGTGTTTTTCGGTGGACTGAGAGAAAAACCAAAAAAGAAAAAGAAGCTTACGGAGAAGGTTGGGAAGTAGGTTTTTGGAGAGAGGTTGGAGAAAGAAAATAAGAAAGGGAAGTAGGTTTTTGGAGAGAGGTTGGAGAAAGAAAATAAGAAAAAAGGAGAGCTGAGTTGAGACAAAACAGATTGGGGAAGAAGGTGGTTTTTGATAGAAGGGGAGAGCTACTAAACACAGGGGAGGACACTCAACTTTGGGATCCCTTCATTTTCTTTACGAAGCAAACCACCAACACAGAGAAAACCACTCAACAGCACGTCGTTCCCCTCCACGTCCAGGAAACAACCGACGAGCCATCGTGAACTCAGCTACCACACAACGGTAACTTACGGCTTAGACAAGTGACCCCAACACTTCTCCTCTATTCCAGCCACCTGAAAACATATGAGTGTTTTTACGGATAGAGAGAGCACGACTTACAGAATAACTTGGAGATGAAGTATACGGGGAGTAAAGAAAGAATAGAGCTGAGAGGCTAGAGACGTAAGAGAACCAGTGGAGATTTTTTTGGTCTGGGCGAGAGACGAATGGAAAAGGGGTCTGAGTTCCGGTAGGTGAGAACGGACTGAGAGAAAAAGAGAGTTGGAGTTTTTTCGTTGTTTCATGGGGACTGAGACTGAAACCAGGGGGAGCTTGAGCTCCTCGTTTGATGGAAAGAGAGGAGAGTAAACGGCAGCTGGGTGAAGAGGCTGGACTGGTCTAGAAAGAAAGGAAAAGAATTTGGAGAGAATGAGACTGGAACTACTCTGTTTTTTAGAGTGAAAACAGGGACTTACGTAGAATAGAGGAGCCGGTTGTTAAGGCTTTTGGTTTTATTTTTCTTGGTGAGAGGAAAAACGTAGCACGGGGTGACTAAAGCTGGTATACATCACTTGGAAGCTCTGATTTTTCTTGATGCTGCACTTCAAAGCTACGAACTGTTGGGCGCTTGGGCGATGCTGGACATTTGAAGTGGAACTGAAGGAAAGAGAGATAGGTTTAGGAGAAAAAAAAAAAGAAAGAAAGGTGACTCATGAAGAGGACGCCAAACAGAGCATTGAGAGACCAAAAGGCTACGAAGGAGTTTTTATTTCTTTTCTTCCATGGAACGTTGGACCGAACGGACAGGGAGTATTTTTTTGTTTAGGGCTCTCATCTTCTCTTTACTTTTGATCTATTTTTCGGTTATTTTTCTACTGTTTTCTTGTATTTTATTTTAGTATTATTATGAAGAATATTTATTTAATTTCTATAGCACTTGTAATGAAAATGGTTAGCTAAATTCTCGTACTAAAGTTAGAGGTAAAGTCTAATAGTTTAGACATTGTTTTCGGGTCAACATTGAAATTTATTTTGTGAGCTTGATCGATTGAAGGATTTTATTATTTGATATTTTGATTATTTATATATTTATCTCGATTCATTATAATTTTTTAATACAGTTTATGTTTGAAAAAATCCCTGTGATATTCAAATGAGTTTGTGAATATTTTAACCATCAATCGTTCATGCTTAATCATTAGTCACTATTTTTCTCGACCTTAAATGTTAAATCTTCCAATTAAACAGAATCATTATTCTAGTTTAATTGAAGTAAGTAGATCGGAAACAATATTTTAAATTATTAGATGGATCCTAGAAACTTTAATCATTCTCCATATCAACTTATTTTATCATTTTAATTTTATTTTATTACTTTAAAATCGTCATCTTAGTAATTTTCTCTTCCATTTGATTGCACGTTCATTTTAGTAATTTATTTTCATTGTTTGAGTTATTTTCTTTATCACATAAGTCAATCCCTGTGGATTCAACACTGCTAGATACTACATCACCTGTATACTTGCAGGTAAAACTGCACAAAATTTTTGGGTCACTAGTTTGAGTCAAAGTTTAGGCGCAACACTAGGCGGCCAAGGAAAACAAGAAATAAAAGNAAGTCTAATAAATGTTATTTAATTGGCTATGGAGACGAGGCATTTGGCTATCGTTTCTGGGATGATCAGGGTCGGAAGATCATAAGAAGTAGGAATGTGATTTTTAATGAGAAGATTGTGTACAAGGACAAGTCTAGTACAACTTCTGAAGTAACTCCTCAGGAGTCCGAGTTCGTAAGATTGGATGACCTACCAGAAGTCACAGTGCAGTGCAGAGATGTGAGTGACGGGGAGAGTGGGTCCAGTGCCCCCATTCCTATTATTCCGCAGTTAGTTTCAGAGCCGTCCACTCCTACAGCTGCAATTCGCAGGTCAGTTAGGACTATACGTCCTCCACAGCGTTTCTCACCAACCTTGAACTACATTCTGTTAACAGATGGTGGAGAACCGCAGAGTTATGAAGAAACTTTGCAAGATGAAAATTATAGCAAGTAGGAGCTGGCCATGAAAGATGAGATTGATTCCCTGCTAGGGAATCAGATATGGGAGTTGACAGAACTTTCATCAGGGAAGAAGGCATTACACAACAAGTGGGTGTACCGGGTGAAAACTGAGCATGATAGCAGTAAGAGGTAGAAGACTAGACTTGTTGTAAAAGGCTTTCAGCAGAAGCAGGGTATTGATTACTCTGAGATCTTTTCTCCTGTGGTGAAGATCTCAACCATCAGGATGGTACTGTCTATAGTTGCTACCAAAGAGTTATTTCTTGAGCAGTTAGATGTGAAGACAACCTTTCTTCATGGAGACCTTGAAGAAGACATTTCTATGCACCAGCCTGAGGGGTTCGTAGTACAGGTAAATGAAGGTTCAGTTTGCAGACTGAAGAAGAGCTTGTATGGCCTAAAGCAAGCTCCTAGACAGTGGTACAAGAAATTTGATAACTTCATGTACAGTGCATGGTACATTAGAAGTCAGGCAGATCATTGTTGCTATGTCAGGCATTTTGACAATTCTTATATTATTCTACTGTTGTATGTGGATCACATGCTTATTGCAGGGGCTAGTATTGATGAGATCAAAAATCTGAAGAAGCAGATGTCAGAGCACTTTGCAATGAAGGATTTGGGAGCTGCAAAGCAAATCTTTGGCATGAGAATTGTCAGAGATAGAGTCAGAGGTACGTTGAGACTCTCACAGGCTGAATATGTGAAAAAGGTACTCAGCAGGTTTAATATGGACAAGGCCAAACCAGTTGGTACACCCTTGGGCAGTCACTTCAGGCTCAGCAAGAATCAGTCATCCGAGTCAGAGGAGGAACAAGACTACATGAGTAAGGTTCCTTACGCCTCAGCTATTGGTTCACTTATGTATGCTATGGTTTGCACAAGACCGGATATTGCCCATGCAGTAGGAGTTGTGAGTAGATACATGAGTAACCCAGGAAAAGAACATTGGGAAGCAGTGAAGTGGATTTTGAGGTACCTAAAAGGCTCCTCAGAAATGTGCTTGTGTTTCTCAGGAGAGAGCTTAGAGGTGCAGGGCTATGTTGATGCTGATTTAGCTGGAGACATTGATAGTAGAAAGAGTACCACGGGCTTTGTTTATACTCTTGGTGATACTGCAGTGTCATGGGGTTCTAATCTACAGAAAACAGTTTCTTTGTCTACTATAGAAGCTGAGTATATTGCAGTGTCAGAGGCTGCAAAGGAGATGATATGGCTACAAGTCTTCTTGGAGGAATTGGATAAGAAGAATGAAAAAGGCACTCTCTACAGTGATAGTCAGAGCGTCATATTCCTTGCCAAGAATCTAGCATTTCATTCCAAGACCAAGTACATTCAGATCAGGTAACACTTCATACAATCATTGTTAGATGACGGACAATTGTTACTTGAGAAAATTTGTAGAAGTAAGAACCCTGCTGATATGTTGACTAAGGGTGTTACACTTGAGAAACTGAAGTTGTGCGTAACTTCAGTTGGTCTTCTAGCATGAAGACAGGGGCTGTGAGTTGCAGAGGTGGAGGACATCACGTTTGAGGAAGAGGACGATGCAGCGAGTGTACCAGTCTCCAAGTGGGAGAATTGTTGAGTATTGTGGAGTCTAGTCCACATCGCTCGAGCGGAGGCATTAGCCGCTTGAGCGAAATCAGGCAGAGTAGAACGCTCGAAGGCAGCTCGACAGTGAGCTCGAGCGGTTGCGGGAAAGGGAGTTCGCTCGAGTGGAGGCATTAGCCGCTCGAGTGAAGTCAGGTAGAGTTGAAAGCTCGATGTCCGCTCGACAGTGAGCTCAAGCAGTTGCGGAAGGGAGTTTGCTCGATGCGCGCTCAACACGCCGCTCGAGCGAATATCGTATTTTTTCAGCTCTAGGGTATTTTTCGCCTTTTAAGTATATATATGTGTTTTATACACCTATGGCCGTACTGTACAACACTGTTGGTGAACAGTATTTCGCCTCTCCATTGTAGTGTGATTCCTCAAGTAATAAAATTCTCTACAGCTCCAGTGGACGTAGGCAATTTGCCGAACCACGTATATATGTGTGTCGTGGTGATTTTCTCTTTCATATTCTTTATTTTCACTTTATTGTCATCGTTTTCACAACAGATGCAGCATTTTCCATCAATAATTTGAGTTTATATAAATATAATTATATAGAATGTATATACTTAGGCCATATCTATATCACAAGCGTGAATGTATATAGTTGACCACTATCCATGTATGAGTTAAATTTTGACCATATATATATATATATACATATATATACTAGTAAGGGCAATGTTTGCCCAGATCACCAATTTTGTCAAGTTTCAAATTTCTATTTATAAACGTATAGAATTTTTTCTATAGTTTTAGAACTTTTTTTTCTGTTTACAACACATATTATACATACGATCTGCATAATAACACAAGAGGGGGGTGAATTGATTTGTATTTTAAAAAAATAACAATTATAAATCAAATATACAATATAAAATATAAACAAAATATGAAATAAAAATAAATATAAAAAGCAAGAGTAAGAAAGAAGCAAACTCAGTATGTTAATGAGGTTGGGCCCCACTGCCTACGTCCTCGCCTCAAGCTACCCCTTGAGGATTCTCAAATTCACTATTCAACCTCCTTCAGGTGGAGATAGAAACTTATTACACATTTGAACAACACCGCTACAAAGGATCCGTGTAGAACACCCTCTACACTTGCAATCACCTTACACGTGGTGATTCAACGATTCCCTGTGTAGAACACTTTCTACACGCATAAGGGTTATACACACCCTTTCACTGATATAAGAATTGATAGTGGGTAGGTTATCAGAAAACACTCCTCAATGAGTGAAATAAGAACAATACAGGCACAAACTATATCTCTCAAAATGAACAAGGGTTAAGGCTCAATGCTTAGAGAAGAGAGAATGAAAGCTTTGAATGAATATTGTATGCTCTTGGTGTTGTGAATGTGAAGCTCTCAAATGATCTATTTATAGGCATATGAGACTTCATATTCAAATTTAAAAAGATTCACATGTCAAAGACATCATCATTCATTTTTCAAAAATTTCAAATCTAATCTTTTTACTTTTTGCATGTGACAAAATGAGCACACTTTACTTTTCAAAAATTTCAAACCTAATCTTTTACTTTTTGTATATGACAAAAGGAGCACACTTTACTTTTTTAATTTTTCAAACAAAGACATCTTCTTTTTGCATAAGTCAAGAAAAACATCCATCATTTTTGAAAATATTCAAATAAAACATACACATGTGAAAGATGACAATCAATCATCTTAATATTTTCAAAGTTCGAACCTTTAATCATGTCATGCACATGTGAAAGATGACAATCAATCATCTTTCAAAATTTTCAAATTTAATTTTTAAAATATTAATGCACATATGGAAAATGTATTTTAATGTTTTATGATAAAATATTAATTTTGAGCCTTAATTCTAATTTCAAATTTTTAAGAGATTTACAACATTACTCTATGACTTTAATGTGAACTTGCTCCCTTCTTGCTCATGCTTGGTTCCTTGATGTGCTTGACTCCATTGTATGGACAATTTGAGCTTGAGACTCCTTTATTCTTTGAATTCATTTGTTATCATCAAAATCCATGTGTAGATTTTTAATTACATGAATTTGAAACCTTGGGTTCAACAGTTGACAATTGATAATCTTAGAAAAAGATGATTATTTATTGCTAATGGGTGTGTCATGTGCAAAAGGGATGGAGAATCAGTAAATCATCTTTGATTTCATTATGAAGTGACAAGATTCTTGTGAAATGAGGTTTTGAGCTGGACAGGTTTACATTAGGTAATACCCAAAGAAGTGGTGGATTTATTAGTAGGGTGGAAGGGTTTGAAAGGCTGTAAGAAGGTGGCGAGTGTTTGGAAGATGATTGCCCCTTGTCTTATGTGGTGTATATGGATTGAAAGAAATGGGAGATGCTTTGAAGATAAAGAACGCTCTTTGGGAGATCTTAGGGATTTTTTCTTGAGTACTTTGGGTTTTTGGGCTAAAGCTTATGTAATGGTGGATAATTTTCTGAATCTGTTTTAGTTTTCTAGTGTTAGTTTTCCTTTTGTGTCTGGAAGTTCTATGTAGGTATTTCCTTTGTATATGTTTTGTGTACTTATGCTTAGGCCTATTCATATTCCGTAACGATGCGGTGCTTTTTGTTGAGTTCTCTCTTAGTTGCCTCAACACACATGAAACTCGGGAGACCACTTCTTGACTCACCCAAACTATTTCCTCGCCTATTAGATAGTTTAGGCTCAACGATACTGTTAGCCTCAATTTGTGAGTTTATATATGAATTTGTAGAAGTTTAATTGGTAAATCTTGAATACTTAATAAACAACAAACCTTTTTTTTTTCATAGATAAATTGTTAATATTATCTCTTGAGACTTTATCTACCTTCATCTACAAACCAATAATGAGTTATGTTACACCCATCGAGGGTGTGGGAATAGCACAAGAGTGGTCACCGATAACAAAGTTTTGAATACCATACCGAATGCCATACCAATCAAGGCACTGGAATGAAATATTTCAGTATTGATACGGTTTTGAGATAGTCGATATATGAATAAATTATATATAAATATATAAAAATTATATTCCAAATTATAAATAGTCTGGTCTGAATTGGGAGTAAAAAAATAAGTTTACAGTTTGAAGAAATGAAAAAAAAAAAAAAGTAAAAGCCGAAATACGGGCTAATACAGGCTGAAATATCGGCCAGTATAGTCGGTATTTAGGGTGATACGAAACAGATATAATACATGTAATGGACTAGTAGCTGGTACGGTACGGAATTTAAAACAGTGACTGATAAAGATAATAGTCTTTTTATTTTTTCATGTATTTTTTTATACTCTTAAATATTTTAAAAAAATAAAAAATTTACAAATTCATTTTAAAATATTTTTTTAATTAATAAAATAAAATAAAACATCAATCAATGATTTTTGTAGTGCGGGATACTTGGTGGATGCTGTTGGGTACTGTGGAGTCTGGTCCACATTGCTCGAGCGGAAGCATTAGCCGCTCGAGCGAAATCAGGCAGAGTTGAACGCTCGATGTCCGCTCAACAGTGAGCTCGAGCGGTTGCGGAAGGGAGTTCGCTCAACACGCCGCTCGAGCAAATATCGTATTTTTTCAGCCCTATGGTTTTTTCCGCATTTTAAGTATATATATGTTTTTTGTACACCTATGGTCGTACTGTACAACACTGTTGGTGAACAGTATTTTGCCCATTCATTATAGTGTGATTCCTCAAGCAATAAAATTCTCTACAGCTCCCGTGGACGTAGGCAATTTGCCAAACCACGTATATCTATGTGTTGTGTTGATTTTCTCTTTCATATTCTTTATTTTTACTTTGTTGTCATCATTTTCATAACAATTGGTATCAAGAGCCAAGGTTCGGGTCTGAGAGAAAACGATGGCTGGAGATGAAGTGAAGGTATTAGAGATCGAGAAGTTTGATGGCCCGGATTTTGGTTACTGGAGGATGTAGATAGAGGACTATCTCTATGGGAAGAAACTTCATCTTCCATTATTGGGAAAGCGACTGGAAAAGATGGATGAGGCTGATTGGAATTTGTTGGATCGACAGGTTCTGAGGGTTATTCGATTAACCCTGTCGAGATCCGTTGCACACAACATCATCAAGGAGAAGACGACTGTGGATCTCATGGCGGCTTTGCCAGGTATGTATAAAAAGCCGTCAGTGAATAACAATGTACACTTGATGAAAAAGTTATTCAATTTAAAGATGACGGATGGTATGTTTGTTGCACAACATATGAATGATTTTAATACTATCACAAATCAATTATCATCTGTTGAAATTGAATTTGATAATGAGATACGTGCACTGATATTGTTGGCTTCATTGCCAAATAGCTGGGAAGCCATGAGAATGGTTGTTAGTAATTCTGCCGGTAAATCTAAGCTAAAATATGATGATATTCGTGATTTGATTTTGGCTGAGGAGGTGCGCAGGAAAGATTCTGGCGAGACCTCGGGTTCGAGTTCAGCACTGAATGTTGATTCTCAAGGGAGATCACAAGACAGGAACTCAAACAGAGGAAGATCAAAATCAAAGCACAGCAAGAGCAAGTCAAGGTCTGGTCAATATGCAACTTGCTAGAATTGTGGCAAAGCTGGCCACATAAAGAAGAACTGCAAAAATCCTAAGAAGACCGAGAATGATAGTGCTAATGTTGTAACTGAAGAAGTACATGATGCACTATTGCTTGCAGTTCATAGTCCAGTTGATGACTGAATACTGGATTCAGGGGCTTCCTTTCATACATCTTCCCACTGGGAGTTAATGCGGAACTATGTTGCAGGTGACTTTGGGAAGGTGTATCTGGCTGACGAAGAGGCTTTAAACGTGGTGGGGATGGGAGACATTGATATTGTACTCCCTAACAAGAACAAATGGACTTTGCAAAAGGTCAGACACATTCCTGAGTTGAAGAAAAACCTCATTTCTTTTGGGCAGCTCGATGAGTATGGTCATTCAGTAGTGTTCTCAGATAGCACCTGGAAGGTCACAAAATGGGCGTTGATACTGGCTCGGGGTAAGAAAATTGGTACACTATATATGACTACCAGTTTAATTAACACTATTGCTACAACCGTTGCAGAAAGCACAGCAGATTTGTGGCATTGTAGGCTTGGCCATATGAGTCAGAAGGGTATGAAAGAACTTTTGTCCCGAGTCAAGCTACCAGAACTGAAGTCAGTTGATCTTAGTATGTGCGAGAGTTGCATTATGGGGAAACAAAAGAATGTCAGTTTCTTGAAAAGTGGCAAAACGCCAAAGACAGGAAAACTAGATCTTGTACACAGAAATGTGTGGGGACCTTCTCCAGTGGCATCTCTTGGAGGTTCTCGTTATTATGTCACGTTCATTAATGACTATAGCAGGAAGGTATGGGTTTATTTCTTGAAACATAAATCTGATGTATTTAATGTGTTGAACCCAAGGTTTCAAGTTTTATATAATTAAAAATCTACACATGGATTTTGATGATAACAAATGAATTCAAAGAATAAAGGAGTCTCAAGCTCAAGTTGTCCACACAATGGAATCAAGTACATCAAGGAACCAAGCATGAGCAAGAAGGGAACAAGTTCACATTAAAGTCATAGAGTAATGTTGTAAATCTCTTAAAAATTCGAAATTAGGATTAAGGCTCAAAATTAATATTTTATCATAAAGCATTAAAATACATTTTCCACATGTGCATGAATATTTTGAAAATTAAATTTGAAAATTTTGAAAGATGATTGATTGTCATCTTTCACATGTGTATGACATAATTAAAGGTTTGAACTTTGAAAATATTAAGATGATTGATTGTCATCTTTCACATGTGCATGTTTTATTTGAATTTTTTCAAAAGTGATGGATGCTTTTCTTGACTTATGCAAAAGATAGATATCTTTGTTTGAAAATTTTGAAAAGTAAAGTGTGCTCCTTTTGTCATATGTAAAAAGTAAAAGATTAGGTTTGAAATTTTTGAAAAGTAAAGTGTGCTCATTTTGTCACATGCAAAAAGTAAAAAGATTAGGTTTGAAATTTTTGAAAAGTGAATGATGATATCTTTGACATGTGAATCTTTTTAATTTTGAATATGAAGTCTCATATGCCTATCAATAGATCATTTGAGAGCTTCACATTCACAACACCAAGAGCATACAATATTCATTCAAAGCTTTCATTCTCTCTTCTCTAAGCATTGAGCCTTAACCCTTGTTCATTTTGAGAGATATAGTTTGTGCTGTATTGTTCTTATTTCACTCATTGAGGAGTGTTTTCTGATATTCTACCCACTATCAATTTTTGTATCAGTAAAAGGGTGTGTATAACCATTGTGCATGTAGAAAGTGTTCTACACAGAGAATAGTTGAATCATCACGTGTGAAGTGATTGCAAGTGTAAAGGGTGTCCTACACGGATCCTTTGTAGCGGTGTTTTTCAAAGGTGTAATAGGTTTCTATCTCTACCTGAAAGAGGTTGAATAGTGAATTCGGGGATCCTCAAGGGGTAACTTGAGGTGAGGACGTAGGCAGTGGGGCCGAACTTCGTTAACATACTGAGTTTGCTTCTCTTACCCTTACTCTTTATATTTATTGCTATTTTATATTTTGTTTATATTTTATATTGTATATTTGATTTATAATTGTTATTTTCTTAAATACAATTCAATTCACCCCCCTCTTGTGTTAATCATCTGGGCAACAATTGGTATCAGATCTAGAGCTCTATTATAAGATTAACTATCTTTTGAGTTAAAATCTTATGGCTAACATTGCAGCTTCATTTAGTGAAGGTCAATCTAGCAGTCAGCCTCCACTCTTTTGTGGAGACAATTACTCATTCTGGAAAGTTAGAATGAGAATATTCCTTCAGGCTCAAGGTCGAGAAATCTGGAAATGCATTGTAAATGGACCTTATATTCTAACAAAAGTGGTTGATGGAGTAAAGGTCCAAAAGGAAGAAGAAGAGTTTGATCGTGAAAAGGATAGACTTTATACTTTGAATTTAATTGTTATGAATTTATTATATAATGCTCTCAATGATAATGAGTTTAATAGAGTAATGACTTGCGCTACGGCAAAGGAAATTTGTGATAACTTGGAAGTTACTTATGAAGGAACTTCTCAAGTCAAGGAATTAAAAATTTTTATTCTTACTCATGAATATGAAATGTTTAAGATGAATGATGATGAATCTATTTCTAGTATGCACACTCGTTTTACTAACATCATAAACAGCTTGATAGCTCTTGGCAAAGTTTATTCCAAAGTGGAGGCAGTAAAAAAAATTCTTAACTCTCTACCAAAACGTTGAGAATCAAAAGTGATTGCGATTCTTGAAGCTAGAGATCTCAAGAAACTCGAAGTGAATGAACTCATCGGGTCACTTATCACCTATGAATACACATTGAAAAGAGGAGAAGAAGAAGGAAAGTCAAAAAAGAGTTTGGCACTTAAAGCTGTTCCACATGAAAGTGAAAGTGATGAAGATGAGGAAAATGACGATAAAGATGAAGAAGTTGCGATGATAACAAAAAGAATTCAGAGGTTCTTAAAGAAAAATAAAACTCCTCCGAGGAAATCCTTCAAAAAGTTTTCCAAGAAAGATTCAGGTAAAAATGACACTTTAATTTGTTATAAATGCAATAAGCCTGGTCATATCAAGCTAGATTGTCCTCTGCTAAAAAAAGATCGAAACAAAGGCAAGAAAGTAATGAAAGCTACATGGGATGATGATTCAAGTAGCTAAGATAGTGAAGCAAGCAATGGAGAATCAGCAAATCTTTGTCTTATGACTAAAGATGACATTGAGGTAACAAATCTTGATAATATTGAAGATCTTTCATATGAAGAATTGCAAAATATTTTAGAAGAGGTATATGAGGAATTTGAAAAATTGGGTATCAAGTATACTGCTTTGAAAAAGAAAAATTCTTCTTTAACAAATGAAATTGATATTTTAAGAAAATAAAGTATTGTTTTGAAAGATAAAAATCTTGAGTTAAAGAAGAAGAAAACTGATTTAGAAAATATTGTTGAAAATTTTATGAATGGAAAAAGAAATTTTGAAAAACTTCTGGGTAGTCAAAGATGTGTTTTTGACAAGGCAGGCTTGGGATATATGCCAAAACAAAAATACAAATCTTATAAAAACTTCTTTGATAATCCTTCTACATCAAAGTCCAATATTCAAAATTCTTTTCATAATAATTTTGTCAAAAAAGGATACTATTATAATCGCTCAAGTTTTTTCATATATGCCACATGTTATTTGCAATTTTTGTAATAGAAATGATCATAATTATCATGCTTGTCCTATTAGAAGAAAGCATATAATGACTATTAGGGCTATATGGGTACCTAAAAATCTTGTTTCTTCTAATACTAATAAATAAAGGACCCAAAGAACTTGGGTACCAAGAAAAATTATTTTAATTGTTTTTATAGGTATGCATGAAGTTCTCCACAAGTAAAAACAAATGATTTTTAGATAGTGGATGTTCAAGACACATGACGGGAGACAAGACTAAGTTCTTTGATTTTAGATCTAAAGAAGAGGGACACGTGACATTTGGAGACAATTCGAAAGGGAAGATCGTGGGAATAGCTAAAATAGGTAATAAATCTTCTCTCATAATTGAAGATGTTCTACTTGTTGAAGGTTTAAAACATAATCTTTTGAGTATAAGTCAATTATGTGATAAAGGATTTACAGTTACTTTCAAAATGGAAAAGTGCATTATTTTGAATGATCATGATAGTAATATTTATTTTACTGCTTTTAGAAGCAATAATGTTTATACAATTGATTTTGAAGAAATTATCTCACAAGATGCTATTTGTTTTTCAGTTCAAAATGAAACTAGTTGGCTATGGCATAGAAGACTAGGTCATGCCAACATGGAACTTATTTCTAAACTTTCAAAAAATGATCTTGTAAGAGGTTTACCAAAGGCAAATTTTCTTAAAAACAAAATTTGTGATGCATGCCAATTTGGTAAACAAACAAGAACTTCTTTTAAAACCAAGAAACATATTTCCACTACTTGACCACTGCAACTGATACACATGGATCTTTTTGGACCAAATAGAGTTGCAAGTTTAGGAGGAAAATATTACGCATTTGTTATTGTTGATGATTTCTCTAGATATACTTGGGTCATCTTTCTTGCTCATAAAGATGAAGCACATAATGTCTTTACCAAGTTATGCAAGAGAACTCAAAATGAAAAGGGCTATACTATTTCAAGTATCCGAAGTGATAGGGGAAAAGAATTTGTTAATAAAAATATTGAAACATTTTGTGATGAAAATGGTTTTGTGCATAATTTTTCTGCTCCACGAACTCCTCAACAAAATGGGGTAGTAGAGAGGAAAAATAGATCTCTTCAAGAGATGGCAAAAACAATGCTTAATGAGAACAACTTGCCTAGTTATTTTTGGGCCGAAACTGTAAGTACTGCATGTTATGTTATAAATAGAGTTATGCTAAGGTCTAAATTAGATAAAACCTCCTATGAGCTTTGGAATAAGAAAAAGCCCAACATTGGTTACTTTCATGTATTTGGATGCAAATGTTTTATTTTGAATGACAGGGATAATTTAGGCAAATTTGATGCAAAATCTGATGAAGGTATCTTTCTTGGATATTCTACTAATAATAAAGCTTATAAAATATTCAATAAAAAAACTTTGACTGTAGAAGAATCTATGCATGTAGTATTTGATGAATCTAATTCTCTACTCTCTAAGAAATCCATTGATGAAGAAACATGAGGTATAAATAATACGGAAAGTCTCAATCTCAACAAAGAGAACACAATAGAGGAAGTCCAACATTGAGACATCAGGAAAAATCATCAAAATTTAATACAAGATGCAACCAAACAATTGAAATTTGTAAAAGATCATCCAGTGGAACAAATTCTGGGAGAACCTTCTCGAGGTGTAAGTACTCGATCATCTCTTAGAAATATTTGCAATCATACTGCTTTTCTATCTCAGATTGAACCTAAAAATATTGATGAATCACTTCTTGATGAATCTTGGATTATAGCTATGCAAGAAGAACTTAATCAATTTGAAAGAAATGATGTTTGGATACTTGTTCCTAGACTCAAAAATCATACTATTATTGGAACAAAATGGGCTTTTAGAAACAAGAAAGATGAGTCCGGAGTCATTACTAGAAATAAGGCTCGACTTGTAGCTCAAGGTTTCAATCAAGAAGAAGAAATTAATTATGATGAGACATATGCCCCAGTCGCAAGATTAGAAGCTATTCGAATGCTACTTGCATATACTTGTTATAAAGATTTCAAAATTTTTCAAATGGATGTTAAAAGTGCTTTCTTAAATGGTTTTATAAATGAAGAAGTATATGTTGAGCAACCTCCAGGTTTTGAAAATCATATTTATCCAAATCATGTTTTCAAACTAACAAAAGAACTATATGGATTCAAACAAGCTCCTAGAGCTTGGTACGAGAGATTCAGTAGTTTCTTGATTGAAAAAGGCTTTTCAAGAGGAAAAATTGATACAACTCTTTTCATTAAATACGAAAATGATGATATTCTTTTGATTCAGAATTATGTCGATGATATAATATTCGGTGCTACTAATGAAAATATGTGTCAAGTTTTTACTAAGACTATGCAAGAAGAATTTGAAATGAGCATGATAAGAGAGCTTACATTCTTTCTCGGATTGCAAATTAAGCAAGCAAAAAGTGGGACATTCATCAATCAATCGAAATATATTGAGGAATTGCTGAAAAAGTTTGGGATGGAATGTGCTAAGGAAACTGGAACACCAATGAGCCCATCCACTGAACTCGATAAAGATGAATCCAGTAAACCAGTTGACTCGGAGGTATATCGAGATATGATTGGTAACTTATTATATTTGACAGTTAGTAGACCAGATATTATGTTTAGTGTGTGCTTATGTGCACGCTTTCTTGCAGTTAAGCGCATTCTTAGATATCTTAGTGGTACAATTAACTTAGGGTTATGGTACTCTAAGTACACATCTTTCGATCTAATCAGCTACACAGATGCAGATTATGCTGGCTGTAAAATAGATTGAAAAAGCACTAGTGGAGCATGTTACTTCTTAGGTCATGCACTAGTTTCCTAGTTTAGTAAAAAACAAAATTCTGTTGCAATATCTACTGTTGAGGCAGAATATGTTGCTGCAGGTAGTTGTTGTGCTCATGTTCTTTACATGAAACAACAACTTGAAGATTTTAAACTCATGTATAATCACATTCCAATCAAATGTGATAATACAAGTGCTACAAGTCTTTCAAAGAACCTAATACAACATTCTAGAACTAACCATATTGAAATAAGATATCATTTTCTTCGATATCATGTGCAGAAAGGTGATATAGTACTAGATTTCACAAACACACACAATCAGTTAGCAGATATATTCACAAAACATTTACCAGAAGATAGATTGTGTATGATTAGAAGAGAAATAGGTATGATGCATGTTATGAATATCTCTTAAAAGGTAGACCAGAGTTCATAAAAATAGAGAGATATTTTTTTAAATACTTTTACATAAACTTGAGGTTCTTAGCCTCATGTTTGAGACGCTCATTCTCTTCATACAATATCATGTCATCCCTATCCATGGGAACTGGCAAGCGGAATGAAGAATCTAATAGAGATTTCAACTGTTTATTCTTCTGCCGAATGATTCCTTTCCTTCTGTGAGACTCTTGAAAAATTCATTGAAGTACAATAATTTGTTCTTTTAGCCTTTCAACCTCATGGTTTTTGGCTTGTACCTGCTGGGAAAAAGCAACGATAGAGGATGAGTAGCGAGTCCCAAAACTCACCAAGTCGTAGATAGCATCAGAGTCTGACTTATTAGCCAAACTATTATTCTCTTGCTGCAACATGGAACCAATGGTAGCTGCAAAAAGGATAGGAGATTGAGGTGTAGAATACCTCATGGATGGATCTAGAGGAATGTTAGAAGAATGAGCCATTGAAAAAAGAATTGAAAAACTTAAAGCGAGAATGTTGAAGGAATGCAGATGAGTTATAGAGATGAGAATAAGATTTGATGCAAATCGGATGAACTTTAAGACTGATTTTATAGAGATAGCATAAAGAACAAGACAAACTATTGTCTCTTCAAATCTTATTTAGTAAAAAAAAATACAAGATATGCTGGACACACATTGTCATAAGTTTTCCTACTAAGCCAGCGAGATTAACAGTAGATTGTCTCTATTTTTCTAGTAAACGATGAACCTCTGTTGTTATCTGCCGATGTTGACCTTGTATCTGAACTCTTTCTCGTTCCAGTTAATCTATTCGTGGTTGCAGATCATGAGCATACCAATCTGTAAATTTTTTCAACTCTTTGTTTTCTTACTTTAGCCTTTTATTCTCTCTATCCTTATTAGCAAGCTTCTGTCGTAACTCAGATATTTGGATATTAAGATGATCAATCTCACTCACCCTCGCCATTAACCTCTGAGACATAATCGTAACAGAGGCAGCATATTGACTACTGAGCATTCTTGATTCTGCAATAATCTCAGAATCAGCCCTACTAGAAAAACGGTTCTCTGCTCCTCTCATGGTATTGACGGCCTCAGGAGAGAAGATTGATGGTTGATGCGTCAAGGGTTCCTGATTCAAGTTTGGAACATTAGTGGAAGAGAATTGTTCGGCCATTCTATCGTTATGGAAAAACAGAACTCAGGTCAAGAAGCAATATTTTTTTTGTATCCGATAGGCGAAAATGATCATTTTTTATAGAAATTCAGAGCCTTCAATCCCGTTTGTCAACAACATCAGGCGATTGTTTCAATCTTCAGCCGCACTAAATTCATAGAGTTAGGCCTCAAGGCTTTGCAACACTTGTCGGGTCACGGACGGCTCCCTTTTTCAACTATCTACAGTGTCTATTAACGCACCGTTTTCTTCAATCTATTTACTTGCTGTTGATCCTTTTTGATAATGCCAAAAGGGGGAGAAGTTTTAAACTAAAACATTAACATTGTTTAAATTGCTAAACTTGTTATATATGCTTTGAATTATATTTATACTTTTGCTTGAAAAACTAGCGCACATTCTCAGGGGAGGCTTAAGTATTAATACAGGTTTCAGGCTCTATCAAATATTTGTCATCATCAAAAAGGGGGAGATTGTTGAACCCAAGGTTTCAAGTTTCATGTAATTAAAAATCTACACATGGATTTTGATAATAACAAATTAATTCAAAAAATAAAGGAGTCTTAAGCTCAAGTTGTCCACACAATGGAATCAAGTACATCAAGGAACCAAGCATGAGCAAGAAGGGAACAAGTTCACATTAAAGTGATAGAGTAATGTTGTAAATTTCTTAAAAATTCGAAATTAGGATTAAGGCTCAAAATTAATATTTTATCATAAAGTATTAAAATATATTTTCTACATGTGCATGAATATTTTGAAAATTAAATTTGAAAATTTTGAAAGATGATTGATTGTCATCTTTCACATGTGCATGACATGATTAAAGGTTTGAATTTTAAAAATATTAAGATGATTGATTGTCATCTTTCACATGTGCATGTTTTATTTGAATATTTTCAAAAATGATGGATGCTTTTCTTGACTTATGCAAAAGATAGATGTCTTTATTTGAAAATTTTGAAAAGTAAAGTGTGCTCCTTTTGTCATATGCAAAAAGTAAAAGATTAGGTTTGAAATTTTTGAAAAGTAAAGTGTGCTCATTTTGTCACATGCAAAAAGTAAAAAGATTAGGTTTGGAATTTTTGAAAAGTGAATGATGATATTTTTGACATGTGAATCTTTTTAAATTTGAATATGAAGTCTCATATGCCTATAAATAGATCATTTGAGAACTTCACATTCACAACACCAAGAGCATACAATATTCATTCAAAGCTTTCATTCTCTCTTCTCTAAGCATTGAGCCTTAACCCTTGTTCATTTTGAGATATA
The DNA here is from genome assembly GCA_011037825.1 of Carya cathayensis. Taxonomy (NCBI): domain Eukaryota; kingdom Viridiplantae; phylum Streptophyta; class Magnoliopsida; order Fagales; family Juglandaceae; genus Carya; species Carya cathayensis. The sequence goes on along the minus strand of QGSO01000164.1, from coordinate 1,281,423 downwards.
TAGTTTGTGCTGTATTGTTCTTATTTCACTCATTGAGGAGTGTTTTCTGATATTCTACCCACTATCAATTCTTGTATCAGTAAAAGGGTGTGTATAACCCTTGTGCGTGTAGAAAGTGTTCTACATAGGGAATAGTTAAATCACCACGTGTGAGGTGATTGCAAGTGTATAGAGTGTTCTACACGGATCCTTTGTAGCGGTGTTGTTCAAAAGTGTAATAGGTTTCTATCTCCACTTGAAGGAGGTTGAATAGTGAATTCGAGGATCCTCAAGGGGTAGCTTGAGGCGAGGACGTAGGCAGTGGGGCCGAACCTCGTTAACATACTGAGTTTGCTTCTCTTACTCTTACTCTTTATATTTATTGCTATTTTATAGTTTGTTTATATTTTATATTGTATATTTGATTTATAATTATTATTTTCTTAAATACAACTCAATTCACCCCCTCTTGTGTTAGTCATTTGGGCAACATAATGTATCAAAACTTGGAAGGCCATGGTTGAGACAGAGACAAACTTAAAACTGAAATGTTTGAGGTTTGACAATGGTGGTGAGTACATTGATGGTGGGTTCAAGGAGTACTGTGCAGCTCAGGGTATCAGAATGGAGAAGACCATTTCTGGGACACCACAGCAAAATGGAGTTGCAGAGCGTATGAACAGGACCATAAATGAGCGTGCTAGAAGCATGAGATTGCACGCTGGACTACCACCAACTTTGTGGGTAGATGCGGTCAATACTGCCGTCTACTTGATCAACAGGGAGCCATCCGTCCCATTAGATTGTGAATTTCCTGAGAAGGTCTAGAGTGGGAAAGAGGTCAAATTTTCTCACCTTAAAACTTTTGGCTGTCTTTCTTATGTTCTTATTGATTCTGATGCTCGTAGTAAACTTGAGGCTAAGTCAAAGAAATGTTATTTCATTGGCTATGGAGACGAGGCATTTGGCTATCGTTTCTGGGATGATCAGGGTCGGAAGATCATAAGAAGCAGGAATGTGATTTTTAATGAGAAGATTGTGTACAAGGACAAGTCTAGTACAGCTTCTGAAGTAGCTCCTCAGGAGTCCGAGTTCGTAAGATTGGATGACCTACCAGAGGTCACAGTGCAGTGCAGAGATGTGAGTGACGGGGAGAGTGGGTCCAGTGCACCCATTCCTATTATTCCGCAGTCAGTTTCAGAGCCGTCCACTCCTACAGCTGCAGTTCGCAGGTCAGTTAGGACTATACGTCCTCCACAGCGTTTCTCACCAACCTTGAACTACATTCTGTTGACAGATGGTGGAGAACCGCAGAGTTATGAAGAAACTTTGCAAGATGAAAATTCTAGCAAGTGGGAGCTGGCCATGAAAGATGAGATGGATTCCCTGCTAGGGAATCAGACATGGGAGTTGACAGAACTTTCATCAGGGAAGAAGGCATTACACAACAAGTGGGTGTACCGGGTGAAAACTGAGCATGATAGCAGTAAGAGGTAGAAGACTAGACTTGTTGTAAAAGGCTTTCAGCAGAAGCAGGGTATTGATTACTCTGAGATCTTTTCTCCTGTGGTGAAGATCTCAACCATCAGGATGGTACTGTCTATAGTTGCTACCAAAGAGTTATTTCTTGAGCAGTTAGATGTGAAGACAACCTTTCTTCATGGAGACCTTGAAGAAGACATTTCTATGCACCAGCCTGAGGGGTTCGTAGTACAGGTAAATGAAGGTTCAGTTTGCAGACTGAAGAAGAGCTTGTATGGCCTAAAGCAAGCTCCTAGACAGTGGTACAAGAAATTTGATAACTTCATGTACAGTGCATGGTACATTAGAAGTCAGGCAGATCATTGTTGCTATGTCAGGCATTTTGACAATTCTTATATTATTCTACTGTTGTATGTGGATCACATGCTTATTGCAGGGGCTAGTATTGATGAGATCAAAAATCTGAAGAAGCAGATGTCAGAGCACTTTGCAATGAAGGATTTGGGAGCTGCAAAGCAAATCTTTGGCATGAGAATTGTCAGAGATAGAGTCAGAGGTACGTTGAGACTCTCACAGGCTGAATATGTGAAAAAGGTACTCAGCAGGTTTAATATGGACAAGGCCAAACCAGTTGGTACACCCTTGGGCAGTCACTTCAGGCTCAGCAAGAATCAGTCATCCGAGTCAGAGGAGGAACAAGACTACATGAGTAAGGTTCCTTACGCCTCAGCTATTGGTTCACTTATGTATGCTATGGTTTGCACAAGACCGGATATTGCCCATGCAGTAGGAGTTGTGAGTAGATACATGAGTAACCCAGGAAAAGAACATTGGGAAGCAGTGAAGTGGATTTTGAGGTACCTAAAAGGCTCCTCAGAAATGTGCTTGTGTTTCTCAGGAGAGAGCTTAGAGGTGCAGGGCTATGTTGATGCTGATTTAGCTGGAGACATTGATAGTAGAAAGAGTACCACGGGCTTTGTTTATACTCTTGGTGATACTGCAGTGTCATGGGGTTCTAATCTACAGAAAACAGTTTCTTTGTCTACTATAGAAGCTGAGTATATTGCAGTGTCAGAGGCTGCAAAGGAGATGATATGGCTACAAGTCTTCTTGGAGGAATTGGATAAGAAGAATGAAAAAGGCACTCTCTACAGTGATAGTCAGAGCGTCATATTCCTTGCCAAGAATCTAGCATTTCATTCCAAGACCAAGTACATTCAGATCAGGTAACACTTCATACAATCATTGTTAGATGACGGACAATTGTTACTTGAGAAAATTTGTAGAAGTAAGAACCCTGCTGATATGTTGACTAAGGGTGTTACACTTGAGAAACTGAAGTTGTGCGTAACTTCAGTTGGTCTTCTAGCATGAAGACAGGGGCTGTGAGTTGCAGAGGTGGAGGACATCACGTTTGAGGAAGAGGACGATGCAGCGAGTGTACCAGTCTCCAAGTGGGAGAATTGTTGAGTATTGTGGAGTCTAGTCCACATCGCTCGAGCGGAGGCATTAGCCGCTTGAGCGAAATCAGGCAGAGTAGAACGCTCGAAGGCAGCTCGACAGTGAGCTCGAGCGGTTGCGGGAAAGGGAGTTCGCTCGAGTGGAGGCATTAGCCGCTCGAGTGAAGTCAGGTAGAGTTGAAAGCTCGATGTCCGCTCGACAGTGAGCTCAAGCAGTTGCGGAAGGGAGTTTGCTCGATGCGCGCTCAACACGCCGCTCGAGCGAATATCGTATTTTTTCAGCTCTAGGGTATTTTTCGCCTTTTAAGTATATATATGTGTTTTATACACCTATGGCCGTACTGTACAACACTGTTGGTGAACAGTATTTCGCCTCTCCATTGTAGTGTGATTCCTCAAGTAATAAAATTCTCTACAGCTCCAGTGGACGTAGGCAATTTGCCGAACCACGTATATATGTGTGTCGTGGTGATTTTCTCTTTCATATTCTTTATTTTCACTTTATTGTCATCGTTTTCACAACAGATGCAGCATTTTCCATCAATAATTTGAGTTTATATAAATATAATTATATAGAATGTATATACTTAGGCCATATCTATATCACAAGCGTGAATGTATATAGTTGACCACTATCCATGTATGAGTTAAATTTTGACCATATATATATATATATACATATATATACTAGTAAGGGCAATGTTTGCCCAGATCACCAATTTTGTCAAGTTTCAAATTTCTATTTATAAACGTATAGAATTTTTTCTATAGTTTTAGAACTTTTTTTTCTGTTTACAACACATATTATACATACATCTGCATAATGTTTATAGCTATAATACAACGACTTAGAGCATCCACATTGGTTTCATCAAAATTATCTTTAAAATTTGATGAAAAGTACAAGTTTTCCATAAATCTAAAATCTTCATATCTATAATCCCACATTGGATTAGCCATTATATTCATCAAAATAATAATATAATATTATTTTTTTAATAATAATATAATTTTTTTTTCATTTTTTGCAATTAAACTGAAATGATAATATAAAACTGAAATATATTAATAATATTATAAATCCAAAACTGAAATGAAACTATGGTTGTAGGAGAAAAAAAATGAGAAGGAAAATAAAATACAATAGTTGGGAATTAAAATGTAGTAAAATAATTGGTTGATGAGTGTATAGTAACCCTTCAAATTTGAAGGAAATCATAGATTTACTGTAACTCAAAGCTTCCCATTTTTGGTTTGACTAATCCAATGTAGCTTGAATTTATACATATTCATCATTTTATGCATTTGGCTTAGCTTTTGATGAAGCCAATGCCAATGCTCAAGAGCTAAAGCTTTGTTCACTTTTAAAATCTTTTTATCTCATTTCATATAGTTGTTAAAATTTTTTTAAATTTTCATATAAAATAAGATGAAATATTCAATTTTTTCAAATTTCAATATAAAAATAATATTAAAATAACATATTCTAATAATATTTTATTCACTTTTTAACTTTAATCTCAACTCATATAATCTTATCTCTAAATACAAATAGGCTTAAGTCACAATTTCTATAAAAAAAAAAATGTATAGATATTTTTAAATTACAAATTCCCTTTGAAAAGTATTATTATATTAGTATTTCTCTTGGCTTCTTACATACGAGTTTAAGGTCTCATTTGGATTCGAAAAATATCTTAACTCATCATTATAATTATTTAAATTCTCACACAAAATATAATAAATAATTTAATTTTTTCAAATTCCAATTCAACTTTTTTAACTCCTAAAACAATAATAATATTAAAAAAGAATATTCTAACAAAATTTTATTTAACTTTCGTCTTTAATTTAAAACCATCTCGTCTCGTCTCATTTCTAAATCTAAACCAACCCTAAAGCGAAACTAGGAAAATTTTAAGGCCGATTTGAAATATTTCATCTTATTTTATCATTATAATTTTTTTTTAAATTTTCATATAAAATATAATAAATAATTCAATTTCTTTAAATTCTAAAATAATACTAATATTAAAAAATAATATTCAGATAATATTTATTTAATTTCCATCTTTTATTTAAAATCATATCCTCTCTAACTCCAAACCGTAAAGGAACAGAACAACTTCAGTGTGATTTGAACACGTGTCCCGTGAAGGTAGTGAGATCCCACGCGGCCTCCCCCTTCTGCTTTCCTTCCATGTGTGTGAAAATACCCCGGGGGCGAGGGGGCTTGTTAGATTTTCGAATCTATGGAAAGGCTGACATTTCATAATAGCTTTCACACTTGGTTACTTTCTCTTATCAAACATTTCACTAAATTTATAATATGTCATATATAAATTTATTTATTTATTTATATCAATTAAATAATATTTTTTTAAACATTCCTTCTTATTAAAAAATTTATAATATCTATTTATTTTTTATATTTATAATATATTATATATAATATAATATAATTCAGTCTATACACATAAAATAAAAAATATATAAACTAAATGATGATTCTAGCTTCTCCCACAGGCTCCCCCTCCTCTCTCTCTCTCTCTCTCTCTCTGACACACTTCTTCCTTCTTTTTACTTTTCCTTTGTTTTTGGTTGGGTCCCTCAGCCGACAAACCTAGCTAAACGTAGCTGTTCTTGCTTCTTTTGGGTTATTATTAAATCTTCTCTAACCAGCAACATCCTCATAACCATCTTGTTTTCATTGCAACTAGGCCGGTTTCTCTTGTTTCATTTTTCTGCTATGTCTTGTCATGGGTAGATTTTCCGGTTTTGTCTTTTCATGTTTGGTCTTTGAAGACCTCATTTTTTGGTATTGTTTTTCTTGTTTTGTTTTTTTATCTATGCCTTGGAGTGCAGATCTATGTTGTTGATCACCTTTGTTGTGTCCTGTCGTGGGTAGATTTGGTTGTTTTTTTTTTTTTGCATGGAGTTTGGGACCCATGCTCTCATCTCTCTGAAATCAAGTTTATTCTTTTTTATTCTCATCATTCTTTTTTTTTTTTATGTTTATTTTAAATCTTCTTCTTCTTCTTCTTCTTCTTCTTTTTTCTTTTGGCATTGCTTGTTTTCTAAAAAAATTTATGGGCTTTGTTTTTGCATTTTTTTTTCAACAAAAATGTATGGGCTTCATTTTTGTTATTCATCTATGTTCTAGAGTGTAGATCTATATTGTTGATATTTTCTACTGTCGCCTACCGTGGGTAGAGTTGGTGGTTTTTTTTTATTTTATTTGCATGGACTTTGTGATAAGGCTCTCATATTTATGAAATGAAGTTTTTCATTCTCATCCTTTTTTTTATGTTTATTTTTCTTTTTTTCTTCCTTGGTTGTTTTCTAAAGAAATTTATGGGTTTTTTTTTTCATATTTGTTTCCCAGTATTTTTCTTTCACGAATGTAGATCTAGCTGTTCAATTTGTGTTTTTAATCAATGTCGTCAAAATCTAAAATTTGTATGGATTCGTTTGATTTTGTTGGGGCTATTTTCTATGAAGTAGTGATCTACCTGATCATATGCTTATATGCGAATATGGTTTTTATTTAGTTTGGATTTTTTTCCTGTCATGTAAATGTAGATGATCTATGTGATCATAGTTTAAGAAATTCACACACGTTGCACTCAAAGAAGGAAGAATAAGAAGCATACTTAAGAATGTCGAGATTTAGGAGAACGAGCAATTTGAAACATGGAGATTTTTCTGTGAATAAAGTGAGAATAAAGAAGAGCAGAAGTACAAGGAAAATATTAAGTTTTTAGATTTGAGTCAGTTTCAGTCTGTTAAAGGAAGCGAGAAGATCATAAATGTAAGAATACAATAATAGTTAGGTGATTGAGCTGAATTATTGCATATTTTATATATTTAAAACCAATGTATTTTAATTGTTTCGTGACATTATTATTGATTTTAGATGAAAAAATGGTTAATAGGTATAAATTTGAGTTGTGATTTAAATTGGTTAATATCATGGTTTATACTAGTTATAATCTCTGATTTAATTGAGCGATATTTTTTCACATGAGCAATGTTTTTCTTTGATATTATATTTTTACTTTTTTAATTTATTTTTAGTTTTCTATTTTTTTGGTGTGTTGTTTCTTTTCCTTATTTTTATTCTTCCTTTGATTTTATAGTTTAGGAGTTCCTGTTTTTAGATAAAATGCATGCAATTTTGGAACATGACTGGCTTGATTTTGGCCAGGAAACCAAAGGGAAAACACATGCACATGGTTCCGTGGGACCCACTCATTATTTTATGGAAGCACATGAATTTGGAAAACACAAGTATATACAGCAACTGCATTTCAACCATCACGCAATGAACTTTGCAACAAGAAATGAAAAGGCTAACCTCTTCATGTGCTGAGGATGGACTTATGGGGTGTCATGTAGCAGGTTTTGGAAAGATTAGAGGAGTGATTCACGAAGAGTGCAGCACAGGAAATGGAAGAAAAAAAAAGAAAGAAAGTTGGTGAGTGCTCGCTTTTGTGGACTTTGAACGAAAAGAACTTTCGGCAGGAATGATTTTTCTTTCTTGCTTTAGACCAGGAATAGTTGATGCTCATGGACGCATGTGGAAGAAAAATATTTATTTAGAAGAACATGGGTCTCCTTACGGTTTTAAAAGAAATCACAGAGGCATGTTGAAGGGGGGACGTTTTTAATGTAAAGAAGAAAACTGGTGTTTTTCGGTGGACTGAGAGAAAAACCAAAAAAGAAAAAGAAGCTTACGGAGAAGGTTGGGAAGTAGGTTTTTGGAGAGAGGTTGGAGAAAGAAAATAAGAAAGGGAAGTAGGTTTTTGGAGAGAGGTTGGAGAAAGAAAATAAGAAAAAAGGAGAGCTGAGTTGAGACAAAACAGATTGGGGAAGAAGGTGGTTTTTGATAGAAGGGGAGAGCTACTAAACACAGGGGAGGACACTCAACTTTGGGATCCCTTCATTTTCTTTACGAAGCAAACCACCAACACAGAGAAAACCACTCAACAGCACGTCGTTCCCCTCCACGTCCAGGAAACAACCGACGAGCCATCGTGAACTCAGCTACCACACAACGGTAACTTACGGCTTAGACAAGTGACCCCAACACTTCTCCTCTATTCCAGCCACCTGAAAACATATGAGTGTTTTTACGGATAGAGAGAGCACGACTTACAGAATAACTTGGAGATGAAGTATACGGGGAGTAAAGAAAGAATAGAGCTGAGAGGCTAGAGACGTAAGAGAACCAGTGGAGATTTTTTTGGTCTGGGCGAGAGACGAATGGAAAAGGGGTCTGAGTTCCGGTAGGTGAGAACGGACTGAGAGAAAAAGAGAGTTGGAGTTTTTTCGTTGTTTCATGGGGACTGAGACTGAAACCAGGGGGAGCTTGAGCTCCTCGTTTGATGGAAAGAGAGGAGAGTAAACGGCAGCTGGGTGAAGAGGCTGGACTGGTCTAGAAAGAAAGGAAAAGAATTTGGAGAGAATGAGACTGGAACTACTCTGTTTTTTAGAGTGAAAACAGGGACTTACGTAGAATAGAGGAGCCGGTTGTTAAGGCTTTTGGTTTTATTTTTCTTGGTGAGAGGAAAAACGTAGCACGGGGTGACTAAAGCTGGTATACATCACTTGGAAGCTCTGATTTTTCTTGATGCTGCACTTCAAAGCTACGAACTGTTGGGCGCTTGGGCGATGCTGGACATTTGAAGTGGAACTGAAGGAAAGAGAGATAGGTTTAGGAGAAAAAAAAAAAGAAAGAAAGGTGACTCATGAAGAGGACGCCAAACAGAGCATTGAGAGACCAAAAGGCTACGAAGGAGTTTTTATTTCTTTTCTTCCATGGAACGTTGGACCGAACGGACAGGGAGTATTTTTTTGTTTAGGGCTCTCATCTTCTCTTTACTTTTGATCTATTTTTCGGTTATTTTTCTACTGTTTTCTTGTATTTTATTTTAGTATTATTATGAAGAATATTTATTTAATTTCTATAGCACTTGTAATGAAAATGGTTAGCTAAATTCTCGTACTAAAGTTAGAGGTAAAGTCTAATAGTTTAGACATTGTTTTCGGGTCAACATTGAAATTTATTTTGTGAGCTTGATCGATTGAAGGATTTTATTATTTGATATTTTGATTATTTATATATTTATCTCGATTCATTATAATTTTTTAATACAGTTTATGTTTGAAAAAATCCCTGTGATATTCAAATGAGTTTGTGAATATTTTAACCATCAATCGTTCATGCTTAATCATTAGTCACTATTTTTCTCGACCTTAAATGTTAAATCTTCCAATTAAACAGAATCATTATTCTAGTTTAATTGAAGTAAGTAGATCGGAAACAATATTTTAAATTATTAGATGGATCCTAGAAACTTTAATCATTCTCCATATCAACTTATTTTATCATTTTAATTTTATTTTATTACTTTAAAATCGTCATCTTAGTAATTTTCTCTTCCATTTGATTGCACGTTCATTTTAGTAATTTATTTTCATTGTTTGAGTTATTTTCTTTATCACATAAGTCAATCCCTGTGGATTCAACACTGCTAGATACTACATCACCTGTATACTTGCAGGTAAAACTGCACAAAATTTTTGGGTCACTAGTTTGAGTCAAAGTTTAGGCGCAACACTAGGCGGCCAAGGAAAACAAGAAATAAAAGTGTTTGAATTTGGTTATAAAATCAAGAACAAAATTGGAAAGAAATCAGTAGAAAAGATAGAGTGGAGAAATGTAAAATGACTAAAAAAGTAGTTGGCAAAAGAAGAATAAAAGCAATAGAATGGAATTTAGGAATACAAGTAAGGGTAAAATTGGAAATAAAAATATTAGACGAAATACTATTCATCTAACATTCGCATTTATATATATAGTAGATATACTATAGCACATCCATGACTTCTTGCAAGCCTAAACCTATACATGATCAGACGATTACCAATATCCCCTTTGCATGCCACGTACTTATCATTCTCATGTGTCTTGATTATATAATTTAAAAGAGAAATAAAAAGAAAGAAAATGACTAATGAAGTCAAAGTAGTAAGGTGATCATCATGTCCTTTAATTAATAGACTTTACGTATACTTCTTGAAAATTACCTATATTCTTAATACTCTAAAAATCGCACAACAGGTTGAAAGGAGAGAAATAGTCATTTTCAGCCCATTGAGGCGATTCGAGCCTTGATCGGCATGATTCGGTGCCCCCGACGGTGATCCGGTGGCTATATGGTGTCGATGCGTACATTCATGACAACGAAAAGAAAGCAAGTGTAGAGAAATAAAAAGAGATGAACACATGAGTTTACATGATTTGATATAATGCCTACGTTCATTGTATAATAGTGGCTTCGGATACATTTACTAGAGAAAAATAAACTCCTCGTCCAGAGGTTGAAGGAGAAGTCAAAGAAGAAAAGGAAACTGAAGAAGAAGAAGAAGAAGAAGAAGAAGATCCTTGAAAGTTATCCGGACCCCTCTATTTATCTGATTATTTTTCCCGCATGCCCCCTACAGTGGTGAGGCTGGGTTTTCCACGTATGTCTAGCAGCCCCACCTTTTTTCCATTTTCCCTTACAGCCCTCTTGACCCTTGACAGCCCACCCTACTCCCTAACCCCCTGCCTCCTGCCCCTCTCCTTGACACCCACATCCTGGCCTATTTTTCCCCCTTATCTCATCTTGTCCCCTAGTAGCTTGATGGGCTGGGCTTGGGCCCAAATATCTTACCCCTCTCACATATATAAAATAAAGTCATGCTATATTCACTGACGGTGTAGTTTGAAAATAGTTTTCGATAAGGTCTTTTACTCTTTTTTATTATTATTTTATACGTTTAAATATTTTAAAAAAAATAATTTGCAACATTATTAAAAAATATTTCTTTAATTACTAAAATATATATATATATATATCGGAACCCATTCTCGACTTTAGCTTTTGCCTATAGAATATTTATGTTATTGTTTTCATTTTTTTGTCTACAAAGCTTTGTTCAAATGATTAACATGGAAATTGAAATAATTGATAAAATTCAAATTAGTTCAAATTCTAAATCTCATAAGTTGTGTGAAGGTTTCTATAAAATAATAGCCTGCTTCTCTCCCTTCTCCTCTCTCGCGAGCCACCTTCACCGCACTGCCGTCATAGTTTTTGTCATTTGCCTCTTCACCTGACTATCCAATCAGCCCATTTTGCTATGTTTGACAGTAATTAAGGACTAATTATTTCTCTTTGATTTTTTATGAGTGTTGGTATGATTAATATGTTCGGAATTTTTATTGAGGTCTTGATAATTTCTCTCTAATTTTGACCTTTATTGATAGCCATGATTTCATGATTTGGTTTGATTGTTTTGAAATTCAAATCCACCCTAGTTCTAAAGAATCTGTTAATGTCAAAAAATTGTACTACATGTTGAAATAGGAGAAAGAATCATTCTGATCCATGGTGGCGTTTCGGCCCTCAATCAGGGTGGTTTATAGCCTCCAGTGGCAGTCCAGGGCTGCTGTACAATGTATATACGTACATTCATAATAGTGAATAAAAAATAAATGAAGGAAAAATAAAAGAGATTGAGACATGCAGATTTACATAGTTCGGCATAGTACCTACGTCCACAGATCGTTTGGAGGGAAAATCCACTATAATATTATTATTTTACAGTATTTCATCCTCACTATACAATAAAAGTTAGATTTATTTGTTGGAGGATTCTCTTTGGAGCTCTCATTGTGAGGTTGGAGTAGTTGAAGAAGTCAAAGCCCCCTGTCGTCTTGAAGTTTCCCCTTTTATTTGATCTGATCCCTCATTCCTCGTGCCCCTCGGGAGTGGTGAGGAATGACAATCTTTTCCTTTACATGTTTGACCTCATCTCATTTTTCCCATTTCTCCTTTTTTTTATCCACCTCTTTCCTTTTCCTTTGACACTTTATTTTTCCTTATCATCTCATTGTCTCCTCTTTGTCCCTTCTCCCTCTCTCCTTCTGTTGTCTTCTAATAAGAGCCATTTGATGGGCTGTGCTTAGTTTATTTGGGTATGGGATATTTTTCCAACCTTAACTCTCTTTGTCATGAAAAACTTTCTCAAATTTTGATTGGTTTTGAGGGACTAACTTGCTATTAATAATCACCAACCACCCAAATCCTGGTCTTCATTATTTCACATTTTTCTAAAGACTGTCTAAGGTTATAGTTGAGGAGCAAACATGTCACGAGGGTTCCATTTAGGACTGAAGAATTCAAGGGGGGAGGGAGGAAGAATGAGTTTCGGGTGAAATTTTTAGATTTATTTCATTTTAAGTAGGTGATTTCGTTCTTGTTTATGTGTTTTTCAGTTGGTTGGGTGACCCTCTCCTCTCATGTGGTGGTATGCATTGAGTGTTCATTCATGACTTGAGGAAATAAAGAAGATCATTATTTATGTAGTTCAATATTAAGACCAACGTTCACGAATTTAGGGTATAAAATTTTGAGTAGAGTTTGATACAAGCTTTCTACAACTACTCATATGAAGTTCTCTCTAGAAAAAATGGTATTGTAGTCCTCTAGGAGAAGTTCTCCCATTCTCTCTAACAGTCCTCCAGATTTCCAAGGAATCCCAAACACCTTTATGTTGCCTCTCCTCCCTCTTTAGGTCTATTATCCAAATTTTATGTCTTGTCCTCTATCTTTATATTCTATCTAACCTTTATATCCGATCAAGCATTGTCATTATCAATCCTTTCTTTCTTCCTTCCCTCTCGTCATGATAACAAAGGGTGTTGTTTTACTTAAAGAAATTTTAATTTTTTTAAACTTGTAACTACTTACTACCCTAAAATTACCATCCCCACCCCTATACTTTAAAATAGATATCCCCAATGTAGAAGTGAGGGTAGTGGATTCAATCATCTAAAGTTTAACCAAGGGTTGTACCAAAACCAACTACACTGGCTATTACTAATGCGAACCGACTGCCAAAGTCTAGAATCAGTCGGCCAATAGCAGAAAAATAAGAAAATTGACATTGGCCGGTTTAACATTATATAGATATATTTTATATTATACGTATAGAAAATGATGCTTTTTCACTTAAATGAGTGAAATAACGTCGTTTTAGTTCTAACATTTATAAAAAGAAATTATATGAAACGGTACTTGCCATTTTGACGTAGAGCTTAATAACCCCGCCCCTCCCTCCCTCCCTCTTCTTTTTCTTCCCACTTCTTCTTCTTTCTTCAAAATCTCTCTCCTCTCTCACACGCAGCCCTGCAACGCCATAGCCCTCTACTCCCTTCCTCCTTCATAGGAGAGCTCCGTGTTGAACTTGACCCCCGGTTTTTCCCACATTGGCGGTCTTTTTGGTCAGACGAAGGCGGTATGTTATTATCTTCATTAAAAATCTCCTTTTACGACGGCGGGACACTGCAGTAACGTTTTAGGCCAAGGTTGTTCATACAAAATGAATTTATACCGATCGGTCCGAAATTTGAAAATTTACATGCAAGCTCACGATTACATGCATATCTACTTGTGCGATATCTCATATGCTGCATGGAATTTCACATTATTTAAAAATAAGAAATTCTTACTTATTATTCTTTATATAATAGTTCTAATTGGATCTTAATGATATTATTAATTAATTCTTTTGGACTGTAGCCCAATATTTGGCTTGAGCTTTTTAGATGTTATAAATGATATCAGAGACTATCTCAATAATATTTATAGGATTTGAACCATGCTACCCATAACCAATTGCCTTGACAAGGACCATACTAACTGTGAGTGATAAGGATAAGTTGTGTATGAGATCCCCTATTACTTGAAAAAAAAAGTTCTTGCTTTTTTATTATGGTTCCTATGGAGCTCTAATTACATAATTAACTAGTCATTTTAGAGTAAAGGCCCAATTGTAGCTTAGCCTTCTTGGACGTTACACTATGAGTGAAAACTGACGTCGTCGGTGCAGTTTCGGTCCAAAATCAACGCCGCACTGACATATTTTTTCGATGTTTCGAACAAGCCGATTAAGGAGGAGCAAACCAACAGCCTTGATGTCGGCATGATTCCGATCATCTTTTCAGTTTCTCGTCAGTGGCACTATGAAGGAGGAAGGGAGTAGAGGGCTATGGCGTTGCAGGGCTGCGTGTGAGAGAGGAGAGAGATTTTGAAGAAAGAAGAAGAAGTGGGAAGAAAAAGAAGAGGGAGGGAGGGAGGGGCGGGGTTATTAAGCTCTACGTCAAAATGGCAAGTACCGTTTCATATAATTTCTTTTTATAAATGTTAGAACTAAAACGACGTTATTTCACTCATTTAAGTGAAAAAGCATCATTTTCTATACGTATAATATAAAATATATCTATATAATGTTAAACCGGCCAATGTCAATTTTCTTATTTTTCTGCTATTGGCCGACTGATTCTAGACTTTGGCAGTCGGCCCTCCCTCCCTCCCTCTTCTTTTTCTTCCCACTTCTTCTTCTGTCTTCAAAATCTCTCTCCTCTCTCACACGCAGCCCTGCAGCGCCATAGCCCTCTACTCCCTTCCTCCTTCATAGCGCCACTGACGAGAAACTGAAAAAATGATCTGAATCATGCCGACATCAAGGCTGTTGGTTTGCTCCTCCTTAATCGGCTTGTTCGAAACATCGAAAAAATATGTCAGTGCGGCGTTGATTTTGGACCGAAACTGCATCGACGACGTCAGTTTTCACTCATAGTGTAACGTCCAAAGAAGGCCTAAGCTACAATTGGGCCTTTACTCTAAAATGACTAGTTAATTATGTAATTAGAGCTCCATAGGAACCATAATAAAAAAGCAAGAACTTTTTTTTTCAAGTAATAGGGGATCTCATACACAACTTATCCTTATCACTCACAGTTAGTATGGTCCTTGTCAAGGCAATTGGTTATGGGTAGCATGGTTCAAATCCTATAAATATTATTGAGATAGTCTCTGATATCATTTATAACATCTAAAAAAAGCTCAAGCCAAATATTGGGCTACACTCCAAAAGAATTAATTAATAATATCATTAAGATCCAATTAGAACTATTATATAAAGAATATTAAGTAAGAATTTCTTATTTTTAAATAATGTGAAATTCAATGCACCATATGAGATATCGCACAAGTAGATATGCATGTAATCGTGAGCTTGCATGTAAATTTTCAAATTTCGGACCGATCGGTATAAATTCATTTTGTATGAACAACCTTGGCCTAAAACGTTACTGCAGTGTCCCGCCGTCGTAAATGGAGATTTTTAATGAAGATAATAACATACCGCCTTCGTCTGACCAAAAAGACCGCCAATGTGGGAAAAACCGGGGGTCAAGTTCAACACGGAGCTCTCTCTCTCTCTCTCTCTCGCTGTAACAAATAGACCCGAGCTTCCACCTAAGAAAACCCACCGTACAGGTTGGAGTCTGCGAACGCCGTAGACTCGATAAAACCCGTTTCCGTCTGCCACGTGCCCACGACATTCCCCCCTCCCCCGGCGGGTAAAACCCCATTCCTTCTTCAACATCCACCATCCCCCCCCCCACCCCCCCGGCCCCGCCCCGCCCCCAACTACTCCCCTTTCTCTCTCTTTCATGCGCGCGCGCTCAAATTGCTGAAATCTAGGGCTCAAATCTTCCCGGTTTGACCTCCGAAACCATGAATATCTTCAGGTTCGCCGGCGATATGATGCACTTGATCAGCATCCTGGTCCTGCTTCTCAAAATCTACGCCACCAAGTCTTGTTCAGGTTAGTTAAATATCTCTCGTAACACCCCCCCACCACCCAAAAAAAAAAAAAAAAAAAAAAATCTTCATTCCTCTCGTCAAATTAGAACAAACTAAGTGGAAACTTTTTTTCTTTTTTAATTTCCCGAGTTCCGTATCCATCTCGTTTAAATGTACCTTTATGTTTGCCTTGTCCCGCATTGTCGTATGGTTTGTGACTTGCCATTTTATTATTCGTTTTTTAATCTTAATTTTCACCTTGTCCGTAAACGAATGGAAGCATTATGGTTTTTCTGTTTTGTTGCTGATAATTAGCGTATAAAAAATTTATTACTTATATAAAAACAAAAAAGAAAAAAAA
Source organism: Carya cathayensis (assembly GCA_011037825.1). Classification (NCBI taxonomy): domain Eukaryota; kingdom Viridiplantae; phylum Streptophyta; class Magnoliopsida; order Fagales; family Juglandaceae; genus Carya; species Carya cathayensis. Next base: position 1,265,437 of record QGSO01000164.1, on the reverse strand, counting down.
TGAAAAAGAAGCCTATAAAAAATGAAAATTGAGATGTATTTACATTTTTGTAATTGAATCGTTTCCTCTAAAGACGTTATACAAATTTCTGCTGACAGCTAGTTGAATGGGGTTAGTTGCAGTGACATCATATACGGCTCAGAATAACGGAAGACCTTTAAGAATGAATAAATACGCATAATTGTGATTAAGCTTGAAAATTTTGGTGTACTATATCAGGGATTTCGCTCAAGACTCAGGAGCTTTATGCTCTGGTGTTTCTGACGCGGTATTTGGATCTTTTCACGGGCTTTTACTCTGTCTATAACACGGCGATGAAGCTTGTGTTCGTTGCAAGCTCTGCGGCGATCGTGTGGTGCATGCAGAGGCACCGGGTGGTGAGGCGCTCGTATGATAAAGAGCTCGACACATTTCGCCATTATTTTCTCATTGCTGCAAGCTTTGCTTTGGCGCTTCTTGTGAACGAGAAGTTTACGTTTCAAGAGGTGGTTCATCGTTAACTTTAACTAGTAATCATCAGATTCTTTTTATACTTATTGAACTCTTGAGAAAATTTTTATACTTGCTATACCATCAAATCCGGAGAGTTATGATGAATGCATAATCCAAAGTTCTGGAATAATTTCCTTTTAGTTTGATTGAATATTTTACTTCTACTCAGTGTGGTCTGGTAATGATTAATGACTAATTTGACCTGTTCTCTTGGAGGGTTTTCTCATGTATTACTTCCCTTGTTGATGAGTGGTGACCTTTTGTGCTTTTATTGAGTTCCTGTAAGAAAACCAAATATAAGCTACCCATCCAAACTTTGCTAATATTTACTCAACTTTTATTGTTGATCGCATCAGCTATCATTGAATTTGTCCATAGAGTAGGAAGGATAATAAATTATATTATTGTTGAATTAAATGTTGAAATAATTGTGTGCATGAAAGTTTGGAAGTGTTAGATTCAATCTCTTCTTCCTCAGTGAATGGGTGGTATATGGCGCATAGTTAGACCTCTATTGTTAGGATTTTGGAGAGGCCGTTGTTTTGAGAATGCTAGTCCGTGGCAATGGAGAAGAATCCTTTATAAGCTTTACCTTCCATTTTTTTTGGCCCTGAGCTTGATGCTTTACCCTTCTGCATTTAGGTATTGGTTTAATGAGTTTACCCCTCTCCCCTTCCCTTGTGTTATTATTATAATTTTTTAATAGCTTTTTTTTTTGATAGGTAATAATAAGCTTTATTAATATAAAGGTGGATTTTTTAATAGCTAGACTTAGCAGATGGAACTTTTAGAGTGTTACTGGCTTAATCGTTTTACTGTCATACTATGAGCATTGGCGATAAGGTTTATGGTTTAAGTGGTCACTGTGCAATCTGAATCCTTCCTGTTGCATTCAAGTTCATATTATAAATACTTGCTGAAGACCCACTGTATATGGTTCTTTATCAATAATTTTATTCTGCAAATTCTACCTCTCCAATTAAAATTTAGTATCATGCATGCTAGTTTTTTAGTAGTTCCCCGATGGATTATCAAATCATCAAGGTGCATGATATTAAGGCATCAGCCTCATCTGCACCTGCACAACAACCAAATTCCATTCCACTCGAGAATCAGGTCTCGTCTGCACCTGCACAACAACCAAATTCCATCCCACTCAAGAATATTCCAGACAACCAACTCTGTAATGGAATTGGCACTTAGGCTGTAACAGAATCCTAGCCAGGTGTCTCATATTGATTGGTTTATTTTTCTTGAGGTTCTTATATTGTGTCTATAAATAGAGGCACTATTTGTATCCAAAACAATGTGAAAAATACAGAAGGAAATTCGATTGAGCTCTCTGTGGCCTTTTCTCAAACAGTTGGAATTTCCAACTTTCTTCTTGTTTCAACATGGTAATCAGAGCCTAAGAGACCTACCCCATATGGAGCACTCAGAAAAATCCACGCCTCAACCCACCTCCATTGTTACAGCTGCAGCACATAGTGTCACCATCAAACTCACTACAAAAAATTTCTTACTCTGGAAAGCCCAAATAGTTCCCTTCCTCAAACGACATCAACTCTATGGATATGTTGATGGTTCAATCCCTTCACCTGCCCTCACTCTAGACGGCAAACCCAACCCAGCTCACACGAGGTGGCTCCTCCAAGATCTACTGATCATCTCAGCCATCAACTCCTCCTTATCAGATGCGTTTTTAACCCAAGTCTTAGACTGTTCCACCTCCCACGAGGTTTGGTCCACCCTTCAAAATCTATTCACTGCTCAATCATCAACACAAATCATGCATACCCAATATCAACTTGCCACTCTCAAAAAGGGTTCTGAATCCATAATGGAATACTACAAAAAAGCCAAATCCCTCGCAGCCTCTCTCAGAGCTGCTGGTCACTCCCTCTCAGATCTTGAATTTTATATCTACCTTTTAGCTGGTCTTGGTACGGACTACAAGTCCATTGTGACCTCCCTCGCCACACGACCTGATCCTCTCTCCCCACAACAACTCCTCAACCATGAATCCAGACTTTCCCATCAGACTCAATCCTTACTTTCGGGCACCCCTATGTCAGCTAATAATACTAACTTTAGCCTTCCTTAAGGTGAGTCTAACAGGGGTTGCAATCCTCAACCTCAAGGGGGTCATCGTGGCCGTGGCAGAGGAGGCTTTCCTGGCTCTCGAGGTGGAGGCACATGGAACAACTACTTCAGCAGCAGATCTGACTCTCGACCATAGTGTCAATTGTCATAAACATGGACACACAACACTCTTATGCTACCATTGATTCAATCACTCCTATCAAGAAGCTGCTCCACCTTCACTTGCTGCCAGCTTCACCACCATACTCATCAACCACCGTCATCGTCAAACTCGGCATGGTTCCCAGATACAGTAGCAACCTGTCATAAACATGGACACACAACACTCTCCTGCTACCATTGATTCAATCACTCCTATCAAGAAGCTGCTCCACCTTCAGTTGCTACCAACTTCACCACCCTACCTCATCAACCACCGTCACCGTCAAACTCGGCATGGTTCCCAGATACAGTAGCAACCCACCACTTCACTCCAGAATACACAAATCTTGAATCACTTCTGTACTAGGGGTTTGACCAAGTCAGCATCGGTGATGGCAGCAACATTTCCATTCAGAACCAAGGATCTGCTCAACTTCCGACTCCCTTTGGCAACTTTTCTTTTACACAATCTCTTACATGTTCCCCTCATTTCTTGAAATTTTCTTTTAGTTAGACAGCTGTCATGATGATAGAGTTTATTTTGAATTTCACTCTACTTTCTTTCTTGTGAAGGATTCACGTACCCGGGCAGCACTTCTTCGGGGAACCGTTGAGAACGGCTTGTATGTCCTCAAAACTACTCCACTACCGTTTGCCACCCCAACTCCTCCTCATGCTCTTATCGGCATTAGAACCTCTCCACATCTCTGGCATCTTCGAATGGGTCACCCCTCTCCTCGCATTACTGCTCTCACTCTTTATAGATTCAAGCTTCCCACTACATCTCATGGGCTTCCATCCTGCGTAGCTTGCTCCCAGGCCAAGGCCCACAATCTACCTCATCCTCCGTCTGCATCTCGGTCTACCACACCTTTTAGTCTTTTATTTTTGGATGTATGGGGCTTGGCTCTAGTTCTCTCTTCTAATGGTTTTCGATATTACTTGTCCATTGTAGATGACTACAAAATACATCTGCTCGTTCCCCATGCAAATGAAATCTAATGTTTTGGTCCTAATACTTGCATTTTTACGCTATGTCTCAAATTCATTCTCTACTAATGTTGTGTCCAATCAATCGGATTGGGGTGGGGAATTTCGCCCCTTTCAACCCATTTGTCAAAATCTTGGCATTCAACATCGCATCACATGCCCTCACTCCCATCAACAAAAATGGGAGTGTTGAGCGTCGTCACCGCCACATAGTTGAAACGGGCCTTGCCCTTCTATCTCATTCTCACATGCCATAAAAATTTTGGGCCGAAGCATTCCAAACCGCCACTTACCTCATTAACTGCATGCCTACCCTTCTTCTCCATCATAAATCTCCATATGAAGTCTTGATGGGCCAACCTTCGGACTACACCTTTCTTCGGGTTTTTGGCTCTACTTGTTGGCCCAACCTTAGGCCTTGTAACAAACACAAATTGGATTTTCGGTCTCATCCATGTGTGTTCGTGGGTTACAACCTAGGTCATAAAGGGTATAAATGCTTGCAGCTCACTACAGGCTGAACATACATTTCTTGAGATGTGACCTTCAATGAAAATTTGTTTACCTTTGCACCCAAGACTAGACCATCAACTGATTCTCACAATCATCATTTCATTGGGCCTGTATCTGATTTTCTCCTTCCAAGTGCTATATCTGAGCCCACTTCCCCTCTCTTGACTCCTCCCTCTTACTTAAGCCCAACTTCCTCATCTAGCCTAGATCGACCCACTTCCCCATCATCTTCCCTTCCCTCCCCTAGGGCTTCCTCCAGTCCATCTTCGAGTTCTCAACAAGTTTTTGTGTCTCCAGATCAGTTACCTTCCTCTCCTCCACCACCACTCAATACTCACTCCATGGTCACTTGATCTCGGTCCAACATTCATTGCCCATTTACTTACACCGATTGCACCATCCTGCGGCCACCCACCGAACCCACTATGTCCCTGACCACATCCACAGCCCCTACTTCTTCCTTCAGTCCATCGGTTCTTGAGGAACCATCCTCTAGTCTGAAGCTTCAAAACATCCTGAATGGCGCCATGCCAAGGAACTTGAGTTTCATGCCCTCCTACAAAATCAGACATGGCAACTCATCCCACCCTCACCTCTGTAAATCCAAGTAGATTCTAAAAACCAAACGTAGAGCTGATGGGTCCCTTGAATGCCGCAAGGCTCAGCTTGTGGCCAAAGGATTCCATCAACAACCCGGCTTAGATTTCTTTGAAACTTTCAGCCCCGTCGTAAAACCTGTGACAATCCGTCTCCTTCTATCTTTAACTGTTACTTCCAATTGGCCTCTTCACCAATTGGACATACAAAATGCGTTTCTGCACGGGGATCTCGAAGAAGACGTCTATATGAGGCGGCCACCTGGGTTTGTCAATCCTGAACATCCTTCCTATGTTTGTAAGTTAACTAAATCCATTTATGGTTTGAAACAGGCCCCTAGGGCCTGGTATGCAAAATTAAGTGATTGGTTACTTTCATTGCGTTTTCATGGTTCAAAATGTGACTCCTCTTTGTTCATTTTTAGGTCTTCTACTGATTGCATCTATATCCTAGTTTATGTCGATGATATCATCGTCACTGGGTCTAGTTCTACCTTGATTTCTGATTTTGTTGTTTCTCTAAGTAAATTCTTTCCAGTCAAGGATCTAGGCACGTTGCATTATTTTTATGAATAGAGGTGATCCGCAAGTCATCTGGTCTGTTTCTTACTCAAAATAAATACATTTCTGTTTCTCACTCAAAATAAATACAATTCTGACTTACTGTTGAAAACAAACATGCACAAATCTAAGTCTTTATCGACACCCATGTCCACTACTCAAAAACTGTCAGCCTTAGAAGGAAGTTCATTCGAGGATCCTGAATTGTATAGGAGCATAGTTGGCAGCTTATAGTATCTGTCCTTCACACGTCCAGACATTTCCTTTGCTGTAAACTGTGTATGCCAATACATGCATAGCCCACGGGTGCCCGACTGGCAGGCCGTAAAAAGAGTTCTCCGTTATCTGAATAGCACTCGGTCATTTGGTCTTTGTTTCTCAGCCTCATCTTCACTTACTTTGTCTGCATTTTCTGATGCTAATTGGGTAGGTTGCCCTGATGATCGCCGATCAAGTATTGGATTTTGTGTATTCTTTGGGACTCACCTCATCTCCTGGGGTTCAAACAAACAATCTACTATCGCTTGATCTTCCACTGAAGCCGAGTACAAGTCATTGGCCAATACAGCCTGTGAAATTCTGTGGCTCCAATCCTTGTTAAAAGAGCTTGGTATCTTCCTTAAGGAGCCTCCAACACTGTTTCGACAACTTGGGCGCCACTTATCTTTCAATAAATCCTGTCCTTCACTCTCGCACCAAACATGTCGAATTCAACTACCACTTTGTTCGGGACAGAGTTGCATCCAAATCCTTACAAGTCTCCTTCATATCCAGCAAAGATCAGCTCGCTGATATCCACTGTCGTCTGCAAGATTCATTCAGCTTCGGTCAAGCATCACCATCAACCCAATGCCGCTTGACTCGCAGGAGGGTATTAAGGCATCAGCCTCGTCTGCACCTGCACAACAACCAAATTCCATTCCACTCAAGAATCAGGCCTCGTCTGCACCTGCACAACAACCAAATTCCATCCCACTCAAGAATATTCTAGACAACCAACTCTGTAATGGAATTGGCACTTGGGCTGTAACAGAATCCTAGCCAGGTGTCTCATATTGATTGGTTTATTTTTCTTGAGGTTGTTATATTGTGTCTATAAATAGAGGCACTATTTGTATCCAAAACAGTGTGAAAAATACAGAAGGAGATTCGATTGAGCTCTCTGTCTCTCTTTGGCCTTTTCTCAAACAGTTGGAATCTCCAACTTTCTTCTTGTTTCAACACATGATGATCTGCTTCTAATGTTGTAACTTTTTGCAGATCTTCTGGGCATTTTCAATATACTTGGAGGCAGTTGCAATTCTTCCTCAGTTAGTTTTGCTTCAGCGTAGCGGAAATGTGGACAATTTAACGGGGCAATATGTTTTCTTTCTTGGGTATGTGTATCTTTTTTTAATACCAGTGTTGCTCTCAAGAATTCTCTTTGTTGTGTGGTTAGCTAAGTATCTGTGTGGAAGATACATCAGTTACTGCCAGCATAATTCTATGCAGTTACTTTGGAAACATATATGTTTGTATTGGACTAGGTAGCATGTAATCTTACTTAGCACCCATGGTAATATAGGAGCCAGCTCTAGCAAGTAAACCAAGGGGGAACTAAGCAAGTTGTACTATTCGTGATCATAGAAATGCAGTTTCTAACCACTTGGTAGCAGCTTGATACATTGTGAAAGTTTAGAGCTCTTTGTATATGAACATCTATGGATGTAGTGTACTTGGGCTTTGCCTACTCTTATGCATAAAACTTCTTGATTACCTATAAAAAAAAAAAAAAACATCCATGGATGTAGCAGGGAAAGATATAGAAGTGCACTTATCATTATGTGATAGGCCAATCTTAACTTATCAAGAATAAAAATCCGATAGGCCAGTTTCATCAGTTTCATCATATACAATGAAACCGTATGGATTTGTGCACCCCATGATTTGTCTCGTTTTCACCATGTAATGACTGTTTCTGTTGCTCCCTAGCTTTCTTTAAGGTGATTTATTTACTGAAAAATAAGAAAGTGGTATATTTGAGTGAATTTGTATGTGTTTGTCAATGTGTGTTTTTCCATGGGGTGTTTGTATGTGTTTTCATGCATGTTATATTGGTTTATAAGTTCAAAGACCAGAAAATTCCTTGAAGAGGATACACCCTACATCCTCCATAGCTATCTTACTGGTAACTCAAGGAAAATTGAACTTATATGTGGGCGTCTTGTGCCCCCATCTAAAAATGGTATAATGCCATGAGGTGGTAAAGTAGAACAGAAATAGGTATTGCAGTTGATGAGAATTCTGAATCCCTTCACCCGATCAGAAAAGAAAAAAAAGAAAAAAGAAAAGAAATCTGAACACCTTCAGAGCGTTGCAAATCATTCTCTCTCTCTCTCTCTCTCTCTCTCTCTCACACACACACACACACACCCAACCCTTTGCTTCCCATGCCAACCCATCTCCACATGGCATGACAAGGGTAAGACCACTGTACTGGATACTCAATGTGGTGGAAAACCTTTGTAAACGAAACGTTTTTGTTTGCCTTTGAAGTAATGTTATTGAACTTGTGGCGAGACTAATTACCATCCATATATTCATTCTGCAGGGCATATCGTGCATTCTACATCCTTAACTGGATATATCGCTACTTCACAGAGCCTCATTTTAGTCGATGGATAGGTAAGCTATGCCTAGAATCCGAGAACAACTGTTTGTCAGGCGTCTTGCAGCTTGCGAGTATGATTAAATTTTTTCTTAATTTTGCAGCTTGCATCTCCGGACTTGTTCAGACAGCTTTATATGCAGATTTCTTTTACTATTACTATATTAGGTAAAGAAATCTGACACGTTCTTGATGACGAACCATGGTAACAGTTTTCTACTCGATGGATTGCATTAACTATTGTTTGTTTTACAGCTGGAAAAGCAATACAAAGCTTAAGTTGCCTGCTTGAGCCAAGCATGGAGTTTTGGAAATTTGAAGTTGGTTTTCCTGAATCACTGTTAGTGTTCATACATTAATCACATCATTGTTGGCGTAAGAAGGGATGCATGTTTCTTAGTTTAATTAAGTCGATAAATCCAAGCAGGTGGGTGAAAATTTAGCTGGTTTTAGGTGAAAATACTCATGTTATAGGCAATTGTAGAGCAGATAAAGTAGCTCCATGGTTTTTAGGTGGTGATAGTCTTTAAGCATCTTTACTTGCCACTGATTTTGACTTGTAAAGATTTATTGGGAGGACACGAAGTGCAGACTTGACTAATAGCAGACGTGGATGTTTGGTGCACATATGGCTAAATCTGTATTTGTTTATTTATTGTAATTGTTTGTTTTCGGCTATATACAGTTAATTAAATCCAAAGTGTTTACTGCTACCAAGAATTAGAGAAACAACAAGAGTTTGAACCAAAATTTTGAATACCGTTTTGGTGGCAGTTTCGGTTAAGGCACTGGAACGAAATATTTCAGTACCGGTACTGTTTCGAGATAGTTTATATATATAAATTAATTATATGTGTATAAATTATATTTTAAAATAATATTAATACAAGTCTTAAGGTAGGTTAGGATAATGAGATGATAGTTTTTTATTTTAGATGAAAGTTTAAAATATTATTTTTTAATATTATTATTGTTTTGAGATTTAAAAAAGTTGAATTATTTATTATATTTTGTGTAGGAATTTAGTGAATTTTATGTCTCATCTCACTTGCCAAACTTATCCTTAAAAAGTTCAAAAACATATTTATAAAATTCAATGATATTTCTAAGTTTTCAATCCAATTATTTTAAAAAATAATTACTCATTTTTATCAAGAAAATGGGAGTAGGGATTTGATTTTTAGTCTTCAAGAAAAGAGAATTAAAAAAAAGTTAAGAAAATAGTTTTTAGATGTAAGAATTGGAGTGAATATAATGAAAAAATTAGAATTTTTATAGTAATTACAAAAAATTCACTAATTTCGACTAGTACCGATACATCGAAAATCGCTTGGTATTGATCAAAATGTACCGGTAAAACTGGTATTTGACCCGATACGAAACATATGTATTCTATATACCAGTCATTATTTTGGTATGAGAAATACCGACCGTATCGATCAGTACGGTACGAAATTAAAAACTTTGTTTGAATCTATTAATTTTGAACATTCATGCATGAATAATTCTATTCACCATCCTCTTAACTATTATCCCTATACCATCTTCTTATTTAACATCCAATCATTGAATGATAAGTAATGAATGATAAATAGTTTTACAATCATTTAACGACACAACAAATGATGATGAAAAGATGGTGCCTAAAAGGATGATATGTATAGTTACGGCTAGAGTTATGATTGGTGTTGTTCTTATTTGGCATCCATTCTTTTTCTTGTTTTGTATTAGTTAAGATGATTGTTGGGGCTTCCAACTTTTTTAAATCTTGTATTGTGTAACTGTTTAATATATATAACATGCTCGTTTAGGAAAAAAAGAAAAAAAAAAGTCCATGAAATAGGTCCACAACTCCACACATGCATATGTGATTCTATGTGCATTGTCCACCAAACACAGCCACATAGGACAAAATAAAATAATAGGTAGGTTTCCGAATTTCCAACTTCCAGCCACTGTTTAGCTCCGACCGCACATAATTAGACACCGAAATAAGAATCTCCTATAATGCTACCCTGTAACCACGACCTCTACATGATTGCATACATCCATGCACGTCCTTATCATGGTTCCCACCTTGACATTGGCCTCTTATGTCGCTCTTTTGTCAATCACAAATCTCCTGTTTTCGTTATCTTATATATGCTCCCGTTGGCTTATTATTCATTCAAATTTGTCAAATGTCCATTCCCGAAAGCCCATTTTCTTCTTCTTCTTCTTCGCCTTCTTTGCCTCAGACCTCTTCTGGGAGAGTTGAACTAGTTTCCAAGTTTGTATCGGAGCGACTTGTTCAGAAGTTTTATGATGCGTCTGAATTCGACTTTGATTACGAGCAAAGTGGATTGTGGTCTCCTCCGGTCCAGAGGACTGTGTTCATGAGCTCCTCCGGGAAAATATTCACGAAAGCAGATATTCTGTCAAAACTCAGAAGCGCATTGCAGAGGCATCGTCGTCGAAGGAAGCACATGAGAGTTTGTTTCAATGTATGAAGCTGCTCTTATTCCTTCTTCTCTCTTTATTATTTTTTAAGAGAGAGAGAGCTAATTTCGATTTTCTTTTTCAGAAGTACTTCTGATGCATAAAGCTTCTTCTTTTGCAGGTATTCATTTGCTGCTTCTGAGTGAGATGTTCAAGGTAACCCTTGTTTCCAGGAACGATTGTAACTTAACAAGTCAAAATACAACACAAAATGCTTTTTTCTGTGTAAGTTTCTTCCTCTTGGTTTGGCGATGTAAATGTTATTCTTTTTGATAAATTTTGTGCATCAGCTTAATAAAATCAGGAATAATAATTAAAAAAAAAAAAAAACTACCAAATATCCATAACATCAGTGAATTGAGCATGTCTAGCTAACTTTGGAGCTACAACATCACCATTCCCTCTCACCTGTCCCAGCTTCTCAGTTTGTTCAACAACTTCCTCTTTTGGTGATCATGTCAATGTTACATTGCTCCAAGCGTAGAAATGCTGAGTGGTGTGAATGGGTTAGGTAATCCAGTCCGAGTAACATGTTCATATAACACTGTTGAATCCAAATTAACAAATGTAAGAGTTTATTTAAAAAAAAAAAACAAATGTAAGAGCTTTTGGTTAAGGGAACATGCCATGTAGTCTTAAGGCCATTTCAACATATTATATGTAGTCTTTACTAGAGAATTTTGCATGTTTGGTAAGTAAGATGAGAATTTTGAGTCTTTAAGCCTTAGGTCTTTGTGAGCTAAGGCAAAGCTCTCTCAAATATCTGAAGTCCAAAATACTTTGTGAGCTCCTTTTAGGTCTTTTTTCATGTAATTCTTTTATGTTTAGGAACCAACTCATTTGCCTGACTTTCTGAGTCTGGAAAGTCCAGCTCTCTGGTTTGCCAAGTACCGCTTGATGTCATAATTTGACTTCTCTTACACTATCTTTGCGTATGAGTGCCCTCAAGAAAGGTCTCAATTTTAGTAAAATACTTAGAAACAACACTTAAAGATTAGTCTTGCAGAGACCAAATTAAACTGCAAACCACTTAAACTAGCATTAGGAGCCTTGATGTGAATTCTCATTGTCAGTGGCAGATATTGTCAAGAACAGTCAAGCTATATATAAATACTGTCTTCATTTGTTGTTTCTGCACAAAGCTGAAGTGGCAAGTTGGCCTGAAGCTTTCAAAACTGAATCCAAACGGTAACATGTGGGCTCTTAAAGGATCTGCCACTTGTTTGTTCAGATATGAAATCACCGTAATTGAGAGGAATTCCAAAGCTCAAAGCATTTCAGAAGTCACTGCATGATTCAAATTTACAATCCACTTCCCCCACTTCTCTCCGTTACTACCACCCACATCTCTTGGATTCCAAGCTACTTGTCACAAGGGGTACTTCGGAAACCAATAATTTTGAGAGGAACACATCTCCCGAAACAGAAGTCAATTAAGACATGAAACTTTGAGGGTCCTACAGTCCTACTAATTGCAAATCTGAATTGGCAATTGTTACATAGAAAAACAAACGGAACAATATTCTGACGTATCTGCATGAGAAGACACGATTTGTCACTTGTCTTGCATGTGGGACATGTGCATCACAGACTTCTAAGATCAGCTGCTGCTGCAGCATACTGGCCTTTTACAGTCCGGAGTAACCTAGGTACCAGCTGCCTTCTTTTAGGATAGAGAAACGAGATATAACAAGGTGAGTGAAGTGAGAAAGCAAAAGTACAGTTTTTAAATGAACCCACAGACTTCTCTTCTTTCACACCTTAAGATATATTTATATATATGTATATATATATTCGATTTCTCAGTTGGCTAAGGTTCCTCGACTTTGCAGTTAACTTGAAGATATGAGATGCCACTATAGATGTTGAAAAGAAATCTGATATTTCCGAATTCCAGTCTGATCAGACCTTCTGTCCAATTCGTATATAAAGACAAAACACTAATCCACTTGCAATCTCGTTTCTATTTCCTTTTTTATTTATTTATTTTTTATTTGTCCTCTGGGTTTTGCTTCTGTACTTTTCTTTCTGCTTCGTTTGATTTTGTGTTTCAACTATGGATGCAACATTTTCGCACAGTCGTTATCATTACCAACCAGTATGTCCCCCCAGCCCTGGCCCCATGCATGCTCACAGGCCTTTCAGTCTTGCATTCCACCCAATATTTGGGTAAGCACCGAAGGTGGAAATGGAATCACTTGCACCGGGAGGGGTAGGGGGTGTGAAAGAAAGAAGAGAGCATAAAGCTGTCAGAACCCATCACAAGGGGATGAAGACCTTTGTCTAGCTCGCAAAAATATGAAAAGAACCGCGTGATTTTGATGTCATCGTCTCATGATGATATCGGATGAAAGGGAATGGAGTTTTTATCTTCAACCAAAAAGTCACAATATAAGAAGGGTAGATTAAAAAAAATTTCAAAAAGGAAAAAGTGCCAGCTCTTGTAACACCCTACACACCCTCTTTGTAGCCTAACCATTGAAACAAAACTTTTTTTGGAAACTGATGCAAGCCCTCTTTCAAGATAGACATACATTATTGTTTAACCACATTCCGCCGAAGACGTGATAGATACAAAGCCAGTGGGCAGGAATAATGTGTATGAGTTTCATGTTCTTAACATCATGCCCATGAAGAGTTTTATTACTAACTCCTTACTACAACAGACAATCTCCTGGTGATTACTTATAAAAAAAAATAAAAAAAATCTCCTGGTTAATCCAACGTTGGCCAAGTACCTAATGCTCAAAGGGTGCTAATTTTTTTATTTTTCTTTTTCAGAGCTTAATTCTCACTTAAGTGGAAACGGAATGGCTATACTGGCTTCCAGGGTTATGCAGGGGAAAAGAAAAGCATGGAAAGTGGAACGAGCTGCAAAAACTGGACCCGAGATGAAAATGCAGACGTGGAACAGGAAAGTCAGGGGAGTGACTTGAAAAGCCTAGAGACTAACAAAAGAACTTGGCTTATTATTGCTCAGTATGAATGTAAAACATGTTCCCATTTACTTGATTCTTAATTAATGTAAGTATACATCCATGAACAGTGTGCAAACCCTTTTGAATGTCGGTATTTTCCACTATATATGTGAAGCATCTACGACTATACGTTGTCATTGCTTGAGAGCAAAGCTAACATATGCTATATTTTCTTTCCATGCTTGCATGTTTCTTCAGAAACCTCTTCCTGTTTGCTCCCAGGTGTTTAATATACCTGCATTGATCAAGAGTAGTATAGGCGTTGCAGTCAAAGAGTACCTTAATCTACTTTGCTGGGCTTGACTAACTATGATAACAAGCACCAAGAAATTATCTGCCTGACTCAATACAATGTTCTGTGAGCCAACTGATAATTTTTGTGTGTAGCAAAGGAAAGTATAAGAACTAAAGATTTCATTCTCAAATCCTAGTTAAGATTTGGATCAAAGACTCTGCATAATAAATAACTATATAATCACCTCCACAATACTTACAGTTAAGAAATCAGAGCAGCTTACATTCATTATCACACTGGAACGGGACTTTCTTCGAGGATTTCTTTTCCCGTAATGCCATCCTTTAAAGTTTTGAAATATACATTGTAGTCCTTCTCTGGTGGTGGGTTTTCAGGGTCCACTGTGAAAGGTTCACTAAATGGAATGACACTTTTAACCTGCAGAAAACACAAAAGTACCCAATAAAATCCAAATCTACAATTAGAAAGGGACCAAAAACATAACTTGGGCAGCTGTGTTCACAAGTAAAACTTGTTTAAGCTCAAGAGAAAAATAAGAGAGCATCACAACCTTAGATGTTCTCACACTTTCAGTTCATGTCATAAACAGTCATCTTTTAGTCAACTTTTAGTGAAGGAGTTCCAAGGTAAAATGTTTGTGTATGTGTATGTGAGTGTATATATATATTCCATGGTAAAAATTGCCAAAGTTGGAACTGGCTGCACTTGTCTTGTCTACTGGTAGTGGAAATCTAAAGTGAACGTGTAACTGCAAAAGGATTTCCAATTTTCCAGCCTTTTCTGTAAATAGAGGGATCTGCGATCCGTTTTCAAAAATTTTCAGAAGACCGTTCCTAGGTTGCGGTTTGGATAGTGAGATGAGATGAGATGTTTTAGATGAAAATTGAAAGTTAAATAAAATATTGTTAGAATATTATTTTTTAATATTATTATTGTTTTGGGATTTGAAAAAGTTAAATTGTTTATTATATTTTGTGGGAATTTGAAAAAATTGTAATGATGAGATGAGATGAATAAAGTGCAATAGTAAACCTTTAAAGCAAATTTTGTCATTTATGTCAGGATGTTCCATCCTTGAGTCAGTCAAATTACTAAAGCACCTAAGGATGATTATCATAGGATGGATGTTACAACCCTTTGAGCTTGAATTCCGATCATTTAAAAGAATTTGCAACCTGTTCTCTAATATGAATGTTGCGATCAGAAATTACTATCATAAATGTCATGTAAAATAGTGAGAAAACAGAATCAGAACCAGCACACCCTTATCTTTGGAAGTGCTTACAAATGAGCATGCCTGTTAATTTGTATGTACATACCCTGAAATGATTGGAGGGAATTGGGGGAAGACAAGGAATAAGCTTCAAGATTTCTGATTATATTACTTTATTATGTTGTGGTTCTGTGGGAAAGATTACATACAAGCTGCAAGAATTCATAGTAAAACTTGATCTTTATCACTATGTTACATGCTAATAATCATTCACATCCCATACTAAAAAAACCAGGAGTCAATCACTAAAAATATTTAATAGCATATACAGCGTTTATATGCCAAAAATAAGGGGGAGAACGAGTAGTACCTCAAATGTCTTGTCACAAGCGTATGTGCTTTCCAAAGCAGCAACACATATAAGAGCAACCTCTTCCCTTGATACCTTACCCTGTATGTATTAGATATGCAACAAAATCATCCTTAGAGATTGGAGCCTAGGAGGTTCAACCGAAAGCCCAAAAAGTTCAGTTCCACAGCAAGTACTGCTTATAGAACCCTCCTGTTAAATATTTTAACTTAAGTAATAAAACCTGAGATATAATTGAAAAGCATACTGTTATATTGTCTCCCTGGTCGAAAATGAGATCTGCCCCAGCAGGCTCCTCAGTCAATGCACATGGCCTAATGATTGCATACGGCATTCCACTTTCCCGTATTAAATCCTCCCCCTATCAGGGAATTGGCAAGTTTAAGAAAAATGGCGAGCAGACATGTAGATTTCACAATAGGTAACTATGGCTTACAAATAAAGTCTTGGACCATTGTCTATTTTATGATCAATAAAATTTTGTTTACCAATTAAAAAAAACAAAGTGAGATACAATATGGCCTAAGGTACTAGGAGAAGAATCACACAGCATCATGTTAATTTGAAGCTGAAATTCTTTCTTACATTTTCCTTATTTCATTTCTTCTCTATTCATAGAACTGGCATAAGTTGAGCTTCGGTGATTTTTGTGTGCACGTAAAATGTGTTTCTCTTCCACCTTAATTTTATCGAATAAATTTTGCACCATGTTTGAGTTATATTGATCATTGTTCAAATTTAACTCCCCGATTTTACTATAATGAAGCTTCTCCAGTCCATATTTATCTTATCACTTCTGTTTGTGAAGAAAAGGTCAACAACATTGAGACTTTTAATTGTCAGTAACCTAGATGATCGCAAGTTTAATTCACTAACTTGATACAGCACATACTCGTTTAACATGCACAGGTCCACCAATGTTCAACTAACGTATAGACTTTTACTTTTCAACTACCTATATGCGATTATAACTGCAGTCTTGTCACTAAGTACAATGCATATCAACCTGCATTCATTTAGTGATCTTTTAGACCTAGACACATCTCCATAAAAGCGGTCAATTCCCAATATTTATTTTTAGAATAAGAATGTCTACCAAACTGAAAGAAACTAATTAATATTTCTATCCTCTTTATATTACAAGTCATTTAGTCAGGTAAAAGGCTCAACTCATCAACCCATGTACCATGACTTCAGGCAGCTTAATGAATAGTCCGAATTTTAAAATTCTAGGCTCAAGCAGCAGTAGGGCACTATCTAAAAATGCATTAACCCAGAGGACTGTAACACAAATGATCTATCTTTACTTAAAAGCTTGCAGCATTAGTTTTAAACCTTCAACTTGAATGTGAGAATAAAATCCAATTCCTTGTTCAAGCGGACAGCAGGAGGTTGTTTACTCAGATCCAGTCCAGGCCTCCCAGGTCGGGTAACTCCAGCCGAGCCCACATGTACAAACCTACAAGTAACCCATAAAAAGAAAGAAATCCCAGAAAAAAAATTGCATCTAGCAGACCAAGTATATTAAAGCATATATATAATCACAATGATACTAATATTATAAAAGATCTAATGGAAAGTACTGTTAAACCTTGGACATATGGGATCCTTTATATACGTCCGAATGCTTGATACAGGAAGTTGAAATGCACCTTCCACAAAAGTTGGATTCAATCTCCCATCATACTCAAACTTGCTGAACATGAGCTGCAGTGATTTGGATACTTCATTAAGAACAAAATTAGAAAACCATGAAGCAGAATATAAATAAACAGTTACAAACTGAAGCATGCCTGCAATGATACAATATTGGTTGGGTCAAAGGGCGGGGCATCTGATACAGTTCGTGCTCGAAATATAGGCCTCAAGGAAGAAAATGGCAAGCGTATCTGGGTGTGAAAGGGAACCACAGCTTGTTAGTAGTGATTATCAAGCATAGCAATTCAATCAAGGGGTTTATAACGTCACTCACTGACTGCCATTGGCCTGCTACAGTGTCAAAGCCTGTCGTATAACCAACAGTGTCCCAATCACTGCTAGTGCGAACTATCATTTTATACCTGCGACCGTCACCTTTAAGGCGAAGCTCCAAACCATCATATGCGGAAACATCTTCTGGGACTGAAAAATTCTGAAAACCAAACACATGATTTTCTCTTTATATAAGAAATGGAATCATAAATTGGCGCATCCCAAAAGGTCTGGAACACAAGCCAAGAGAAGAGAGGAGAAGAAGAAGAATTGAAGGATATCCATAGGGTAGAAAATACAGGAAGATCAGGCACAACAAGGCTTTTGGTGGTTTTTTCAAATCCTCATACTACAAGGGATGCAAACTTCATTAAGAATAGCATGGATCTAATCCATAAGGACCCAAAGTATAAATTTGGCAGGTAAGTGATCTATCTCATCTTATAGCCTGACAACAAGAGCCCAGATCCTTGGGAAAAATTCACCCACCAGGTGGGTGTAACAAAAACAAAGTCTTTCGATACAATTGAATCATAGATAGTTCCAAGGAAAGAAGATCCACAGGGAAAACAACCTCCATGCGTGCTAAGAAAACAATTATGGTCCATAGAGCCATGCAGATAACAAAAACTAAATGAACTGAGTGGCCTAGAGAAACATCCAAAATTTCGTGTCAGCAACTTGTGAAAAGGTTGTTAGAAATAAAAATTCATTGAAGATATGCTTGAACAGCCCTAAGTGCGATCATGCATTCCATTTCTTTGCAACATTGATACCATTAATGAAAATTAAGAAAATCTCACATCTAGAGATCATCTGAACAAATTCACTGACACTTCAAGAGAAATAAGAAGTAAGCTCATTTCCAATGCCGTGGAAGGCCATTTATCAGAATATATGTTGAATTAGACCACAACAAGGATAATCTCATGGAGGTAAGGAGAAGTCAAGATAAGTCATTGCATTTTACCCTTGTTCTGATACTGGTAAAGCCACCATTGTTAGCAGTGGAAACAACGCCTGGGAGATACACAAAAAATACTAACGAAATGAATAAATCAAAGCATTTGGAAATGGATAGTTAATCATGCTTAAGGATGCAAGAAAACATAAAACAGAGAAATGTGGGTGGAAGGGGCTGCAGGAACAAACCTTTGAAAAGGCCAGTTGGTCCACCAATTTCGCTGCCTATTGGGTCAATTTGAAATGTGCTTTCACTAACTCCTCCCATTACAACATCATCTAGAGCACCCCAAGTGAGTTCTCTAGAGTTATTATCTGCAAAATTGGGGCAGGAGAACAAAAATCTTAATCACAGAACATATTCCTATATCAAACAGGTAATGAACAATGACGTAAAGATTTGGCCTAGTTGCAAAGCACTGATGACATGTATTGATTGATCTGTTGTAATATGAAACAATAATAAAAAGACAATAAAATTATAAATTCAGTGCACAAACAACTGTGTTATAAATGGAATTTTAATACAAATTTTGTATGCAACATATAACTTCATGAACTTTTCTTCTCATTACGCTTCTTGTTGGCTACTTAACATGGACTTGAACCCCCACCCCTTGCCATCCCTTACTCCCCTTTTTCATTATTTCTTTTTTCCTTTTCTAAGCTTCGTTTTTATTTTACTCTTATCTGCATGATAAGGTACACGTGCAAAATGCAACAGCTTGGTGCTAGATCAATGATTATGTACCTTCAAATCCAAAGAGTAGTTTTCCCTTTCGAAGTCCAACACTCCCTTTTACAGCATTGAGTAAATTTTTCATTCCAATGTATTCTACCATTTCAGGAGAATCACCTTTTATCTGTTCCCATCAATCAAATGAGGCCTCATTGTTATCAAGAGCCAGATGTTTGCATAACTCACAAAGGAAAAACAATTGAACTTCCAATTCAAGGAAAACCAATAAAAAAACAGGCAATCAGTTCACAACCTCCGGTTCAAAGAACTTGATTCCCTGTAGACAATAATTAGTATTGAGTTAGAGAAGAACCAATGGTAAAAAATATAGCAAGCATACAACTTCCATTATTGAGAAACCAAAAAATTGGTGGATAGGCAAACTCTCCTACAACTATGTGTGAAACTATGGGTTTTCACTACCATCTTCCAAGTTTTCAAAAACGTACTTGGCTGTATTTTGCCCTGTCAGGAGTGTCCCCTTCCTTTGGACCAACTATAACAGAAACTGCATTAATAACTTTCCTCACTCCTTTGAAGTACTCAGGGACCAGAGTGCTCTCCTTAGTAATGTCTCCAACAATCTGAAATTTGTAGAAAAAGGCACAGTCATAAGCATGTAAAGTAAGGGATGAAAACACAACCAAGTTTCATATAACCAACTTATTATGTACAATCATGTAATGGAAACACTTGGCAGGGTTTAAGTGTTGAATGAAAGAATCTGAATATACCCTACCCAAGAAATGCCGTCAATTATTTAATATACTAGGCACTCCACATAAAAAATAATTATTAAAACAATAAATAATTAAAAGCTCACAGAAAAAATCAGGATAGTCACAAACAGTTTGATTAATCAATTAGATATTGTGTGTGCTATGAAGCATCTGCTTTTTCAGAGGATGTACTGATTACAGTTGAAAGTACCAAAGAATCATATTTTCTAAATAATTAATTTCTTCCGCCCAAAGAAAGAGTTGCACAATCAGGTACTAAAATCTATTGAGACTGGGAAAGAATTCAGAAACTTCCAAAGTTGACATGAATACATTTACTCATAAAGATAGGGCAAAATAGAGGCAAAAGTCAGAAGTACATTCTTTTTAGATAGGTAATGTACAGAAAACATACATCCTCCAGACTCAATATGAGTAGGCCTGTTTAGGCCTGCTTATCAAAAACTGACAACCAAAAATGCCCAGAAATGCATGCTTTGCTCAAAGTCGTAAATGTGATCGATCAGTTAGGAAGAGAAACTTTATGCAGTAGCTACTAGCTGGCTCACCAAGTCAATATCTGGGCTGAACATCCTTCTTGCCTTCTCTTCATTTCTGACCTAAGAAATTGTCATACAAAAATTGGGATGTATAATAGTCAATGACTACTAAAAGTCTTAAGAGCATATTGAAATTTTTTCTAAATGAATAATAATGCTACAATGGCTTGCAGCACTTTCAGCTAAGCATGCCTTACAAACACATTAGAAGGTAGGAGCAGAAATACCAATACTCGGACTGGCAATCCTTTCTTCTGTAAGATGTTGACTACTCTTCTACCCACACCACCAGTAGCTCCAGCTACCAGGGTAATACCAGAAGTATCCATGGCCTTTACTGGTTCACTGGGTGATGGGCTGGATAGTTTCTCTATCAGAAATTCAAAGAACTTCACAACTCCCAAAAATTGAATTCTTGTTAGTAAATACCAAAAATAAATTCTTGTTTGAACAGGCAAGATAATGTTAGAGGCGATCAAAATTGGAATAGACACCATGTCTAACCTTGGCAGGAGATGGGGGTCCATTAAAAAAATATAACGTTTTCAAAAATCTGCCGAAGTCCCAACTCTGCTTTCCAGCTTCTGCTGATACAGGCCTGTTATTTGTTCTTGAGGAGAGAGAAGCTAAGCTTTGTCTGTAAACAAAGGACTTCGGTTTGTCATTAAGTTGAAGAAACGGTTTAGGTAGTGGAGAGGACAGTAACCGAGGATGGAAAGATTTGTTCGAAAATTTTCTACCAAAAGGAGATGAAGAGCCCTGCAGTGTCAATTAATTGAGCCATGCAAGTTAAACTAATCGGAAATTCGAAGATGTTGGCATGTGAAATATCATCTGAAGCAGATATAATTGTGCAATAAAGTATGGTATAGGGATAAATATGGAGAATCTACATATTTATGTTTTTCATTCTAAAAGTGTCATGGGAAGTATTTTGGCTCAAATTCATCTATCATTTTTCAAGGACTCCTGGGCATGTTCACAAACATCCAATAACATTTAGAAATAGATGAACTCCCAAATTAACCACAAAACACGGAAATAATTGGGCAACATATTGAAGAACGATTTGGATGTACTTCGCAATAGATATTTTTCTCTAAAGCGGCATAATATTAATTATAGAAGGAAAGAAAATAAAGAGAGGATATTTTTTTTTTATATATATTCATGCTATAGTCAAGAAATTAAGAGATGCCTTAAATTAGTAATAAATCGGCTGCCTAGAATTGAGTATGAAACTGAACACTGTGTTCTTATTACGGGTACATGAAATCATGTGATCAGATTACTTATAATGTCAGATTGAATGCTCCAGGAGAACTAGTTGAATACTGCAGCAACACTTCTACAACATAAAGCAAACATTGTTTGTCTCCAATCGACACAACGCGCAAAATATTAATTGCCGATAGGTTACAAACCGGCTCAAAAGAAATACCATCCATATCGTTAAGACAGCCTCCAACCCACCCTAGTCTCTCTAGAGAAATCCCAGACTACAAAACATACCCATTCAATTCACTCATCACCCATCCAAATTCTAAACATTTCATGGATACATTATATACAATAAAATACCAAACAGCTGTGTAGGCTCATGGCATACAATATATGCACATCAATACCATCCAAACTCTAAAATGGAACTTCCATATCAAGTGGTCCGGTCGGAGTGAAACTAAAAGACTCTGATTTGCTTAACATCAACACAAATGGCAATGTTTTCACACACAAGCTGTTTTTTTAACGTTTTTCCTAAGAGTAGTTACTCCACAAAGACTGCAACTTTGAGTGTTCGACCTTCATGTGAAGTGGGAGATACTTAAACGGTACAAAAGAACAAGAAATTCCTTCCAATTTATTTATTTATTTTTTTAAATCTTTTTGGGTGTGGGGTTACCTGAATGTTGAGAATAGAGGAAGACAGAGACGACGATATTTGCATAGAACAACATTCCATCGTTTTTCAGAGAGACAGAGAGAGATAGATAGAAAGTGCGGTTTGGGAAACTGACTAGCTGTTGTTGGCGTTGGTGCTGCTGATATTTGAAGCAGAGGAGTAAATATAGACCACACACAACCCCGACAGTCTCATACACCCCACGGTCTCTTTTAACTGCAGTTTGAGATAAAACTATTTTAGAATTGTTACATTATTCTTAGTTTTTATTTTTCTAGTGGTATATATGATTTAAAGACTTTTTAACTAGGCCATGGTAACATTTCATATTACTCATGCCAAGATATAAATTACTCATGTTATGATAAAAAAGACAAAAGACTGTGATGATAAAAATTCACAAAATATAGGATGAATGAACTTTATTTATTTTTTTTAATTTTTTATTAGGCAATTGATGTCATTCTGGCAACAGAAAGATACTGTGTTCACTTTAATATGTGAGAAATTTTGAAAGATATGAGAATTTTATAAACTTAACGATAGTTATATTTAAACGATATAAAGAAGTTGATATATGATGTATTGTAAAAATTGTTAGCTAAAATAGAAAAAGTAACAAAATAAAAAAACCACTGAGAGAGGACTGTGATAACAATGCCGTAGTTGTGTAACTGTGATATACAAAAACACTTCCAATTTAAAATGGAGCTATAAAAAATAATTCTCTCTTGTTCATTTTTCAAGAAATAAAAAAGAAAAGAAATGGAATAACCATTATTTAATGTAATTTTTTTTAATTGTTATTGCGTAAAGGGGATCCATTATTGCAATGTTGTATATATTGCTATAATTAAGGCTGAGACCTATCTATCAACATTTATTTAGGGTTGTAATATATGGCAAGACCCATGAATCCCATGTACACGAGACAAAATAAGTACCTTTGAGTTTGATATAAATTGTTTTGGGTCAAAATGAATTGAGGACAATTGTTAGTTAACCTGCCAAAATCCGTAATCAACTCGTATAACACGAATAAATGTCCCTCAGTAGTAGTCTTTTTTACAAGACACGGATCAATTCCATTTACTTGTTCAGTTGCTGCCATGTCTCTACTTTTGGAAGATTTGGTTACCATAAAACAAAACTCATTTAGAGGACCATCAAACCACTGTCATCTATAAAATCAATCGATGGCTCAATCTATAAAATCGTTTATTAGATCATCAAGCCTCATACTCTTACATCCTCTTCCAATGCTTCTATCGTTGTTAATCTTCACATTCTTCCTTTCATGATCTAGACTAAGAGACATTTTCCTGTCAAATGGTTACCCCCACCCACCAAGGGCCTTAAACTTAACATTGATGTTGCTTCCTATAAAAACACTCATTTTTCCTTTAAAAGTCCTAATAGGAGGAGTAGGGTAACTCTTTATAAAACCCAGGATTAGTTTGTTCTTAAGCTATGTGGGACTCCTCAATATGCCCCCTCACATGTGGGCCGGTATTTCCGGTACCATCATCGTGGGGAGGTCTCAGGAGCCCATCATTGATTATAGGTTAACTTGTCTCTGATACCATATAGAAACACTCATTTCTCCCCTTAAAAGTCCTAATAGGAGGAGTAGGGTAACTCTTTATAAAGCCCAGGATTAATTTGTTCCTAATCTATGTGGGACTCCTCAATACTTCCAAAGGTAATCTTGGGCCTGCATGTTGTGATGGCATCTTTTGGTCTTATAATTGTTCCATTATTGCTAGTTTTTCTAGCTATCTTGGTTTACGTATTAACATTTTTGCATAATTGTCAATTTTAAGAAACTGGCTTATTTTGTGCTACCAGCTTAGTAATCGGGACCTCATTGCGGAAACAATCTCTTATTGTTGTGAATTAATTTAATAATAACTCCTAACCCCTTTGGTATTAATCAATTGTTCATGGAAGAGAATGCTTCAACGGAAATTCTTGCTACCTTAGGAGCTTAGGGTCGCTTGGTAAGTTTTTTTTTACCATTTTTGAGCTCCCCAAACATATAATTGGCCTTTTTTTTTGCTTTGGATCGTGCAGTTGCTCCTAGTTTCCAGCATTAGTTTGAAATTTTATTTTTTTAGCTATTACTAGTATTCTATTGTATCCATTCAGCTGATTTTTCCAATAATACTTTTCCTAACAACCTAGTTTTGGGATTTCTATTATAATCATCATTGCTCTATTTATATAAGTAGGGCTGTAAATGAACCAGTCTGTTCGATAGCCCGCTCGGTACTCGCTCGGTTAAACTCGAATCGAACTCGACTCGTGAAAAAAAAAGCTCGTTCGTTAAAGCAGATACCCGCTCGATTTGTAAATGACACATACCCGACAAAACTCGGCTCGACTCGATTAAGACTCGTTTAAGCTCGCTCGTTTATGCTCGAGTCGACTCGTTAGCTCAACTCGATTAAAACTCATTCATATATTGGTAAATATATACATACACCTATGCATGTATATATGTATTAGCTAATAATATAAGCATACCACTTTTATAATTAAATATATAATATGTATTCTAATTACTTATGTCTATATAGTAAATATACTTCATAGGAATATTTTATAATTTGTATAATAATTAGTCGATAAAATTCAATAATTTCATATACTAATATGTGGGAACCATATATGAAATAGGTATATGCTATCATATTAAGTGTATGTATTAATAATATATGTAAGCATATAATATATTGTTATTTTGGATAAATATCAACTAGTTAGATATTAATTATTTATAAATTTTTTAAAATTTTAAAATTTTATAATTTAATAGAGGTTTTACTTGTTAGTTGTATAAATTCAATATTAGTTATTTATTTATTTATTTATTTTATTAATTATTAAAGCTTATTCTAAAAAAAAAAAATTAAGATCAAGCTCGAGCTCGGCTCGACTCGAACTCGTTTGTGGGACGAGCTCGAGCTCGAGCTCGAGTTGAGAATTTTGCTTATCGAGTCGAGCTCGAACAAAGAATTAAAAAAAATTTCGAGCTCGGGCTCGAGCTCGAGCTCGAGTATTTTGAGTCGAGCCGAGCTCGACAAGCTAAAAACCGGCTCGGCTCGGCTCGATTACAGCCCTATATATAAGGTATTCCTCTACAAAAAGTGAATGTTTATTAATAAAATCGAGGTACCATGCTCTGTTTTAAAAAAAATGCATGAATATATGTTTAGAAGATGCTTGAACTAAAACATAAGAATTTTTTGAAAATGGAAGGATACTAGGTAGAGTGCTTATTCCAGGGCCTCAAAGAGGCCAAGTAGGGAGAAAGCAACCTTTCCCCCTTACTCAACATAGGGTTGTTCCCAATGGTATGTTTGGCAATGCCCTTTGCATGTTGGTATGCGGGAGTGGATCTTCAGACACCACGGGTGTGCCTTGTCTTGTTGATAAAGCCAGCGAGGAACGAAAAAAATCTTTTTTTATTTATTTATTCTTGATGTATGCATCCCAACCAAGAAAAGAGAAAGTGAGCTCAACTAGTGCCAGAATGAATCCTTCTCATCGTTAATATAAAATCATGTCAATTTATAAGTTTATTTTTGTAAACCTCTTTGTAGTTGTAGCACGCACACATGTGTGTATGTGTGTGTGTATATATATATATATTTCTATATATGAAAAATGAAAAGATACAAGAGAATGGTGGAGACCTCAACAATCATCCCAAATTAGCTATTACAATACAAGAAAAAGAAACAAAAAGAGAGAGATTTGGAGCCAATAATTTGGCCCCCACTCATTCCCCACAAGGGGGAGCTGTCTGAAGCGATTTTAATGCAATCCCAAAATTTGGACTATAATTTTACTTGGGCTGTACAGGAACTGATGAAACTGGAAGCCACCAATGCGAACTAACCAGCCACTCAGGAACTAGTTGGCGTGTGATGGAAAATGGAGAAAATCGAAGTTCAACGGTTCGGTCTTAGTTTGAAGCTAGACTGAAGCACTGAACCGATCGATGTTATAAACCCTTTTTTTTTAATATACCTACTCCAAAATGATTTCATTTGGAATGGTGTCGTTTTCTTCATATATTATATAACACATAGCTGAAACGACGTCGTTTGATATTATGTCAAACCCTCCAAGAATGTGGCCCCGGGCCAAGCCTCAACACACTCACTGACATGCCTAGTCAGCACCACTGATGAGCCACCGGCATGCCATGGCATGCTCATGCTGCAGCCAGCTAGCACGCAGCACAGCCAGCATGCCTCAGCATGCTAGCGAGGTTGTTGGCCTACCCCGCATGCCGCACAGCATGCAGCAACATGCTGGCGAGGTTAGTGGGCTGGTCTGCCAGCCCAGCCCAGCTAGTGTGTAGCACAGCACGCTGCACAGCGTGCGCAGGCAGGCTAACCAGGCCCGCCCAACGCACACACAGGAGCAAGCCAGCCTGCACAACGCGCAAGCCATGCCAGGCCTGGTGCATGAGCAGGCCACCTGCCTGGCCAGTACGCCCATCAAGCAGGCCAGCAAGCCACCTGCTCAATCAGCACGCCCAGCAGGCAGACCCACCTGGTCGACCAACATGCCTAGCAGCTTGACCAGCATCTAGGCCATGCCAGGCCATGCATGCTGCCCATCAGCCATACGGCCTGATCAGCCCAGCCAGCCAATGCCCATGGCACCAGCCATGCGGCCTGACCAAGACTAGCAAGCCAACGCCCATGGCTCATGCCATGGGCCATTTTTAGCACGGGCAAGCACCAAGGCAAGTTGTGGGCCCCCATGGGCCCCACGGCTAGAATTATTTTATTATTTTATTATTTTATGTTATTTCCTTATTTCCTTATTCTAGTAATATTAGAAATTATTTCTTTATTCAAGTATTATTAGGAGTCCCCACATTGTAAGCCTATAAAAAGGTCACCCTAGCTCCATTTTTATCATCTTTCGACAAATTCCTTTATGGACGGTTTATTTGTTCTTGAGATCTCTTTCGGTGCTTGGCACTTGGGCTATTTGGGTGCAACTCGTGTGAATCCCAAATAGAGATTTAACACCTTGACGTTTGTGGACGGGAGTTGATTCAATTATCAATCTTATGAGCAAGTTTGTTTCTCTTTTCCATTATTGAGTTGCAATCTTGTTATCTATTTGTTGTTTGCATTATTCTTATTGCAATTTCCATTATACCACACGCTCCATCCATTCCCTTGCTAGATTCACCATTCCAACACACTAGATCTACTTTTCCAAGAAGATCTAGCTTTGTTGGCCTTTTCCCTTCACTTTTCTTTCACTTTCCTACCATCCAAACACTATATTAGCCTCCATACA
The DNA here is from genome assembly GCA_011037825.1 of Carya cathayensis. Lineage (NCBI taxonomy): Eukaryota > Viridiplantae > Streptophyta > Magnoliopsida > Fagales > Juglandaceae > Carya > Carya cathayensis. The sequence goes on along the minus strand of QGSO01000164.1, from coordinate 1,237,913 downwards.
ACCTTCCATTATCTTAGATCTAATTCTTTTCATCATAAAACCCTGGATCTAACCTAGATCTAGTGTCTCCATATTTCCTACTCAAAGCCCTAGCCTCCATAAGGAATTCATATATTTTAGGAAACCTTAAACCCTAACCTCACTTCCATATTTACCAAAATACCACCCAATGTGCACCTACCATAAACCCTAGATCTAAATATCATCAAGTGGTGCCAACCCCATAGTGAGATCCCACCATTTGGCCATCACCACCCCATACACCATATTCATTCCATCAAGATCCCAATTCACAACCACAACATAAATCATCCATATTCACCAAATCTCATCACTCAAGTCAAGTACTCAAGTAACGGACTCGCAAGAAGAATAGGCTCTTCGGTCATAGTTGAAAGAAGCGGATTTAGAGAACCATAGTGTTTAAGTACTAGACTGAGGTCCCTAAGATATTACCAAACGACGTCGTTTCATGAAAGACGTATGAAAAAAAAATGTTAGAAGCGACATCGTTTGATTTTAAACCAAACAGTGTCGTTACGATTTGGGATCGTCTTCTGCCTTAAGTTTCTTCTTCCTCGCTTCAGTTGTAGCAGCTTTCTCTCTCCTTTGTAACTCTCTCTCTCTCTCTCTAGTCTTTCAGGCTTAGATCACCTCTAGGGAAACCGAAAACTGGCTGAGAACCAATAGAGGACTGCCGGAGTCGAGACGACCAGTTTTCCTCTTCCCCAATGACTCGTTACGATCAGTGTCTCCTCCCTCTTACACGGTGTCAGTCAGCATCAGTTTTACCCAAAAATAGTGCTGAATGCGTCGGTTTTCACCTCTAGATTTTACAATCAAAGCCGTAGTGAATTATTTAGTGTTGTGTTTTGCTGGTCTGGATTGGCTGAATGAGACTTTTACTTTCTCTTTCTCACAATCTTTGGTTAGTAGAAAAATAGCAAGTGATATATGGTTCAAATTTCCAACAAAAGACCTATAGTGGCTATGTAGGCGCATAAGGGACATGCGCCACTGTTGGAGAGAGGAGGTTGGTCAGATCTGAAATATTCAAGGCAGTTGATCCCACTACTGCCACACATGGTGGCAAAAAACTCACTATGGCCGGCAACACGTGGATGTCATGTGGTTTAGGCCACACATGAGCCACATGCGCCTTTTTATGATCTTCTTCTATTGGCCAAAAGACTTGCAATTAAGGAGTCTTGTGGTGTGGTGCATGACAGTCGTAGGTGGCCTAAAAGCAGTAGACCAGCCTGTCTTCGTGCTATAGTCGAGAAACAAGAAAACTAATTGGTGGATAGTTCCAGGAAGGGCTATGGACATAAAGTTAGCTAATTTAACGTTGAGAATTATTACAATAGGTTATGCAAACCAGAAAAAGTAACTTCATTTTGTTAAATTTGGCTAAATTTTTACATAAACAAATGTCAATGCTCTAAGAACTGTATGATGCATGCATTGTTATGCACTACACCACAAAGTTTTGGGTCAAAATAGACTCAACCAATGGACTAAGTTAATCGCCCAAAATTGTATTCCCACTACAGTATATTTGAAATTTGGCCCTTGTCCAGACATAGACTTGAGCCCGTACTTCAGCCCAAGTGCTTGTGCAACAAGGCCCATTTGCAATTCTTGAGCCAACCCATAGGTTGCCACGTAAGTAGATTCTGAGGATGGTTATGCAAATAAATTTGACATTAACCACAAATTTGCTTAGAAGAAGATGTAGAAATGAAAGATGGGGGGACTCACCTCTGAAGGAAATAACTTAGTTGAAGAAAGGGTAGCTTGTGGTAGACTTTGGTGGTTCCCAAAACCTACCATGTATCTTTTTTTTGTGACTCATTTGTTCCAAAAACCATGTCTTATCTTTGCGTGTGAGCTTTAAACTTGAAGAAGTAATGTCTTAAGACTCATTGGATTTTGATGAATGGACATAAATTATTCCTCACATTGAGAAAAGCTTATCCTTATAAGTCTCATGGCCACACTTTGGAATGTAAAGATCCATAGTTTATTGAATCCTTTAATCAAGGGATGAATCTCAAAAGAAAAGTTGACTAATCAACTTGTGCAAAGGTTAAACTTTATCATAAGATCCAGCCCATAAAAAATATTAAATAGCGATGGGCAGTAGGTCACTCGAAACTGCCCTCCCTCCTAAACCTTATGTCCAAATGGGGAACGAATGGAAGATATGTGATTATATATTTTTTTAACCAAGTGGGTAGGTTGTGGGTAAGATACCCACTGGCCCACCCACTTAGTTTGTATATATAATATTATATATGAGTAATGCTAGATACAGTCATAGAGTGCGCAAGCGTCACATAATCTTTTTAAGAGTAGGGTTCACGATTAAAAAAATAATTTTTATCATGTAAGTCCCGTTTTTACTCGCTTTTTTCAAAAGGATTACACAGCGCATGTACATTCCATGACTACAAATATTATTTCTTTAATCTAAAAAGTGTACCTTACACCCATCTTTTGAACCTCCTTTCTCTCCTATGATCTCTACTTCTCCCCCATCTTCTCACTCTCATTCTCCTTCCTCCGCCTTTATTCTTCTTATTCTTCTTCTTCTTCTCCTACTTGTTTCTTCTCTCTTCTTATATGAGGACACAAGCTCCACATCTCCACCCTCTACCCATGGCTAGATCTCTCAAGTCTAATATTCCCATGGTGCAACTACGGCTCTTAGCTCCTCATCCTTTAGATCCACAGGGTGGATGGTTGATATGAGTCTCGAGTTGGATTGTTAAAGTTTTGGGTTGGATCATTTGTATTGTATGTGATTTTTTGAATGGATACTGAAATTATTGGGTTGGATAGTTGATGAGATGTGATTTTCATAAATGGATAGGGGACTAAATGGTGATGTTGCCAATTTGCCCGCTTATTTAACAATGATTATTAGCAACGAGCCAAATGTTAGGTTGGGGATAGGAGTACATATGGCCATCCAGCCCTATATGGGCAGGTAGCCACCCAATGGGCCAAGGCAGGACCGGGGAAAGTGGCTACCCAGTACCCAACCTATATGGGAATGTAGCAGCCTACTTATAAGTACCTCATGTTCCAAAATGAACATCACTAAAAAGAAGCTCATATACACACAATAATGTATGTGGTTTGTTGATGTGTAATGAAAAGTCTATTAGATGTGATTATTTTCATGATCATTTCCTATCAGAGACCATGAGGCACATGAAAGATTATTATCCTTTTTTTTTTCTATTCCTAATGTAGACATAGCGGCTTCTTTATAATTTAGCATTGGAAGCTCTCCCAACGAATGATTCTCAATAAGTCTTTTGTTAATACTCTCGTGGAAACATTCACTTTGGTAAGATCGTGTGATCATAGATGCACAAGACGCTGTGAATGCCGAAAGAAGTTAGGACCAAGGGAAAGCAATAACTACATGGGAAAAAAAGAGACTGAGTTCAAAGAAGTTAGGGCGTCTCTAGATCAAGTACAAGGCTAAATACATAATATGCAGCAACCCAAGCCACATTAAAGGAAGTTGAAAGCACTTGCCGGTTGATTTGTCCATTAGTGCATTTTGCCCAACACCATCATTGAGCTAGCATGATGTAGATAGATGAAGATGTTAGAATAAACGAATGAAGATACATTGGTGTTTACACAAAATCGGACAATCACATTAGGGTGTTTGTCCCATAGGTTGTTGATTGACAGAAGAATTGCAAATGTAGTAATTGTGCACATTTGATTTATATTTATAGACTATAAGGCACTGGTTGACAATGAGCACAATCATTGGTAAGGGACACAACCGTTTGACTCAATCAAACAGTTATATCTCTTGACACTTTCTCAGCCAACACCCAATGGGAACCATCACTATGGGAATGATACAAATCCAAATGGTACATCGTTTGGTTTGTGATCACCACCCATCAAATCCATATCTCCCACTTGAACACACAATGGTGATGAATCTAGGTGAGTATTTTTACCTTGGTATCAATTTAATTTTTTAGAACTCAACTATCATATACAACTCTTGCAAATCGACATCAGAGCAATGACAATCCTTTATGTGCATATGCTTTAGTCATTCCCATTGATCACATATTATGGATGACTTCATTTCACTATATCTTTAGTTAATGACATCAATTATCCATGATTGAATAAATATATTTGCCATAATGGATGATTTTAGCCGAATACATAAAACATGTATCAACCTATGCTAAATTTTTATTAAGTACTTCTTTTAAAGTTCATTCCTAAGACTTTCTTTAATTACCTTATCGGCAGCTTTATAAATGATCAATCCTTTATTTTGGATAATCAACTTGCACTGAACTTTTACTAAGTACTTCCTTTGAAGTCATTCCTGAGACTTTCTTTAATTACCTTATCAGTGACTTTACAAATGACCAATCATTTATTTTGAGTAACTCCCCATAACTCCATCTATCTAGGCATCCCCATAACTTTCTGAGTTATGTATGTTGACCATGAGGTTATTTACCTAAGTATTTTTCAACCCCATTCTAGTTACATACTCTCTGAATTTCTCCAGAGATAATCTCTTAGTCATTAGATCCACTATCATCTTGGTCAAGGAAAAAAAATTAACTTTAACCTCTCATCTTTCTACTATATCTAAAATATAGTAATAATGCACATCAATGTCTTATTACAAGCAATATATTCTGCCATTATGGACTTAGAAACACAACCATTTTTCTTACTCAACCAAGAAACTGTTGTTCTACCAAATAAAACTATATATCCCCATATAGATTTTCTATCATTTACATCACTTCTAAAATCGGCATCACTATAGCTAATTAATTCCGTATCACTGATTCCAAACCACAACTTCACATTTTTGGTAAATATCTTAATATAAGTTTTACTGCTTTCCAATGCTCCTTACTTGGATTAGATTGATATTTATTTACCAATCATGCTACAAGACAAGTGTTGGGTCTCATACTTGTCATTACATACATGAAGCTTCCCACAACTTGAGCATAGGAAATTTTAAGTATCTCACTCTTTTCCTCCGCATCTTTTGGGAACATACTTTAACTCAAAGTATGACCTTTATAAACATATATACTTAAATATTTACAATTTTATGTACCAAATCTTTTAAATAATTTTTCTAAATATTTTTCTTGATCTAAATATAACGTTTTGAGTTCCAATCCCTTGAAATTCTTTTTCCAAGAATATAGGTGGCCTCACCCATGTCTTTCATTCCAAATTTAGATCTCAAATGTTCTTTTGTTTTATCCATCATATCTAGATCGCTAACAATATATCATCATCGTATAATAATAATATTGTTATTTTACTATCATATTTCTAGTAGGGGTGGGCTCCGACTCCGACGGAGTCGGAATCGAAAATTCCGACTTCCGACTCCTGTCGGAGTCGGAGGGAAAAAAATTTTCCGACTCCGACCGGGATCCGACTCCGACTCCGATCGGAGGTCGGAATTCCGATCGGAACCATTTTGGGCTTTATCTGCCTCCGATTCCGATTCCGAGGCCCAACTCCGATAGTCTATTGTCAATCTAAGGCCCGATTTCAAAAAAATTATGTAAAAATAATAAAAAAACATCTCTTACAAATGAGATTGATTAAACAATGGTAAACATCTCTTCCAATTTTTTTCTCTCATTTTCCAAAATCCCACAAAACATTTTCATCCAAGTAATTTATATTTTATCTCATCTCAACTCAAATATATCATTGTTATTCACAAACTATCTCAACTCACTATCCAAATCAGGCTAGGCTATGATTGTGAATATTAATGTGATTTCATATTAGTTTAGTTGACTTATAAATAGTAATATTTTGTGAATTCTATTTAGATGTATTTTAATGTAAGGTTGTTGTTGGTGTGCCATCCAGCTTTGACTGTTGGGCATGCTTTTAGTGCAAATCTTCCTTTATGCTTAAATAATATTTAAAAAATAATAATAAATATTAAAATGAGATAATATAAATTTAACAAATCTTCACTCAAGAGAAAGCACAGGAGAATTCATTTCACCACAATTAAGAAGTCTCTTGGGAGTAGTACGGTTGATTTTTTGTTTTTCCCTTTCTTTTTTAATTAATGGATCTCTGCATTAATTGGAGTCAATACAGTTGAATACCAATTGTATCCCTCTCTTTATTGTAACCACCAGACAATCAAAGTCTAAAAATGTAATTACAAGCATATATTATCCGTCTACTACTTTCCAGTTACCAATGCAAGTCACTCCCTCTTTTACAGTCAAAAGTGTACTAAAGAATCATCATTTTTATTGAAAATAAATAAATTGATTATATTAATAATATATTTAAAAGATATTACTTTTAATTATAAAAAATGTAAATACAATGCAAATTTTATTTTTAAAAAAATAAATAAATATGAAAAATTTATAAAAAATTGCCTAAGTTTTAATAATAAATTCAATTTTTTGCATCATATTAGTAACACTTATACCCTTCGTGTATCAAATATTATCTAATATATTTATAATAATTTAATAATATTTTATAATCAATTAAAGACCATGTTATTTAGTATATTTACTTCAAAATAACTATGTTTATTTTGGGATAATCTAATTCCTAGATTGTGGTAATATTCTGCCTCCGACTCCGAATGCCCATCTCCGACTCCGAGGCCCACCTCCGAAGGTCCATGCTCAATCTAGAAAGCAACCACCTAATTGACTTTTGATTTCAAAAAAATTATGTAAAAATAATAAAAAAAAAACATCTCTTACAAATGAGATTGATTAAACAGTCATACATTACACAATCAAAGAGTAGTAAATTAGTAATTGAACATTGACAAAGTCCTGATTCTTGAACTTTGAGAAAGGAAAAAAGTCTTGATTCTTGAAATTGAAGCTAGTAGCCAGTCTCATAATTGTTTTATCTGCAAAATAATACATATGAAAATATTTTATTAAAATATAGTATGAATTATGAAATGGTTAATAATTTCTTAAATGATTTAAAAATATTAATATAGTACCTTAATAGCATCACTACAATACATGAACACAACTCCTCATCCATGTAACTTGTAAGTCATCCGCAATTATCACTCATCTGCAACTATGCTAGGGTTCACAAGTAGGTCTACAAAATCATAATGATTAGAAGTTGAATAATTAAAACATTACAAATATTTTAATCACCATTTAAAAGCATATAAAATATAAGTTACCTGATTCAAGCCTATAGCTCTCGGGATCAATGATATCTACTCCAATGGGCATTTCACATAGCCAGTTCTGTGTGCAAATGAGGGCTTCCACAGTTGAAGCTGACAATGAACTCCGATAAGCATCCAACACACGACCTCCAATGCTAAACGCCGACTCAGAGGCAACCGTAGTGATAGGAATCGCCAATAGATCTCGAGCTATTCGGGAAAGAATAGGAAACTTGGTGGAATGAACCTTCCACCAAGTTAATAACTGAAATGCATCACTAGGTGCCTCGACATCTTCTATCAAATAGCGTTCAACCTCAGACTTACACTGCATAATATTCCTCGATGCACGCCTTTGATGATATCGCTGCACCAGTGGTGATGAAAGAGCTGCAGCAGAAGCAGTGTAATCACCGGAAGATGTCGAACTGGTCGGGTGTGAGGAGCTACGACTACCACTTGCTGGAGTAGGATGACTATTACTGTTGTAGTGGCGATATAAGTCATCAATATCCTTTCTCAGCTCTCTAATAAACTCTTCAGCCTTATCTTCCCCAAGGATGTCAATGAAGAAAAATTGTATAATTTCTAACTTATATCGGGGGTCAAGGATTGCAGCCACAAGTAATAATCTATTTATCTTCACAATATCCCCCCAATATTTATCATATTTTGATTTCATCCTCATA